>OX439130.1:22303513-22653320 GCA_949318235.1 Ecdyonurus torrentis | reverse complement strand
CAACTTTAATTCTGCTTGGTCTAACTCATAAAAACTTACAGAATATTTAAAATTTTCATAATTTTAAATATTGGCCGAAAGTCAATCAGTTAGGCTAAATAGAGAAAGAGTTATTCAACTTTTAGTAGTGTGGGTGCTGTGAGCGTGTCAAGTTGGCACCCACAAAATTAAAAATTGATATAATTTTAATTCTGCTTGGCCTAACTCAACAAAACTTTCAGAATATTTAAAATTTTCATAATTTTAAATATTGGCCGTAAGTCAATCAGTTAGGCTAAATACAAAAAGAGTTATTCAACTTTAAGTAGTGTGTGGGCTGTGAGCGCGTCAAGTTAGCCCCCACAAAATTTAAAATTGATACAACTTTAATTCTGCTTAGCCTAACTCCACAAAACTTATAGAATATTTAGAATTTTTTAAATTATAAATATTCGCCGAAAGTCAATCACTTAGGCTAACTAGAAACAAAGTTATTCGACGTTTAGTAGTGTGGGGGCTGTGAGCTTGTTAAGGTAGCCACCACACATATTAAAAGTTGATGTTTTTTTTTTTTTTTTTTTTTTTTTTTTTTTTTTTTTTTTTTTTTTTGTATGTGGCTGAAGCAACGTCATGTTTTAGCCACCACCCATAAAAAGAAATAACATTCATTTTTATCTAATTTGCCTAACTGAACAAATTATTGAAAGCTTTTCATTTATGTAAGAATCATTTTGTTTACTAAAACTAGAGTAAATTTCATTGCATATATGCTAACGACATATGATTTTAGTATTTAAAAAAGTATAATATAAAGAGGCAAACTTGACGCCCTACACTCAGCACAGCCGCCACACTTTGCATTTTCGCATGTATCGACTTTTTTGAAACTTGAACTTAGCTTGGCTGAACTTAGCGAAACTTTCCAAATATTACACTGAAGTATTAAATTTTTTTTTAATTTTAGCCAAGTTTCATTGAATAATAATAAATAGCATTCGAGATATGTAAGTATCTTAGGTTTGCGGCGTTAGAAAATAAATCAAGTTTTACTTACTTCATATATTTTTTAACATCATGGCTATTTTCGCAATATAATAGTGATACTGATACAATAATTGTGAAAGGTTTTTATTGCAAATATTAATATTATAATTATTATTATAACTGCAACTCAACATACAATTCAAATATTATGCATTAGAAACTGAAGTACGGTTATTGTTGAGTATACTTAGTAAGTGTTTTACGTGTGAATGAAGCATTATTTATTTGATTTTTTGTGAGTTAAGATTAACACTGCAATCAATTATAAAGAAAAAAAAAATTCTAATTGTTGGGTGTGATTATTTTATGTATAATTCCACATTTGAAGTTAATTCAAATAATAATAAATATTCAAAATTTTGCTGTAACTTCGCGCTTTTTTATTTTATATATATGTAAACTGCTGCCGAGTGTCAACTTAACATTTCAGGTTCAGAAGTTTAATTTGTCAGATACTTTTTAATTACCTTTTTTTTTTTATTTTTTTTTTTTATCTATTATTTTTTTCAAAATGCGTATGGAAAAATGATAACTATTTTTAATATTTGTATCTTTCTACTTTTTTTTATAAGAAAATGCTGCTGGGTGATTGTAACTGAACAACCAAAAATTTGTAATTTTTTTTAATTAGTATAAAAAAGAAACCTTTTCAATATTCGTGTCCGTCCTCTCTCCTATTTTCCCCTCTCATTTTTGTTTTAAATGACTTACAAGTATCCAACTATTTTGAGGCTGACTGGTGTTTTCACTCACATCCGCTTCCGTTTTTATCTACTACGGGTGCGCAGTATGCTGAAACGGAAGTGGATGTTAACTTAATGGCCTAAAGTCGACCTCACGTGTATTATAACCTGTTCTGCTCTGTAAAGACATGAAACAATTAAATTCTTGTAAAAATATATTATAACAGTTGTTCCTTTATTATGGACGTTTAGACTAAAACTATTAAGTGTATATATATTCTCAATTCAAATTATTTAAGTGAAAAGAAATGTTACTTAAATTAAAATTCCAGTAAGTAAATTAACTAATCACAATTAAAATTTATTAATGTTATTTTTTTAATGCTACTATAACAAATTCTGTAACTGAGTGTACTGTTAAACAGTTGGGTTAAATAGAGGTTGTATGCCTGATTTCGCTGAATAAAAGCCGTAACTTGTTCTAATTTGTAAAGACATGGAACGTAATAAAATCTTATATCTTATATTGTTATTATTATTATTATACGTAATAAAGTTCATCTAAAAACTATAACAATATACATAATTTAATTATATTTATAATAACAAACAAATTTATATTGCACGGACTGTTGTTCTTATCAGAAACAGATTGTAACAGCAAGGATATTGTGTTTATCTATTGATTTGAGACTTTTTGTAAAGTTTAATTTCGTAGAAACCATATTTACGTTACAACACAACTCACGGTGGAAAGCATGAAAATGCATTGATATTAGGAGTTATGTTAAGGGTTGTATGCAGATGCCTTGCATCTCAAAACTTACAAAGAAAACTTTCAATCTGTACTACTATTAATATGATGCCATTAGAAAGTTAACAGTAACAGCTACCTATGATTAAAAGTTTTAGTACTCATGACCATCAGATAAGAGAGAAAATAATTAATGTCATTAACATGAGCTCTTATAGGAGTAATAAGTAAATCTTTATTAAAAGTAATTATGTAAATAAATTATGATTTAAAAATAAAATAATTTATTAACTTAGAAGTTAAAGCTTCTTTTTTTTTTTTACTTATCAGATATAAGCGGAACAATTTTTCCTTCCGAAATTTTCCTTTTAGGTTAAATTAACCAGTAATCAATTATAAATAATAATTTAAAGAGTTATCGTTTGATCTGGCCGTATTGCCGCTTATATTTGATATGTAAAAACAAAAAGTATTCATTGAAAAATTTGGCATAAACATGTATAATTCTAAAGTTAATAATGTATAAAGTTAAAATGTTTATTTTTAAATTATATTAAATTTGTATTATATGATATATTTATTTTAATAAATATATTATTTTTTTATAAATTTATAATATTTTAATTTTTTTATAAATTCAAAATATTTTATTAAAAATTATTTTATATTTCAATAGTGTTTATAATTTTTTTATATAATAATTTTATTTTATTTTTTAATTATAATTTATTTATAAAATTTCTTTTAGCATATTGGAGATAGAATTTGATTATTTTTTTTAAACTAGAGCACAACTGTTTCAATTCTTAACCCTGCATTTTCATGCTTTCCACAGTAAGTTCTAACGTAAATATGGTTTAATCTAAATCAAATTTAAAAAAAAGTCGCAAATCAATTGATAATCGCAATTCCTTTACTGTTACAAACTGTTTCTATTAAGAACAACAGTCCGTGCAATAACCAGATTTGATCATTATTATAAATAAAATTAATTTATGCATATTGTTATAGTTTTTAGATGAACTTCACGTAATACGTCCATAATAATGAAATAACAGAATTGATAGAATGCATAAGAATTTATTACGTTCCATGTCTTTACAGAGCAGAACAGGTAATAATAGACGTGAGGTCGACTTTAGGCCATTAAGTTAACATCCACTTCCGTTTCAGCATACTGCGCACCCGTAGTAGATAAAAACGGAAGCGGATGTGAGTGAAAACACCAGTCAGCCTCAAAATAGTTGGATCCTTGTAAGTCATTTAAAACAAAAATGAGAGGGGAAAATAGGAGAGAGGACGGACACGAATATTGAAAAGGTTTCTTTTTTATACTAATTAAAAAAAATTACAAATTTTTGGTTGTTCAGTTACAATCACCCAGCAGCATTTTCTTATAAAAAAAAGTAGAAAGATACAAATATTAAAAATAGTTATCATTTTTCCATACGCGTTTTGAAAAAAATAATAGATAAAAAAAAAAAAAAAAAAAAAAGGTAATAAAAAAGTATCTGACAAATTAAACTTCTAAACCTGAAATGTTCAGTTGACACTCAGCAGCAGTTTACATATATATAAAATAAAAAAGCGCGAAGTTACAGCAAAATTTTGAATATTTATTATTATTTGAATTAACTTCAAATGTGGAATTATACATAAAATAATCACACCCAACAATTAGAATTTTTTTTCTTTATAATTGATTGCAGTGTTAATCTTAACTTACAAAAAATCAAATAAATAATGCTTAATTCACACGTAAAACACTTACTAAGTATACTCAACAATAACCGTACTTCAGTTTCTAATGCATAATATTTGAATTGTATGTTGAGTTGCAGTTATAATAATAATTATAATATTAATATTTGCAATAAAAACCTTTCGCAATTATTGTATCAGTATCACTATTATATTGCGAAAATAGCCATGATGTTAAAAAATATATGAAGTAAGTAAAACTTGATTTATTTTCTAACGCCGCAAACCTAAGATACTTACATATCTCGAATGCTATTTATTATTATTCAATGAAACTTGGCTAAAATTAAAAAAAAATTTAATACTTCAGTGTAATATTTGGAAAGTTTCGCTAAGTTCAGCCAAGCTAAGTTCAAGTTTCAAAAAAGTCGATACATGCGAAAATGCAAAGTGTGGCGGCTGTGCTGAGTGTAGGGCGTCAAGTTTGCCTCTTTATATTATACTTTTTTAAATACTAAAATCATATGTCGTTAGCATATATGCAATGAAATTTACTCTAGTTTTAGTAAACAAAATGATTCTTACATAAATGAAAAGCTTTCAATAATTTGTTCAGTTAGGCAAATTAGATAAAAATGTATGTTATTTCTTTTTATGGGTGGTGGCTAAAACATGACGTTGCTTCAGCCACATACAAAAAAAAAAAAAAAAAAAAAAAAAAAAAATCAACTTTTAATATGTGTGGTGGCTACCTTAACAAGCTCACAGCCCCCACACTACTAAACGTCGAATAACTTTGTTTCTAGTTAGCCTAAGTGATTGACTTTCGGCCAATATTTATAATTTAAAAAATTCTAAATATTCTATAAGTTTTGTGGAGTTAGGCTAAGCAGAATTAAAGTTGTATCAATTTTAAATTTTGTGGGGGCTAACTTGACGCGCTCACAGCCCACACACTTCTAATAGTTGAATAACTCTTTTTCTATTTAGCCTAACTGATTGCATTTAGGTAAATATTTAAAATTATGAAAATTTTAAATATTCTGAAAGTTTTGTTGAGTTAGGCCAAGCAGAATTAAAATTATATCAATTTTTAATTTTGTGGGTGCCAACTTGACACGCTCACAGCACCCACACTACTAAAAGTTGAATAACTCTTTCTCTATTTAGACTAACTGATTGACTTTCGGCCAATATTTAAAATTATAAAAATTTTAAATATTCTGAAAGTTTTTATGAGTTAGGCCAAGCAGAATTAAAGTTGTATCAATTTTTAAATTTTGTGGGGGCTGACTTGACGCGCTCACAGCCCACACACTACTAAAAGTTGAATAACTCTTTTTCTATTTAGCCTAACTGATTGAATTTAGGCCATTATTTAAAATTATGAAAATTTTAAATATTCTGAAAGTTTTGTTGAGTTAGGCTAATTAGAAAAAAAGTTGTATCGATTTTTATATTTTGTGGGGGCTAACTTGACGCGCTCACAGCCCACACACTACTAAAAGTTGAATAACTCTTTCTCTATTTAGCCTAACTGATTGACTTTCGGCCAATATTTAAAATTATGAAAATTTTAAATATTCTGAAAGTTTTTATGAGTTAGGCCAAGCAGAATTAAAGTTGTATCAATTTTTAAATTTTGTGGGGGCTGACTTGACGCGCTCACAGCCCACACACTACTAAAAGTTGAATAACTCTTTTTCTATTTAGCCTAACTGATTGAATTTAGGCCATTATTTAAAATTATGAAAATTTTGTTGAGTTAGGCTAATTAGAAAAAAAGTTGTATCGATTTTTAATTTTGTGGGGGCTAACTTGACGCGCTCACAGCCCACACACTACTAAAAGTCGAATAACTCTTTTTCTATTTAGCCTAACTGATTGAATTTAGGCCATTATTTAAAATTATGAAAATTTTAAATATTCTGAAAGTTTTGTTGAGTTAGGCTAATTAGAAAAAAAGTTGTATCGATTTTTATATTTTGTGGGGGCTAACTTGACGCGCTCACAGCCCACACACTACTTAAAGTTGAATAACTCTTTTTCTATTTAGCCTAACTGATTGACTTACGGCCAATATTTAAAATTATGAAAATTTTAAATATTCTGAAAGTTTTGTTGAGTTAGGCCAAGCAGAATTAAAATTATATCAATTTTTTAATTTTGTGGGGGCTAACTTGACGCGCTTACAGCCCACACACTTCTAAAAGTTGAATAACTCTTTTTCTATTTAGCCTAATTGATTGAATTTAGGCCAATATTTAAAATTATGAAAATTTTAAATATTCTGAAAGTTTTGTTGAGTTAGGCTAATTAGAAAAAAAGTTGTATCGATTTTTAATTTTGTGGGGGCTAACTTGACGCGCTCACAGCCCACACACTACTTAAAGTTGAATAACTCTTTTTCTATTTAGCCTAACTGATTGACTTACGGCCAATATTTAAAATTATGAAAATTTTAAATATTCTGAAAGTTTTGTTGAGTTAGGCCAAGCAGAATTAAAATTATATCAATTTTTTAATTTTGTGGGGGCTAACTTGACGCGCTTACAGCCCACACACTTCTAAAAGTTGAATAACTCTTTTTCTATTTAGCCTAATTGATTGAATTTAGGCCAATATTTAAAATTATAAAAATTTTAAATATTCTGAAAGTTTTGTTGAGTTAGGCTAATTAGAAAAAAAGTTGTATCGATTTTTAAATTTGTGGGGGCCAACTTGACGCGCACACAGCCGCCACATCGTTTTTTCGTTAATAACTCTATTTTCGTGTACAATTTTTTTTTAAAAATGATCAGAAAAATTAGTACTAACAAAATACTAAATATTTGGTAAGTTTTACTGATTTAGGCTGGGGTGTGGGGGCCAACTTGATGCACGTGAGGACATGGATGATGGAAATCCCACGCTTATTTGCCGCCCAGGGCCGCGGCCTCTGCAATTTTTATATGTGCAACCTGCGGGCTGCGGGCTGACTCTATGCTTACTTGCTCCCACACTCACATACCCTCCTGCGCAGTACTGTCTCTCAATTAATTTCATCTTTATTATTATTATATTATATTATTATAATACTTTATAAGCCAAATTTGTAAGACAACCATATCTAACGAAGTCATATTATTATTACTATTATCATAATATTTTTCAAGTCAAGGACTTTAAATATATTAGTCAAATTATTAATGAATTAGGATTAATGTTTTAAGTCATTCAATTTTTTTTCTCTTTCAAAGGTGTAAGTGTAATTTTTCTCATGTAAAATTTGTATGTATAATTATGAAAATTAGCATAGAGAAAAAAATTATTTACAAAAGACTTAATGAGGTTGTTAAAATAAACTTTGCTTTGTTTTTTTATTTTATTTATTATTATTGTTATTATTATTATTTTTAAATCAACGATTGAAAAATTAGTTTTGCATGTATTTAGCAAAATTGAAAGAACTTTTTTTTACATTATATCGAGTATACACAATACAAAATATAAAATACACAATGACAATTACAATAGAAGTACAAACAAAAAATTATCAATGATTGTCACAACTGGGTATAACATCTTAATTTAACCCTCCTAAATGATTAAGAATTTTATTACTTACTTAAATAAATTTTGATTTATGCATTTCATGACTTCCGCTGTGTAACAATCAATCAAAGATTTTTTTTTTATGATCCAAGGATCTCTTGTATATATAAACTTCAGCAGCATTCATCATTTTGTATAAGTACCTCCTTGCTGGCGTATATTTCTATAAGTATTTTGTATGCTAATCTCATATTTCAAATTCTCTCTCTCTCTCTCTCTCTCTCTCTCTCTCTCTCTCTCTCTCTCTCTCTCTCTCTCTATCTCCTATCCTCTCCACGAGGCATACCTATACCTGTTGATTAAATTACTGATAAATTCCAAAGACTTTTATATATGATTGACAATGAAATTTATACGACTGTTGTTTTTGTATTTCAAATATTCGTATCGACCAACGGTGATCAAAATTTGGCTAAAATTTATTTCCGTTGCAGCTATATTATTATTATTTTAAAATTTTACAGCCGATATATTTCGTTCTGCTTACGATGTATCAATTTTAATACTTACTTATTTCTATTAAAAGTATCCGTTAACATATTCTTATATTCGTATTATTATAATAATTTTTGATTTTATTCGTTCTATCGAGCAATTATTATAGATCCATTATAATAAAGTTAAGAAAAAAGTAGAGCAATTGAACCCATTGAATGCTCTCATATAATACGTATATACTCTTGTATATTAAAAAAAAGAAAAAGTATAATAAACAAATAAAAAAGAGAGGTTTTACTTCATTAATAAATTATATAAATAATCCTTATAAAATAAATTTAATATCTACCTGTTGATTAAATAAAGTAAATAAATATAAGGTGATAAAATTTAACGCTGATGTCGTTTGCATGTTTGAAAAGATTTTATATTCCCATATGATGATGCACCTGTGATGCTGTATGGACCATTATATAATATATTATATAGTGAACTTTCTGTGAGAGATGATAATAATAATAATGGTTGCATGGCGGGCTACTGTTCGTGGAACAAGCGCGTCCTGCATGCCTACCTATATGTTGAAGAGGAGCGCATTCTTGATACTCATAACATAAATTAAAAGTCGGTATAATAGCCACAAGGAATCAGAGAAAACGACGCAAAGTTTATATCTTTTGCAGAGATATATAAAATATATTATAAAAATAATCATAAAGCGCAGAGCAATCATTCTTTTTATTTCTATCTATCTTCTCCTTTTTTAACTTTTCTTGTTTCCTTTTTTAGCTTTGAAATTTTTCTTTTTTTTATTGTTATATATATATATACATATATATACAGACTTTATACAAAATGTTGAAAAATAAGGATAGTATAGTTTGACAGTGTTAAAAAGTTTGAAAGATATAAAATGAAGTATTTCAACACTTAAATTCTAATTGTGTAGTTATATATTTTTGTGACAAACATTATAAACATTCTTTAGAATCATATCTTATTGTTTGAAACATTTACAATTACTTTAGTAACTCGAAAGTTGACAAAAAATATGTTGTTTTATAGCTAAATTACTAAATTTGTAACATTTTTGAAATAAACTAGAATTGTAATTTATATAGGGAACTTTTTTGTTAATTTAAATTACAAATAAATATGAAGTAAATTATGCATAGTGAATAAAATTAAAGGGTTTGCAGGATGCTTGCTTGTTTCATGTTAATTGTTTGAAAAATATGCATTTTTAGTGGATTTAAAGAAGTATCATGTATGATAATAAAACCGTTCATTTAATATTTATGCTTCAAATTTCATTTTACAATTTTGACTTTTAGATCGTTATATTTTCAAACATTTTTTAATAATAAGACAATAAAATTGAATCGATTATCGGCATGAATATTAAAATATTAAAAATAAAAATTTACATATAATACGTAAAATATATGACAAGATTCAGTTTAATTCCTTCATTTCTCCTTTTAACAGTGAGAAATGCCATATATAATTAGCTTTGTATTTAATTTATACATCGTTGTGTACATTTTCTTTCATAAAAGTTGTGTACATTTTCTTTCATAAAAAATTAAAAAAAATTGAACCCTATTGGCATATATGGAAGTAACATGTATTGAAATGGAGTTTAACGTCATCTCCATCTGATTGCATTGTATGGCCACATGTCAATAGAATTCAATTTTTTATGAAAAGGACTGTACGTACACAGGTCCCGAATAATCTGACCGAAGCGTTCATCTCTCCAAATGTTACGAGGAAACTTTAACGCAAGTGGTCAGATTTATTCAGGGTATTTTTACTCTAAAGTTAAGTTTTCTTTAAAAAAAAACATCAAAATATTTTAATTGCTCCCTGCAATAAGTCCCTAATGGGTCAACTACTTTTAAAGGGTTAAGAATACATTATCCTTTGTTTAAATTTAATTTCATTGTATTTTTTATGACATGGTTGACTCAATAAAATATATCATTAAAATAATGCAATAAATACAATAAACTTTAATCTTGAAGACGTTTAATGTAAAGTCGTAACGTTAAGTTAACTATAATGTTAACTAGTTATTTCTATAATTTAGATTAACAACATTGCAGAAGTAACGTTATTAGATTAAAAAAATGAAGTTAACATAGCGATAACTATAACGTTAATTGTTGAAAGAAAATTTTACTTTATTATGACTAAAAACAAAATTAACTGACGATGTGGGAGAAATAATCAATTTAAAAAAAGGTATAAATAAGTAAATATAAATAAAACATTAACTTTAAAAATGATTAAACTTGTGAATATGTCATAAAAAAATACATATATCGTCTGAAAAAGCTGTTAACGTTATAGTTAACGTAAGTTGACGTTAAATGTATAACGTTATAGTTGGGGACAAGTTATCGTTAAAGTTATAGTCTTAAATGAAATTAAATTAACGTGAACGTTATAGAAAATTTAGGTAATGAAAACAAGACTGATTAACTTGATAGCATCATTCTATCTTCATTTCAAAGTTTTAAAAACATTAAATTTCCATACAACAAAATTTATTGTATAAAATAAATATTAATATAATTATACTTTGTGAATAGGTCATTACTCATTAGCAATATTTTAAAAACTTATTTGTAAAAAAAATAAAAATATTTCGTACATAAAATAAGAATTTGGTTTGAAAACTAAATTGATTTGTTTCAATAAGTATGATTTATGATTTTAAAACAATTTTAGAAAATAGCATACAATTATTGTGGCGCACCTTATATCCACAGTAAAATATTATTATTGAGAGAGAGGCAAAAACTACAAGTTTATGATCTGTTAAAACTTCATAATAAGCAAGCCCACCGGTGGGATAATTTGACGATTAAATCATAAATTTGCAATATTCCTATATGATGTTTTATTATACGTATATTAGGCTTACTATTTGAAATGTATATTTACCAATTTATTATGATGATATTAAAAGCCTCATATACAGTATGAGTATTTAATTTTTTACTGTATAATAATATAATAAGTAAGGTTGCATTTATAATTATATTATAAATTAAATATCCTTATATATAAGTTATAAGTTAATATTATTTCTTTATATAAATTTCAAGTATAAAATAAAATATTAAATTATATAGTTTATATAAAATTATTATTTTCACTTACTCTGACAGTATTATCCTTGATGTACAACATACAATTTACTTTTTTTTTTCTCTTTTTGCGCGTGAAATGTAATAAATTGCCGAAATTTCAACGCTATATAACTATAGTAGTATACGTGTGTGTATATAATATAAATATGTACTGTATATTGCTGGTGGGGCACACAGATTTTCACCGTCTATCAAAGCCTCTGGGAAGGACGGTGCGAGACGGGCAAGTTGGGCGGGCTATTTTATTTGTTATTGCATGCAGATATTATATTATAAATATTATGATGTTGGGGGGAGGCGGGACACCAAAGTCGCCCCTAAGGTGCATATTTTTACCCAGAAACTTTCCGATTCAAACTCCCACATAAATACACGACACGATTAATTTTTGTAAATAAAATTGTGTACTTTTTTTTTCCTTTTTATAAGATGATTTTTATACTGTGAAGATATAATTATATCTTGATTATGGAAATTTTTACATTAACCCTAAAATTATTTGTTTTAAAAACTTATTTTTAATTAAAGTCACGATATGTATAGGCTGTGATCTAAAATTGAGGTATAATTCAGTAAATTTGAGTAAAATGTCAAATTATATACTTTAAACGTTTTGATTTTAATATATTTCTAAATGCACTTCAAAAAAGTTCAACCAAGTAAAGGCAACAAAAATATCAAATTATGGTTTTGATAATCAAATCTGATGAGTTGAATCAATTTTGAATCATAACATAATTTAAAAAAAAATGTGAATAAAAATTATTTGTTATTTCTATAACTTCAATTTTTTTTAATGAATGTTTACTCTAACATTGGGTGTATATAATAATATCAATATAGAAATTTCTCAAGTAAGAGCAAAAATCAGAAGATTAAATAAATTTATACATGAACCTTTTTTAAGTGTAGGTTATTCCATTACATAAAAATTATATATTTAAAAAAAAAATGGAATATTTAGTATCTTATGAATGAAATTTTTTCTTTAAAAAAAAAGAAGAAAAAAAAGAAAGAAATTTCTTTATTGATCAATAAATTATATCAGTTTTTTTATGAATATTAATTTCTCACGAAACTTTTACATAATATAAATTATTATTATATAAAAACTTGCTTTATTATTACTTATATATATTATAATATAATATTACGATCCCGTGCATAACGTTTATTGGACTATTTGATTCAAACTTGCGATAAAAAATATTATAATATATATATTTTTTTATACTTTAAAGTAAAGGCCCTTTGCATGAATGACCTGTTGGTCCCTTTGCTTTTTTTTTTTTTAAAAAAAACTCCCACTTAGGGTGCCTTAGGGTTTCAACGAGTTATTGGTTTAGACCACACATTTGGGCGTTACCATTCGGATCTACTTATTATAATTATCTCTATAATAATAGTCATATACATTATCATAATAGTTAGGTTTAAAAAAAGGATACGGTATCAAAACAATATTGGAGTGAGGTAAATATAATACTTATATGTATATATATATTTTTTTAAAAAAAGAGAGAATATTCGTGAGTAATGGTTTTTATAGATAATATATCATATTGTAAATAAAAGTATGAATCTTCTTGTATTATATATATATATATATATATATATATATATATATATATATATATATATATATATATATATATATATATATATATATGGGGCATCGGAATTGATTAGAATTGGAAATGGTTAGAATCGGAAATGGTTAGAAAAAATAAGAGTGGTGGGGATGAGTTCGATGAGACGACGTCAGTGGTGGGAGGTGTCTTATTTTATAATAATATGGCAACATGGCATTGCATTTTATTTATTACATAGTGGAATTGATTAGAATGGGAATTGGTTAGAATCAGCATTGGTTCGAAATATATTTTTATTTATTTTATTGAGTGGAATTGATTAGAATGGGAATTGGTTAGAATCGGAACTGGTTAGAAAGAAATTTTCATTTATTTTATTGAGTGGAATTGATTAGAATGGGAATTGGTTAGAATCGGAACTAGTTAGAAAGAAGTTTTTATTTATTTTATTGAGTGGAATTGATTAGAATGGGAATTGGTTAGAATCGGAACTGGTTAGAATGAAATTTTTATTTATTTTATTGAGTGGAATTGATTAGAATGGGAATTGGTTAGAATCGGAACTGGTTAGAAAGAAATTTTTATTTATTTTATTGAGTGGAATTGATTAGAATGGGAATTGGTTAGAATCGGAATTGGTTAGAAAGATATTTTCATTTTTTTTATTGAGTGGAATTGATTAGAATGGGAATTGGTTAGAATGGGAATTGGTTAGAAATATATTTTTGTTTATTTTATTGAGTGGAATTGGTTAGAAGGATATGTTATTTACGCGCGTCTTATTTAAAACTTTATTTAATCGTTATCTACTGTATTATTTGCTATTTAAAAGCATCAAACTATTATTCAGAATATAACTACAGAATTTAAGCATACATATTAAAGTCAACGCCATGTTGGATCAATCAATGTTTGTACCGTCAACGTAACTTGTTAGTATAAATGTTATTTCTTCAGTGGGAAACAGTTCAGTTAGCTCTCCATATCATAAATTACATTGTATTGTATACATATAACAAATTTATTCTTAAAAACGTCTTATAAGTAATTTTTAGCTACTTTTCTACGTGTAGACTTACGATAAAAAAATAATAAATTTTACTTGTTACAAAAATAAGAGTGAAATAAATAGGTTCAGGAGCGTAGCCAGGATTTACACTGGTACGGTGGGGGGTTGGTCGGGTACAGCAAACGCTGAAAGAGCCACATAAGTTTATGATGTGCATAAGATACACTCCCCCTTTTGGGAGCGTGGGGTATATTTCTGTCTCTTTTTTTGGCTGCAAGAATAGAAAATTGAGGGTTTTCAGCAAATTTGTTCTCTTTTATTTTTTTTTATTTATTATAGGCCAAATTATTATTATACATAAGTATAGTCAAATTCTTTAAAGATAACAAATTATTATGAAAATATTTATTACAATTATATTAAAAAGAGTTTGTTATGAGCAGATAACTTTTTTTCTGTGTTCTCTACATGGACAACATAAATTACGTAATTTAAGATGCACTTATTTTCTATTCATAAATATGTTGTTACTTTAGAACTGGGGAAAAAAAGCTATAAAACATAAAAGAACCAACTTGCATATTATTCAATGCAATAAATTACGATATTATTGCTAAAATGGGCTAGCATAATATTTTATTTTTTTACCAAGTACATTTTTTTATTATTTTTTTTTCTACTTTAATATACTATTTAATAATTAAAAGCAACATATTACCCACTGATTCTGATTAATTACTGTTTTAAAAAAAAGCATCTAAAAAGAAGAGCAAAATATATATTTATAATATTATAATGATAACAATTATTATTGCATTATTTGTCATTTGCATGGAAGATTATATTTTACAAAACACACACACAATTATTTGTCACCAGGGCACAAAAAATTGTTTGTAACTAAGTGTTGCTTTCAGCTTTTGCTGTAACCGACCAACCTCCCACCGTCCCAGTGTAAATCCAGGCTACGCTCCTGAACCTTACACCTTTATTTTTGTAACAAGTAAAATTTATTAATTTTTTATCGTAAGTCTACACGTAGAAAAGTAGCTAAAAATTACTTATTAGACGTTTTTAAGAATAAATTTGTTATATGTATACAATGCTATGATATTTATGATATGGAGAGCTAACTGAACTGTTTCCCACTGAAGAAATAACATTTATACTAACAAGTTACGTTGACGGTTCAAACCTTTGAAATTCAGTTGTTAGTTTGTACTGAAGAGTTACATCTATGTAACTGAACAATTTGTAGAATTTTTGTTTCCCGTGAAGGAAAAAAAAATAAAAAAAATATTACAAAATATAACCAATTTATTACCCACTGTATAATTAATATATAAAGCAAAAAGTGAAGAAAAAAATGTATGATGCAGCGTTTGCATGAAAGAATATATTTTACAGAAAACACACAATACTATGTGCCCTAAATTTACTTAAAGTCTAAATTTCTACAGCACAACCTCAGCCCTCAGCAATAAAATTAAGCGATAAAAATAGATTACAGAGTAAGTTTTCGCATGACGTCATACTGATTGCGCTTCGACGCCATACTGGATCAATGAACAACATTGCTCAGCATAGAACAAACTTTAGTTTTTGCACTTTTATTTGTAAAAACGGTCAATATTCTGTTATTATTATTTTTCTCGCATATCTGAGATTCTAATTTATCCTATTAACAGCAATAATGCTCTCAAAAATATTGTTTACTATTTTTGAACTGGCAAAACGAGTCATTTTCCTATGCGGCGTATGATATTGATTGATCCAACATGGCGTTGGCTTTAATATGTATGCTTAAATTCTGTAGTTATATTCTGAATAATAGTTTGATGCTTTTAAATAGCAAACAATACAGTAGATAACGATTAAATAAAGTTTTAAATAAGACGCGCGTAAATAACATATCCTTCTAACCAATTCCACTCAATAAAATAAACAAAAATATATTTCTAACCAATTCCCATTCTAACCAATTCCCATTCTAATCAATTCCACTCAATAAAAAAAATGAAAATATCTTTCTAACCAATTCCGATTCTAACCAATTCCCATTCTAATCAATTCCACTCAATAAAATAAATAAAAATATTTGTCTAACCAGTTCCGATTCTAACCAATTTCCATTCTAATCAATTCCACTCAATAAAATAAATGAAAATTTCTTTCTAACCAGTTCCGATTCTAACCAATTCCCATTCTAATCAATTCCACTCAATAAAATAAATAAAAATATCTTTCTAACCAGTTCCGATTCTAACCAATTCCCATTCTAATCAATTCCACTCAATAAAATAAATAAAAACTTCTTTCTAACTAGTTCCGATTCTAACCAATTCCCATTCTAATCAATTCCACTCAATAAAATAAATAAAAATTTCTTTCTAACCAGTTCCGATTCTAACCAATTCCCATTCTAATCAATTCCACTCCATAAAATAAATGAAAATTTCTTTCTAACCAGTTCCGATTCTAACCAATTCCCATTCTAATCAATTCCACTATGTAATAAATAAAATGCAATGCAATGTTGCCATATTATTATAAAATAAGACACCTCCCACCACTGACGTCGTCTCATCGAACTCATCCCCACCACTCTTATTTTTTCTAACCATTTCCGATTCTAACCATTTCCAATTCTAATCAATTCCTGTGACCCATATATATATATATATATATATATATATATATATATATATATATATATATATATTATATAAATACAAACACACACTGACACACACACACACACACACACACACACACACACACACACACACACACACACACACACACACACACACACACACACACACACACACACACACACACACACACACACACACACACATTATACTGAAAAAAATACTTGAAATTTTATATATTTTTTTTAATAAAGTATTATTAAAATATAACTTTTTTGGTAATATTTAAGCAATTTAATTTTGATATCTTTTGCTAGTATCTTTCAAAAGATGTTAGGTTTCTTTTGGGACACAATGTAAATGCGGGGGCGAGTGTAAACGGGTGTGTCGCAGCCCTAGCTTATTTTATTTTCTTCAATTTTTTTTTTCTTACTTGCACACCTCAATTACCAACCCTGGGGCGTTACCTTAAACTTTTGAGACGTCTTATTAAGATGACTCGTCCGATACCAAACCGTCTCTCTCTCTCTCTCTTTTTTTTTTTTTTTTTTTTTTTTTTCTTACATATTTATATTATTTTTTTTTTTCTAAGCGCGTGTGCTCACATCAAACCACCACTATATCATTATAATTTCGAGGACATATAGGTATGTGTTGTGACCCTTTATAGGTGTGATATATCTTTATACATACGAAGGTTACAAATAAAAATATTTTAATTAAGATTTTTTTTATATTTCATAAGTCAAAGAAATGGAATTGATATTAATAACTATAATAAAGAAAATAACATTGTATATAGTGATACATTCAAAATATTTCTTTATGTGTATATGTTAACAATTTGATACAGGAAACAACTTATTTAAATATTCTCTTACAAAAAATGTTTCGAGTAAAAAAAAGTATATATTTTAAGCAATTTTTTTGCAATGAAGAACTTTTATTTTATCTACATATTCTAATATGATTTTTGCATATAGAAAAAAATAACAATTATATTATAAAACATGTTATAATAAGTGGTTCCACGTCAGGTATTTAAGAGGGCAAAAATATGAGTATATTCAAAAAGGTCACGCAAATATTTTCCAACTCACTGATGCACATCATTCAAAAAAAATGTATATTACCGGTCAAGATTTAATTTTTTGTATGCTGCATAATAACTAAAAGTTTTGCACTTGTTATTATATATATTTAAAGTGCTTGCAGTTGCATGAATTAATGAGACATATGGTGGATGTACTGTACACATGGGGGAGGGAAGTGGTCATGGAGACCAGCTGACGTCTGGACATGCACCTCTGCTTGCCTGGCCTGCCATGGTGACCACAACCCAAGACAGGTGTCTGTCTATATGTATATATGCAAGCCTTTGATCACGTAAAGACACTCGAAAAGAAATAGGGGAAATAAATGTAAACTCTTTTTTTATTATTATTCTTTTTTTTTATCTTGTATGATATATAGTAACGACAATTTTTTTTGTTACTTTTAATTGTAATAAGTAAGAAAGTTTTGGCAGACAAATACGACTATGTGATGTTTAAAATTGATATTTTGACATTGACATTTATTACATTGATATTTATCACAATTTATTAGATTTATATCAATTAAGTGTTTGCTGCAAGTATAAATTGTAATCTTACCTGCACACATTGTTTTAAATTACAGAAGAAAAAAAAACTGTATACTTGATATATACAACAGTTCGTTGAGAAGAAGAATCGATACTTTAGTATTTCTATAAATATTTCATATCATATTCATATTTTAATTTAGTCAGAATGAAATTTTTGTGCGACACAGCATGCACCATTCCTTTTTAGTTTACTTTATTGTTAACCAAAAAACAAGCAATTTTACTTGCCCGATACATAGGTGGTGGTACACATAATACATAAAGCATAGTATGCAAACATAATATACTACGAAGAAAAAAATACAGAGACTTAATAAAAAATAGAAACTAATAAATAAAATTATATAAATTATATGAATAATTTGAATTTAAGTGAATGAATGAAACTTAAGCATTATTGAATACATTCTTAATATACGTATGTATCATTTATTACAAAAATCAATTTGCTTTTCGTTAGACCATATAAAACAACGTGTGCTTTTTAATGAATAAACATGAAATGGGATCTTCAAAACTGATGACAATTTTTACCAGAATGTTAATGTTGCCCCACGAGAGAGCGTAATATTACTGTTAAGTATGCAATTTGCATGACTATTCATGTTTCTGACTTCAGAAACATGGAAAAATTAGTAAAAAATGTTGTGCAGGTTGCATAAATCAAAATTTTCTGATCACTACTACGGAGTTGGGTTTTGAGACAAACTAAAGTTATTTATGTAAGTCCCATCAAGTGTTTTGTAATATAAATGCTTATGTTTTGTTCTGGTGTATTCCTTTAATAAAAGTAAATGTTTCATTTAGTACAAAAATCAATTTAGTTTTTGTTAAACACTTAAGTATAAATATTGAAATAAATGTAGTATTTTTAGATACATCAATAATAGTGATACGTGATATTATAGAATGGACAAAACAAAATAACACAACAAAATTACATTATATTATTAAAGTCACTAAATAATAAAAACTTGTGAGTTGTGACTAAATTTTTTTTACTTGTTAATACTTGTTAATAAAATGAAGACAGCAATAATAATCATGAACTTTTTTTTAAGTGACAATTTGACACTGACAACAATGACCCAGATGATGAGCCTACAATGTTATCATAATTTAATCTTCATTTCTAAAACTGCATGCAGATAAGTCAAAGATATTATTATTTTCCTTCTCAATCAATACAATGAATATTATAATGAAGAAAAATTTCTTTTCATTTTCTGCATATTATGAAGCTTTCATGCTGAATAGCATGCAGAAAAAAAAGTCAAAAAATTAAAAAATCTCTCCATGCTTAATGAAAATAAATACAATAATCGTAATTCATACATACATAATATTTTACATTACGTTGATTAAATAATACAGACATGCAGAATGTTTGAGAAAGGTATAAAATAATCACTTGTTTCATATTCTTAGAATTACCCACCAAGAAGTATAAGTTTTATTTTATTGTAATGCATTTTTTTTTGTAATCTAATGAAGAACTTTATTATTTATTATCATACATAAAATTATATTTAAACATATATAATAATTTATATTTAAACAATCCACTACTAAATTAATTAAATATTCAAATTTATTATTAAAATTATATTTAAAAAAAAAAAGTATTTGAATAATATAATATAAAAAAATAATATTAAATCATAAGAAGATATGAAATATGATGACACTTATGAAAAATGGTGTTATAATGAAGCATGGAATGGGTGGCCACCCACTTGTTGACCATTTATTTGCTTTTGTCCTAACTTTCCATGCTATACTTTATTTTAACCAAAGCCAGTTAGGTCATCAAGTAGCTGATACTTCATGTTCGTGCAAAATTATATATATATATATATATATATATATATATATATATATATATATATATATATATATATATATATATGAATTACAACATTTATTTGTTGTTATTTTAATTCAATAATAATAAATAACATTACCAAATAAATTAAACACGGATACATTATAATATAAAAATTTGACCAACTTCAATTGTTTTAATATTATGAACTTCATTGACAATCAATAATTATTTTATTATAAACTGATGCAATAATTATTATAATATTCCTAATTGAGATTTAGAACAAGTTAAATAAACTTTAAAGAATGTTTTGTTATATTATATAGAGAATGACTTCTTGTTAAACAATGTATAATATATTTGAAAACAATATAAAAGTAATAATAATAATAACAGGTAATAATGAATCATTATTATATATTTAAAAAAAATTATTATGCGTATGTTATAGCTTAGTCATACTAAATAATTTAATTGTAATTTGAATAAATACTTTCGCTACTTGCGTTTTATGCGTGGTTGTTATTGTTGGGGGCGGCGTGTGTGTTTGCACTTGAATACTTGAACGTGAGGTGGTATATTACGCTTATGTGTATGCTTTTTTTTTTTCGAGGTGCGGTGCTGCCATATTTGTGTCAAGGTGTTGTCACCCAAGTGACGTGCAATTCAGACACCCAGATTTAGTCCAGACCTTGTTAATTACTACTTGCGGGAAAAATCAAACACACTTTACTATTATTTTTATAGTTTCACAATGTTGCGTTATTATTATTTTTTTTATGTGAATATATTTATATTATATTCTATTTCTAAGAAAATTTTGTATTGTTTAAAAAAAAAAATAAAAAAAATAGCAAAATAATATAATTTATATTCTATAAAAGTATGAACATAAGGCTAAAATATTTTATTTTTAGTTTAAGTAGATTGCATAGTTTCTTTTTTACCTTGTTAGTACTGATATTTGTAGTAAAAATCTTAAGCCGCTTTGTTTTGTTTCTTTCCATTAATAAGTTGGATGATTCTTGTAACTATAGGGAGGAAAAATATCAATTTTAGAGTCTATATTCAAAGAATTAAAAAAAAAATCAATAATAAAATGAATTTATATGAAGATTATGAAATTTAATTTATATTTATACTTCTTTGCAAAACAATAATAATAATTATGTATATGTCTAAAAATTCATGATGTATTATTAATCTACGCTGATTGGAAGTGATAAATTAAATTGAATGCAAATAAATAAAATAATCGCGTTTAGGACACGTGCTCAAATATTAAGAAATAAATCTAAAAAAAAAAAAAAAAAAAATCCTTATCAACTAAAATGCTTTCTAAATTTCTTTATTTCTAATAAGTTCCACAATCGCTAATTCACTTTGCTAATTTCACTAAATTATTCTAATTTGTTAAGAATTCAAATTTATTGTTCATTTTAACTAAAAACTAGTAAGAAAAAAAAATTAAACATCTAAAACATTATATAAAATGATATGACAATACTTCACAATAAATTGAAAAAAGTAGTAATAATAAATAACCATTCTATCAACAAAATATTTATCGATAGCATATATTGAAATTCTCTTCCCCCTTCCCCCTTCTCTTTAAGTCTTTACCAGACATACGTGACTTTTTGTCTTTGTCGGTAAACTTCACCTTTTCACCCTGAAGAATATATATAAAAAAAAATGACCGTGAACTTTAAGTATTTCCTGCCAATGACAGAATATTAAATTAAGCAAAGTAAAGCAACTATAGTACAGACAGAAGCAGCTTATATGCAGAAGCCAGTAACCTATAGGCCTACATGTTTTAATTTTATGTTAAACAATACAAGACTGGGGTATACTGCATGAAACAAAACAGTCTTTTGTTTATATGGTCACTTAAATTTATTTTGTGTACACATTATACGTTTTGTGTTCAAATGTTTTAACCCCTGCAGCGTATGCAACAAGTGTGACCCAGAGAATGAATATTTCGTCTCATAAATTTTCTCCTAACATTCTGTTACTTTTCGTTGTACATAATGGTTTTAATATCTGGTTTGTTTTTGAATTTAATAGAAATAAATAGAAATTATCGTGTGTATTCAAATAGTAATTTGCGTTTATGTTATGTAAGTGTTTTAAATGTTAAAAATAAGCAATGAAAAGTTCAAGTTGTATTAGTCATATTTTCTTCAGCAATTAAAATAATTAAAAATTGAAATACAATTGTATTTAATATTCAAATTTAAAAATCAGACAGTTTATAATTTGCAAAGCAAATTAAACTCGCATGCTTTTGTGCTTACGTGATCGGAAAAACACGCCAAATACGATGACTTCTTTTTTTAAAAATTATAATGATAACAAAAAATAGTGTTGTGCTTATTCTTTGATTACATTAACTTAAGTTCAATAGCATAATAAAATTAATGTCATCAACAATCGTACATTGGCTTCTTTGTAAATAATAAATTTTATCGTCTTTATAAAGAACAACCGTAATGTATTTCTTGTGCAATATTTACAATAATTTGTTCTTCACATATATGGAATTCTGTGACAATTGAATATATGTTGCCAAATAATTTTCAATTCCTCTCTCTCTCCTCCCCCTTTCTCTTAAGTTAGCTTTAGGCCTCTTCATGCAATGCTGAGTAAAACAAGTAAAGTATAAAGTGAGTACTCTGTAGTGAGTGGGCCCGAGGCAAGCATGCGCAAGACGTGGTCAGAATACCTCATGCTCTGAGACACGCTCTGGGCTCGCTCACTTCAATTCTTGCAAACCTCGCGGCTAAAGTGTTTATAGGAATTCCCGCCTTGAGGGATATTATATATATATATGGGATTTCAATGTTCTAAGAATTAACCATCTCACTATTTTCTTTTTAAGGAAACTTAAAAAAACAATATTGGATTTGATTACATTTTTACTAATACATGCCGCATTCATTTGTCAAATAATTTTTCGTTAGAAAATTTTCGTAAAAAAAAAAGGAAGGGTAAAGGTGGTTGATACTTTTTCTTCTTCTTTTTTTATTTTTTAGCTTATACTACTAGTATAGTTTTTGTAGAATTTGTTGAACGATATATTGCTTGTGATCAAAGATAAAAGTGAAAATACTTTTTACGCGGTCTCTTTGAATGTATCAATGCTATATAGTCTCACCAAGAAAAGAAAAGAAAATGTTGCTTAAAAACAATGTGAGACAGAGTTTTAAACATTATTGCATAGTGACGTATCAACACATACCACTAAGACCCTCGAAGTGTCTACTTTTGCAGATTTAATGTGATATGAAATAAGAGAGAAAAAAGTTTAATACTTTTTTTTAGAAAGAGCGAGAGAGAGAGAGAGAATACAATATTTATACAATTTTTTTATATTTATTTTATTCTTGAAAGCAATGAATGATTTAAACTTCTGTGTTATGCAAATGTTTTTTTCATTGGTATTTTCTTTTTAAATCAACAGCATACGCACTTATATACATAGAATTTTTTTTAACAGTTTGATAGGTAGCTTATATATATACACGTAAATTTAAGCAATATATTAAGATACATTAAGTGTATATAGAAAGTTTTAAACATGAACATAAAGTTAAAAATCATTGTCAATAATTCCTTCAAATAAATAACTTAATCTTATACATTATATATAAAAATATATTGAAAAATTTTTATATAAATTTTATATAAAAATCAGTAGCTGTTATATTAAAAATAGAATTTAATTTTCTAACTTATAACCAAAAAACGTATCCTCTTGTTATATCTTAATGTATATTATGTATAGAATCCTGTTTAAAAATCATATAGCAAAACACATAATATATCATAGACAAAAAGATTTAATATTTCCATATTTAGTAAAAAAAAAAATAAATAAAGCTACTACTTTTTTTTTATATAGCATCCTTTTGTTTTAGGGAAAGAGGAAAAAAAAAAAGGTGAGAGAAGAAATTAATTTTTGTTTTTTTCCTTCTTCTTGTTCTTTTATCTTGCACGCGTCAGGCATCATGTCTGCTCACGTTTGGGTTAGGTAATTCAAAATTGAAAGAACTGTAAATCAAAAAAGAAAAGAAGAGTTTCTCTTATGCTTGTTAATTACGTCCCCAGCTATTGTGTGTGTATCAAAATGAAGTGATGTCCAAGAGAGCAGCAGGTTTGATACACCTTACTCACACCTTCAGTAACAAGAGACCTCGTGGTTTACCCGCAGGTGACTTTGAGATGCGTCTCACGCACTTCTCTCAGGTGTGTCAGCCACGCGACACGAGCCACAATTCTGTGACGTCACCAAAACACTCTAAAACAATGGAATGTATAGACAAGCTTCATGTGCACGATTGATTTGTCTAGAAGTCATAAAAAAAAAAAGAGAAGTGGTATAAGAAAATGTTTTTTTATTTAAAGAAATGATAAAAAAAAGATATAGATGAAAAGACATGTCAAGAATAATTTAATATATATTTTTTTAAATTAAAACTATATCACAAATATATTTTAATAAATTTAAGTATTCAATGTATTTTGCTTCTTCATATTTTTTTTATTTGTGTGTATTAGATCAAGTTTTATTATAAATTATTACTTTACCAACCTATTTGCAGAAAGAAGAGCTTGCAAGGTTGTTTAAGACAATTTTAGTGCAAAAGATTTGTTTTTACACAAGATATTTAAGACAATAAAACATTTGGTCAGCAAATTCAATAAAACAATCTTATATACTTACACGTTTGTTACAAATTTTGTATCGATCATCGTATATTATATACAAATAATAGAAGTAAATATAATTCTATATATAAAAACAATGTGTTCAATTTTTACAAAGCTTTATTTTTGGTAATAAAAGAACGAACTCAAACTGCTGCCACCCATGCTGATCTGTATAATGACAAAAGAAAAAAAAGTTTAAGACTTTTTGTTTTCCACTTTCGTTCCAGCTTTGGTAAAAAGAAAAAAAAAAGTTTTTGCACAGATCGTTCACAACGATTTATAAAGAGAGAGAGAAAAAAAAGTACTGTATATATGAAGAAGAAAACAACAAGTGCTTTGTGGAGGTTTGACGTTTAGCGTTGTCGTGACTTCTTACAATGATAAGCAAAAGACATAAGCAAACTTCATGTTTGCATTCGGATACACATTTTTTGCTATTACAGATGATTTAACTTACATGAAGTATATAGGAACAAAAAAATAAATAGCTTCAAGATGAGTTAAATACAGCAATATATATATATATATATATATATATATATATATATATATATATATATATATATATATATATATATATATATATATATATAATCTGGGAGAAAAGATCTTCTGCTAAATATACGAAATGGTTGCGTGATTAGGTTATGGATTGCAAACTCACTTTTATTCATAACTAATAGAAAACAGTTAATCTCACAAACATATTATATGGTAAAATTACTTCCAAATTTCTGTTAAAAGTTTTTTCTAAAACTTTATCTCCACACATCTGTAAGTTTTATCTCGAATCATTTGCATGATATCGCTTGCAAAAAATATTGGTGCATCGCTTATATATACACTTTTATATTAGATTTCTCATATTTATCCTTCCTCAAATGAGTATATTTTTATATATTAGGTAGTTTATTGAAAATATATAGCCGTTCTCATGAAAGAATAAAGCGGAACTACATGGCAAAGTATTAGCGCGTGTTACTTTGCAACAAGATTCAGGTCTTATTCTTTTACTGGCGCAAGACTATACCTTTCATTTACCAAAAAAAAAAAAAAAAAAAAAAAAAAAAAAAAAAAAAAAAAAAAAAAAAGCAAATAATGATATTTTCAAATAAAACGTAAATTAAAGTATTTAACTTACTGTACATAGTAAAATAGCTGTGACGTTAAAATTAAGTATTTAAAAAATAAGTAAAAGGTACAATATCTATAAATTAAACTTTTTTTATAGAGTATTTAAGGATGAGAATAAACTTCCTCGGCAGTTCAATCACGAAAGACTTGACGAGTTTGTTTATATTTCAATAACTGTAATATTTTTTGGTAAAATAATTATATTTGATGCAAACTTATTATTGTCCTTTTTACTTTATTATTCAGTAACATATACTGAAAATTTTAAATAACTATTTTAATCACTTTTCACTTCACACAATTAAAATTAAACTTTCATGCACACATTGAGACAACTGCAGTAAAAGCCATTTTATGTTATCATTGCATTTTCTCACCTTCTTTCTTATAAAAACGAGATAATTTGAGACTGGAATACACCAGAAATGTTTTATTATGAGAAATCCCGCAAAATTAAATTATCTACCACAAAACCTAAAATGTTTCTAGAGAAGCAAAGCGCACGTAAAATGGTTCCTATATATTATTTTGAGAGACAAAACAAAGTTCATCAAATTCCTCTCAAAAGTACAACTTTGAAAAGTTGTATGATCTTCAATTATGTTCTCATTGCATTTGAGTCAAATTTAAAGATTTTTTTTTTAATATATTATAATATAAAATGTTATCTTGCTTGTCGTTTTAAAGAGAACATAATATTACATAACTCACTGTCCACTGTGAAGTGAGACTGCAAAATTTCACGTGAGCATCATCTTACAGCAACTGAAAGTTAATATTTATTTATGTGTATTGCCTTCAATTCATGGATTTTAATTGAATTACCTGTAAAATATACGTACTTTTAGTAAGTATGCTCGTTACTCCTGGAAATTAGTAGTATAGGCAACCTGCGTATCATAGAGAACCAACAATTTGCCTACCTTTCAGGATGTAAATTTAAATTTTACAGACACAAATATTCCAATATACTCGACTATTAATCTTATAATCACCTTTTGTGCATCGTAAAACTTACTGTTCACCTGGACAAAGATTGATATATAATTTTGATCTGGACTGAAAATACTTACGATTATATAATATAATAATTTTATCATTATTATTGAGTATAATTATAACAAAGATGAAAAAACATCGTTTAATATTTACTAAAAAAGCTATTACACATTCTAATACTAAATTTTTAGATATAATATATTGAAGTCATATACACTCTGAATAAAATGAACAAACATTTTTTAGTCCATGTTTAAATTTATTTAGCTATAACTCGTTTGATTGCGTAACCGTGAGGCTATATTTAAGACCTATACTGTTTTGATGATTTTTAGTCTTATATATCATTTATTTTAAATATAAAACAATTATTATTATTATTTTATATTTTTATATTCAGTAAAATTTACTTTATATGAGAACTTCTTTACCTTTAAATTTAATAGAAGATATTTTTCTTAACCTTTTTGGATTATTTTATTTTGAAATAGTCATGAGGAGAGCTACCTAATCAAAAGTAACATTTAAAAAGTTATATATCAGTGGTTTATTGTCACGATAAAAAAGAATCGTGAAATATAATTTTTTTTGTTTTCTTTTTTTATTATTTGTTCAGCGGATGTTTTTCGTGTAAGAGATGAAGAAAGTAACAAATTATTAAATTACATCAATAATTTGTAGAGAGGAAATCAAAGCTTAGATGACCTAAATATGATAAAAGATACAAAAGATGATAAATATAATTTCAAAATAATTTTTGTGTTTTTAATTGCATATTACTTATTTTAATTAACGAGTATCAGTATTTTTTTCTGTCTGTTAGATATTCTTTCTTAAAAATGTTGGAGAGAGAGAGAGGATTTATATATTTTCTGTGTTTTACATTTGAGTTAGTAATAATTTACATATAGAAACGTTTATACCAAGAAGTATATTTTACGCAATCGTGAATATACAATATTATAATAATTATTACAGATTTGCATGCTAACAGGAAGTTTAAAAAAAAAAAAGAGCGTCAGAGGTGGTCGAGAGATACATGAAAAGGGTCAGTACACATGATAGGTTGCATAAAGAAAAGAAAAATAATAGTAAAGAACCATAAGGTAGCGTTCTCCAAGCGTGAACCGCGCGCGGCAGCACCAACCTCAGACTTTAGAGGGAGTCAAGGGAGGAGAGGTCAGAGGTCATGTAGTGTGACAGGCGCACCTGCCCAACACGAGAATCAACTCAAAGCCAATATATTCCCTCTTTACCTCATATCACATTCAGTTTTTTTTTTTACCATAGCAAGTGTAAGCAAATCGACAACCTTGAATTAACTCTAAAACATAAATTATTTTATTTATTTATATAATTGAAAAAGAAAAATGTTTGAGTTTTTTTTTATAGTGTTAAAATATTTTTAATTCTTATATATTACTTAATATAAAATAGCATAAAAAATAATGTAATAAAAACGTTAATAACAATGATAAGGCAAATTTATAACGTATAAAGGATCACAAACTCATTAAAGTTTTTGGGTGTTTTTTTCTTTTCAAGGTTTACAAGAGACGCCATCTTGTAAAAAATAATTTATATAAAGTATATTATAAAAAAAAAGAGAGAGAACACGTGAGAGCTCAATAAGCGTGAAGTATTGGAGCTTTGACACTTCGTAAAATTAGATTTTTTTATATAATAATAAAAAAAATATATAAAATTATATAAGAAATATAGCTGTTCGTAAACCCTGTTCTTTGCTCCTAAAATGACTATGGTTAATCAAATGGAATGCGCATTTTTTGGTGCAAGAGAACAGGGTTTACGAACAGCGTTATTATAATATTGGGATAGAAACAAACCCGGATGTCAACTTAATGTATAAGTAAATAATCTACTTGTCTATTGCATTCCTAGTTAAAATGTTCATGACAGTTTTTATATTATGTATTGATACACAGAACTTCATGCTGCATGCTATGTTTCTGATTGCCTGGCTTGCTCCAGATCAAAGTACTGATTGTTACGCCAATTGTTTGGCTTATATCTTCCCGTTACGGCACGAGCGATCAATCTCCAACTATATACAACTCCCCCCCATCCCACCCACACTCCTCTATATGTATATAATATACCTGCTAGCAAAGCTCGCGTATTGCAATCGCAAAAAAAAGGCAGTAATTATATGATCCGATCATATAGCTCTTTTCTCTTAGCTCTTGTATTCTTCTTTTTTCTTTTTTTTTTTTATATAATCAACTTATAACATATTTTCTTACGTAATCTATGACTCAATATTGTGCACATAACCAATACATCGATAATGTTAAATCATCGTATTCATCTTATGGTATGATCAGAAAAAAAATTATGTAAGATAAAGGTCATGTCATATATTAATTTTTTTTCTACAAAAATATGTTAATGCATTAATGATATATTTTTTCATTTATTTAATATTTATGGTGTTGAAATCTTAATAAATTTTCTTAAAGACAGATCGACATCTATATATGTAATGAAAAAAAAATACAATGTCAACGGGTTTGCAGAAGTTAAAATATTTGCACAAGTAAAATTGATTTACATAAATATTTATATTCAACTATTCTAAGAACATTCAGACAAGAAAAAAAAATATAATAATGAATCTTTGAGTATATAAAAAAAATAGTATTTAAAAAATAATAATAAATGCAAAAAAAGCATCGTTTTTTATCTTTCATCAAAACTCATTTGCATGTTCCATATCTTATCAATCTTTAAAAAAAAAAATGTAATTTATTCTTTCAAAGTATATACACAAAAAAAAATTCTTTCGTTGTGTCTTTTATTTTATGTTATTTCATTTTATAGTATATAGTCGATAATATAATATAAAAACAATTTAAATATATATAAGCTACTGATATTATATATGATGACCTAAACAATTTGGGTCTTTGACCCTTTGTTTTTATGGGTCTTTTATTATTATTATTATTTTAAAGATGGTTATTTTTTTGTCCTCGAGTGCTTCTGCTGCAAAGGTTATCGATGTTAATGTTGGGAGGTTGGATGGTAGGTAGCTCGGCGGGTTTGTATGGTGATGAAAGTGGCCGGCTGCCTATGCGCAACTCGCCGGCATGGTCACTCGACCTGCCCCCGCACACCATAACCTGACCACTCGTTCCTTCTCAGAGACAACGCAAAGTACACTTCTTCTTATACAACTTTTTTTCTTTTTTTTTTTTTTTTTTACCATTTTCAATTATACATACTGTATAAAACAATAGTACTGACTTCATAGTCTTAGACTATAGAAATTTGAACCTTATAAGTCTTGAAATTTTAATTAAGTAAACTATATCGATTTCTTGTAGCTGTTTATATGTGTATAGTCCACTGATGCATGTTTTTTTTTTTTTTTTTTTTTTTTTTCATCGTCAAAGAAGACATTTTTTTTTTCTTTTTTATATTTGGTACAATCTATGACAATTTGAAATGTCTGAAATATTAATAAAAAAAAAAGTTCAAAATTTATTTTTATACATAAAAGATTACAAAAGAAGATGAAAATTTAACGTTAATCATTTTTTTATTTATTAAAAACAGCTGAAATGTGAATTGCAGGTGTTACATTACCAATGAAATATTTTTAATTTTTTTCTTTTCACTGAAAAATTTTATCTTTTATTTTTTTATTTCTTACCGTATATAAACATGAAATAATAATTTATTATAAAAATATTTTTATCTCATTTATAAAGTTGATGACTTTATTTCTTTATATAATTTAATTTTTTTTACTAATTCATTTTATTCACTAATGATGAGAATTTTTCAAGTATATTTAGAGAAAAAGTATACTTTTTTACCTTCAATAATAAGGAAATTTTTTTGTTAATGAAAAAAGTAATTAAAAATTTTTTTTATATACATTATATAAGATTAAAATTTGAAATCTAATTAGTTGTATATTTTGTCATACGTAAAATAATAATAATAAAATCTGATAAAAATCTTATTACTGATTGGCATTTAGTATAATTAGTTACAAATATAAAAACATTTAATTAGAGATTTGTTGTTGTTATTATTGTTGTTGTGGTGATATTTCGTTACAGTGGGGGTCAGCTAGATTGGTAGCCGGTGGGTTTTATATATATATATATATATACATATATATATATATATATTTATATATAAAAGACACGATGGGTTGAAACAGGAGAGCCACCCACACCCGGCACTCACAAATCACCTATACAACGTCCATCCATCTGCTTAAACTTACTAGGCTTCAGTCGAGATAGAAAAAAAAAACCAAAAACTAAAACGAAACAACTAAGAAAAAAAAAACGCCGCACGATTGCTTATTTGGCCGGCTACCTCACACAGAACTACTATATAAGATCTTACTGACAGCCAGACAAAAAAAAATCAGCAATATTACCTCAAAACGGTATTCGCCCTCTCAATAAATGGCCTTGGTATTTATATATATTAGGTATTTCATATATTATTATAAGATGGATTAGTAGTCTAACCTTGCTTAAATATATTCAACATACCAAACTGACCAAGAAAAAAAAACGTCTTCTATTTTATTATATCAAAAATATATAATACCATAAGAGTTTTATTCACTAATATTAACAAAATAGTTTTAGGTACACATAAAAAAATATTTTTAAAAGAATTTTACATGCAAATATTAAAAAAAAATCAAGGGAAAAAAATAAAGGAATGAGAAGAAGAAGAAAAAAAAGATAATTTTCACAGAAGATTATAGGAGATTGGTATGCTGAAGAGATGCATTCTAAAAACCAGATGTTTACTTTTAAAAATATTTTTATAAAATAGTAATGATCAAATTTAATAGTCAGGAAAAAAAAAATATTTTATTGGTATGCTTTGGTTATATTTGATTCTAAAAGGCTTTTTTTTCTTGATATTTTTTTTATAATAGGATCAACATGCATGCAGATTTTTTTTATTAGTCACGTGTGGTAAAATTCTTGTTAATTATGAAATCATTTAAATGTAAAAAAACAAACATATATTTAAAATTTTAAAGTTAAATAATTTAAATATGTAGTGAGAATAAATGTCTGGACAAAAATTTTAAGTAGATTCATAAATTAATATCATTATGTCTGTAACAAAGTAATATACTTTTATTATACATGTTTCCCATGCTCCGTTTTCTTGTTGGTATAATATAAGAAAGCTTTAAAATAAAGATTCAATGCTATATATAGATGTACTTTACAGTATTATATAATATAGTAAATTAAAAATAATGTTCTTTGCTGTAAATAATAAAATACTATTCAGTTAGAACTTTTGTAAATAAAAAACAAAGCATGGCTTTTTTATTCTATATATTTTGAATGAAATAATTATTGGTTCATTATTATTGGTTATATTATTTTATTACAAATATAAAGCTCAAAATGTGGAAGTAAAAATGATTTTTGTTCCATATGGTAATTAAAACAGTATATTTAAAGGAATAGACCAAAAGAAAACAGCATTTATATCACAAAACACTTGATGGGACTTACATTTAAATAGCTTTAGTTTGTCTCAAAACCCAACTGTAGCTCCGTATAGAGTGATCAGAAAATTTCAATTTATGCAACCTGCACAACATTTTCTTACTAATTTTTGCATGATTCTGACGTCAGAAACATGAATAGTCACGCAAATTGCATACTTTACAGTATTTTCACGCTCTCTCGTGGGGCTACATTAAAATTCTGGTAAAAATTATCATCAGTTTTGAAGATCCAATTTCTTGTTTATTCATTTAAAAGCACAAAAGCACATGTCATGTTGTTTTGTGTTGTCTATGGCTTTACTTTAACCCTATTACATGTATATTGTACATAAATGCAAATCAATAATAATACATATAAATATAACAATTTTAATATAAAATACCACATATAAATTATAAATTTACCAACAGTTAGGTGAACACTAAAATACAGAAAATTTGCAACAATACGTCTTGTGAATATGTGAATATTTTTATTTATAGTACAGTAAAAAAAAAAAAAAAAAAAAAAATCAACCTAAACGAAGTAAGTTTTACTAATTTGTGTATTACTTGTGTTTACATTAAATTGTGAAAATCTTGAGAGTTTATTAGATAAATTATATACCTACTATACTTATGGTGCTTGTATGTATGCTATATATTTGCTTATATGTGTGTGGTTTTCAATCTTAAAGCCATAGACCACATAAAACAGCATTTGCTTTTTAATGAATAAACACGAAATGGGATCATCCAAACTGATAACAATTTTAACCAGAATGTTAATGTATAGCCTCACGAGGGAGCGTGAAAAAACTGTAAAGTATGCTATTTGCGTAAAAATTCATGTTTATGACGTCAGAAGCATGCAAAAATTAGTATGAAAATGTTGTTTGAATTGACATGACTCGTATCGTTCAAATTATGTTGTGTGTGTGTGTGTGTGTGTGTGTGTGTGTGTGTGTGTGTGTGTGTGTGTGTGTGTGTGTGTGTGTGTGTGTGTGTGTGTGTGTGTGTGTGTGTGTGTGTGTGTGTGTGTGTGTGTGTGTGTGTGTGTGTGTGTGTGTGTGTGTGTGTGTGTGTGTGTGTGTGTGTGTGTGTGTGTGTGTGTGTGTGTGTGTGTGTGTGTGTGTGTGTGTGTGTGTGTGTGTGTGTGTGTGTGACTTAAATAGATTGATAAAAATTAATATGAACAACAAAAAAAAACTTTAAAAAATTATGTTCATTAAAGCTCATATTACAAAAATGATATACTTGAACTTAAAAGTTACTATAGTGCATTGCAATTTTCCCATTCAAAAATACATCATAAAAATAAATTTAAAACATTAAAAGGTTATACCACTCATGTTGTCTTATAGTTTCATAGAAAATTTATAATTATTTCTTTTAAAATTCCATAGTTAATTAGCGGATGTTTGTTGCAATTAAGAGTAAAACTGTATTAACATTTTTTTTTGTTCTAATTAATATCACTCGTATATAATATACTAATGTATACCGTGACGTCATTGTTTACTTAATCATAAGAGATTTTTCATATTATACAGTATTAAATTCCGCTCATTTTGTTTGTGGTCACCAAAAAGTTGTCTTGGTGACCATCTGCTTTATACATTTCTGCAGCCTTCCTTTGTTTTACGTCCTTCACACGCCCCCTGTGTAGCTTTCATGAGAACCAAATTTAAATGTTTCACTTCCGGTTCTTGACGTAATCAAGCAGCAGCAGCAATAACAACAGCCACCTCACCTAGCTGTACTATTGGTGGTAACTCCTCCTTTTCTAACTTTTATTCTAATTTCCTCTTTCTTTCTCTCATTCGTTTCTATATTATAACATTAATTTATCTTCAATATTTGACGTTAGACTACAAAAAGTAACAATTTATGACTTTTTCCTCTAATTATTTATTAGGAAGGAAACATTTTGAATTATAATAATCTAAAATGATATGAGAGGGGATATAAAATCATGTAAATATTTACTCTAAAAGAAAAATCTAATTACTATAATTTGCAGTATAAAATTTTTGCAACAATAATAATAATTCTATATAGCTATCTTTTATATAACTATTCTTGTAAAAACTGACTTTTTAAAAATTAGATTTGTTAATCTATTTAACGAAATATTCAAGGATATAATTATAAAACTGAATTATATTTCACATAAGCTGATTAACGTTATATGTTAACGACTACGATATTTGTAAACAATCATTTTTCAAACAAGTATACTTTGAATTAAACTTTTGCTTTTATTTATATATTATATAGTAACTAATCAAATTCATATTTTCTTTATCCTAAATAATCATCTTAAGTACTTTAGAAACTTTTATTCTCGTTTCAAATTCATAATAATAATATAACATATCATCATGAGACAAAAATTATAACACTTTTACCTCCAAATTCTCAATTAGTTGCTTCATGAACTGCATCTTTGCCCTTTTGAAGAGACTTTCTCTAACTAAATAATGTCTCCAAAGTTTGCACGGCACAAGAAGATTCTTAAGATGTATATTATGTTGAAGAAAGCGTGTCTGCTTTCTGTACGCAAAGCGAGCGAGTGAGTGAGTGAGCGCATCACTCTCGCATATGTCCGCCTGGTTGCCTACTTTACACTCGACATCGGGAGACGTCAAAGTTAGAAATTGTAGTGTCTTTTGTATGTGAGATATATGCATGATTTTTGACAATTAAAATCTTACAAAACAGAATTATTTCCCTTATTGTGTAAAGTTTCTTTCTTATATTTTGCTTTTATTATTTTATCTGTAAATTGATTAAAATAAAAATAATGAAGTAAATGCAGTACAATATGAGATAAAAATATATTTACTACATAATTTAGTTAAGTGTGGTACAGTATAGAGTATATTATGGTGATATAAATTGCCAATATGGTTAATATATAGTTGAATTATATATTTTCCTAGCGCTCAACATAACTTTTAAACTAACTAAAAAATTACTTCAGAATTTTATCATATCCAATACTAAAATATGTTATTAGAATTTTTTTTATCATATATATCCATTTTAATTGAAAATTAATAGAAATATTAGTCAGTTTATTATTTTATTAATTTTTTCCTTGAATTTTATTTTTTCCTTAACTTATAATTGGCATATTGATGGACGTTATGTTTCAAGACGTTGATTTGAAGTTTTTGTTTTCCTGTATACAATTTTTCCCCTTACGAGTTACATTAAGGCAAGCAAGAGCTAAAAATTTAGTTTGGATCACTTCTCTGACTTTTCTGACTTACAAGCCTCGACCCTTTAAAAAAAGAGTTATACGAATAAAAAGTTTTTTTTTTTTTTGTTTTTTGTATAAACCAAGCGAGTTTTTGGTTTCTTAAAATAAAAGAAGAGTTCGATTACTCGACGTTCATTACTCAGGTTTTTAGCTGCCGCCGCTGTGACCAAAATGTTTAGTATGCTGAACCTTGTCTACCTGTATAAAAAAAGTGATGTCACTTTAGACTGCGTATATATACAGTATAATATACTTTCTCTGTAAGAGTTTAAGCGATTCTCCAAAATATGTACCAATCCTGTAAGAAGTAGAAACTCTACGGAGCCATCATCTCGTTTTCAAATATTTTTCTAAGACATCATTTTTTGTTATAGATTTTTATCAGCATAGAAACTAATTTTAAAAAGAAGTAATAAGCTTTAAAACATCTTTACCACAAATTAGTATTAAAATATATTAAATAATATATAACAAATCAATGTTGGACATAACTTTAATGTTTTTTTTTTTTTTCATGGTACTACATTAATATCAAAGTACATATATCAAATAGGTATAAAAATTAATTAAGGTACAAACAAAAAGTAAAATTATAAATAAAGATAACAAAAATAAAATATTATAATTTATCAGAGATCCATAAATTAAGATATTTCAATTAAAAAGAAAAATATTGTAATTTAATACTCAACAATTTTCTTCATATATAAGGAAAAAGAAAATCAATAATCATATATAATTTTCTTATTTTATGATGTGAATAATAAATAAAAACAACACTTTTTAAATATTATTATTAAAATATATATTATTATGGCGGAGTGTATTCCACACCTGTCTACGTTTCTTTTAAGATATACAACAGGTAATATATATATATATATATATATATATATATATATATATATATATATATATATATATATATATATATATATAGTATACGTATATATTTAAAAAAAAAACTAAAATAATATAGTCCAGAGCAGTTAAGAGAATGTTATGTTTCACGGTGCGTCAATTTAAATATTAGCATTTCTTATTACCTTCTTCCCATCACTATACAACCATAGTAAACTATGTTATAACTAAAACTTTGAAGAAAAAAAAAGTGGGGGGCGTTTTTTATTGCTGTTTTATTAATATTATAAATTTATAAGTTATACATGTTTTTAATAAACCTCTCTGTGTCTCTCTCTCTCTCTCTCTTGTACGCACCTTTCCACTCTTATATATACCATGTAATGCATTTTATATTATTAACGGAATAATAATGAAAATTATCGGACATGCATGTTCTTTAAATTAAGTTGTATACCAATTTACCATCTAAAAATATTATAACCTTCATCATATAATTAAAATATAATTATTCTCTTTAAAAAAAATATATATGTAAATTTTCTTAAAAAAATATATTTAATCACTTAAGACATTTGATATAAAAAATGGTTTGAAGTAAAGTTAAAAAAAGTGCTAACTTCCTGCTAGAGTACGATTATTAATTGAATCAAGTGTATAGGGTCCTGACTGACGCGAGTATATCGCGAGAGAGCGTGACTGATGACCTTTGTAGTTCCACCAGGGAAGCATGCAAAGTAAATTCAAAAAGTGAAGAAGATTGGACGTACTCATCAGCTGGGCCGGAAGTTAAAAGTTGCCGTCTGCCGTCACCGTGTGTTGTAAAGCAAGAGGCGCGAAGTAAAGTTCGCAAAGTGAGGTGCAGAGGTGAACTGCCGCCGCGGTGAAGATACAAGAAGATGATTCAGCACCTGCATATATACTTTTCTATAGTGCGTGTTACACCTTCCATCAGAAATTTGAATTTGAAATTTTTATGCATATAATTTCATGCTAAAATAGTTTATTCTATCTATAATGATTATAATCTAAACGCTCTCTCTCTCTCTCTCTCTCTCTCTCTCTCTCTCTCTCTCTCTCTCAATATTTAAGGTAAACTTGACACGAAAATACCTTAAATATTTCAGAGCAACTAAATAAAATGTACAATTTAAGTTTGAGATTTGCATTCAAAAATTATTAACTAAAAATAAAAACTTTTTTTTTTCTTTTGAAAATTAATCATTGAAGTCATTATAAAAAGTTCTGCCTATATGCATGCTTTCTTTTTTCTTTTGCTGCCATAGCATCACATAAAATTTATTTACTCATGAAAGCAGATTTTTTCTAATTATAATATTATTATTTATTTATTTGTTTAAAATTTCCACACCCAAATCAAATTTATAACTATAATCCAGAAATTTTAAGATCTAGATATTTTTTCAGTTTTGAATACTATACAGTATACATAATAATGAATTCTTATAAAATAACAAAATACATGAAAAAATAAAGAAGAAAAAACTTTTTATCATGATAATAATATTATAAACAATTGTGTGCAATCTATCATTTTATAATGTTTGTGTTAAAAAAAGTAATATGAAAATAAATTAAAATAAAAATGTTATGATTTTTTTCTTCTTAAAATTTAAAAAAAAAAATTACATTTTTACCACCCTCTCATCTATTTTAATATTCCTTCTCCTTCACCTGCCGAGTGTTTTCCGGTTTCTCACGATGAAATCTTAAATATAGCAACCAACAGGTTTATATATATAAATTTTCTTATAATAATATAAAAATGTTCGTTATGCTTATCTATATCATATAAATAGTAGACAGTATAACAGCAGCAACAGCAAAATATTTCATAATCATAATAATATAACTGCATAACTGGAACTTAAAAAGACTTGCGAGACTAGAGCTCATTTAAAAAAATATAAAATATATTTTGGTTCCACAGGAAAGAAATGAGATTGCAATCCCTAATATGTGCTGCTAGTTTGCATGTGGAATGAATAATAATTAATAATACGAAACGATCTTTGATCTAAACAAAAAAGATTTTGAATCGTATACATGAGGGCAATACTGATTCAATATTCTTTGTATATACTTATATACTTCCTCTAGGGGACTTTTTCATGACTCATTTTTTTATTAATAATAATAATAACATCCAATGCCAATAAAATGTCAATATTATATATATATATATATAAATAAAAATGAATTTATTATTATATTATTTTCTTTGAAATCATAATATAATTTCAAGAAATAATTTTATTTTTATTGTTTTCCTACTCTTATTTTTATTTAGCAATGAGCTATTTTATTATATAAGGAAGAAGATTTGATGTCATATTTAGGAAAATTGACAGTATTTCCCCGCGTAGCCTAAAAATTACAAACTTCCTTTTACTCTATTTGTGTGTGTATCAATAAAAGGTAAACACGTTCGATATAAAAAGTATTAATAATACTTTTTCTTAAAGGCGTAGAACATCTTGAACAAAACAAACTTGTCTAATATTCTAACATAACTATAAAATCAACGTTGATTTGGCCGGAGTTATTAATTTCTTATTTATTTTCCATTCATGAAATGGTAGATGCGGGTATATGACGTCACAGCTCGCCTGTTTCCGCGTGCGTGGACCAGTATAGACTGTAACGTCATAAACCCGCATCTACCATTTCGTGAATGGAAAATAAATGAGAAATCAATGACTCCGCCCAAATCAACGTTGATTTTTAGGTATATGGCACGATATTAAACCATTTTTTGTTCAAGGTGTTCTAAGACTTTAATCATATATAAATTCAATTGTCATGATGAAATATAGATTGTTATTGCTTACGATGGCGATGTAAATTTCAACTTGGAAGTTATGACCGGTCAAGTCACATGTTGATGACAAACTTTTGCATTAATTAATAAAATAACACGAGCTTAGGTGATGACCATATAAACCGGAGGTGACGTATCTACTTTTTTTGTATTTCTCCCTTTACAAGCACACCTGGCTCATTCTATATAGTGACTAACTTAAATCAAATATATTGCGTTTTATGTTCTAATTAATTTTTTTTAACTATATATATAAACAAGTTTAAGAAGAGATTCCTTTTTGTTTCAATAAGATATTATATTTACGTATTATCAGTATGGTAATGTTACAATAACTTTTTTTTTCTCGTTCTTTTCTTTTATATAAGAACAATGGTTCAAGTTCAAATATAATTCTTGATTACAAATTTAGATATATATTTAATATTTTTAAGTATAATAATATGGAGTACAGTGTATATATGAACATTATGATTTATTACTTATTTGTTGATCTTTTATATAAGAATAAAAAAAAATGTATTAAAACATATAATCAAATTTAATGTTAAAGAAACGAAACATGAAAATCAGTTTTAAGAAAATTGATAATGTAAATATATAAATTTATATTTTAGGTATATATATTGAGGACTTGTTTTACTTTTTTTTTTTTTTTTTTTTTTTTTTTTTTTTTTTTTTTTTTTTTTTTTTTTTTTTTTTTTTGCCAGGCAGTTGTTATTGATGTACAAAAAGCAGAGCAGATTCTGTTAGGAACTACAAGATTTGGGTAACAAATTTGCATACAATCAGAACATTTTATTTGGAAGTAAAGGTATAATTTCCCATAATTCAACGTTTACTGTATCTTACTTATTTTGAATTTGTAATAATGTTCGAATGACAAATATACACCATGTATATAAAATCAAAACTTCTTCCTTTTCTGTTAAAGATCTCATTAATTCTATATGACAACATTTTATACGCACGGGTAGTGAATTAGATTAATTCTGTTATTGTCTATATAGGGTTGGGGAGGTAATCACATTACATGCAGGTGTTTAGTATACTCGGCGGGTGTCTATCAGACCTTCAAGACCACCTCTATGGTCAAGAGAGTCAGGGCGGGGGCGGTCACTACTCGCGATCTTATCTACAGGCAATTAGCGTGCCCTCAGAACTTTCGGCCTTTCTTTCTTTCTCTATAGCTGTTTTGCATGATAAATAATGCGAGTTATTGCAAGAGCCGCTATTAAACATTACAGCATCATAAATCATTGTAACTTCATTTTTTTTTTCATTTTTTTTTTACACCAGAATTATTTTATTTTTTTATTATTTTATATTTCTTAAATAAAAACAATAATATCTATGTGTTGAGTTATACTTGTTAACATAAAAAAATGAAAAATTACATATTAAAAAATTAAATTAGTAAGCATAAGTAAATTAATTATAACATATAATATACATATGTAAAATATTTTTTTGTTTATCTATGTATAAAGATCTAGTTTAAAATTTTATGGAAATTATTCTTGAAATGAAAAATAATGATAAAAAAAAAAGTAAATTATATTAAATGTGAATGCTCTCCATATAAAGTAATGTCTGCATGTGTGATATTTTATCATTTTGTACGATCACGGACTTTTTTATTTTATTTAGTCTCTTCTTGTATATTAAATCTATATTCATGCATGTTTTCGTCGTTATAAAAAATAAATAATAATAATAGCATGCAATAACAAAAAAAAAAATCTTAAATGATATAAATACTTCTTTTTTTTCTGCATATTTTGCATACTCTATAAAACTTTGGTTTATAGTAACTCAAATGTAAGTCATATAAAATATTATATAAAGAAATCGGTCATCAAACATTTAAATTTATTTCCTTGCCATTTTATATTATCAAATTAAACAATCTATTAAAAAAAAACTTGAATTCCTGTAAAAAATAAAAAAATATAGACATTTTTATGAGATTTCTATAAAATTCACAATAATTTTATCAGAAAAATTTAAAAAATTTGTATTAAATTCTTTTTGATCAACTTTAACTTAAAAAAAAAGAACATAAAAAAATTTCCTTTTCTCACGTCTATTTAAAAAAAAATTGTATATTTTTATAATGAGAAAGAAATTTCTAAAGCTTTTTTTTTTAAGGCTCCCACACTGCAGCATGCAAGGAAGCGCCTTTTTAAATTAAAAGGAAGTGGTTAAAGTTTAATATATGATACAATAATCATGTCACTTATAAAGTCAATAAAATCCATCACCAAACTGCATTTTTTTTTTTTTTTTTAATTTGACAGTTAAAAGAACAAATTTTATAAAAACTGAAAATTAGAAGAAGAAAAAATTTTTTATCATTTCTTAAGAAGGAAGGAAATGTGTTTTTTTGAAAGGCGCAGTTTTTCGCACTTCGTGAGTTGAATCCATTTGGCTTTCTGTCCATTGTCAGCGTTGGTCACATAGCCAAAAACTAACAACAAAAAGACCTTGAACCTTTTCTCTTTTTTTAAGACAGAAGAATATAAAAAAAGGTCATATGTAACGGAATATGTAACACCGTTTCTTAAATTTTTTTTATTATATATATGTATTATCATAATTATTTTAATGAGATCTTTTTATATAAGTTTATGATGAGAAAATTTTATTTAACATTAAATTTTAATCAAGCTTGTAAACTAATGCAATAATATAACGTTATTTAATATATTTATAACAAATATTCTCATTTATTTTTAACTACCTTATAAATTTATTTCAAAATCAAATTATAATTACTTAATTATTTTAATTAAAAAAATTATATATATATATATATATATATATATATATATATATATATATATATATATATATATATATATATATATATATATATATATATATGTGTGTGTGTGTGTAGTAGCTTTCTTAGCTTTCTTATATTAATACTATGACAAATTTAATCCTTAATTGCATTTATTTTGTAATTATTTGTATTATTTCTTATTATACCCGTTATATAAAAATAGACTGTAATGAGAATTTTTTATTATAATTATCTTATGATAAATATTATAGTTTTAATTTACGATTGGTATAAATATGTTCATCAGCAGAGATTGCGCAATATAATTTTTTTTTCTTAAACATTTTTCTATCTTTACTTGTCGATGTTGGAGCGCATGTTTAAGGTTGAGTTAGGGCATCGGCAATGTTCTTCTGTTTGGTACAGCAGCGAAGACATCGGCATGATCAGTAACAGTGAGTTGGCCGCTCAAAGAGGGACATTGCTAATGAGAGAGAGAGAGAGAGAGAGAGAGAGAGAGAGAGAGAGAGAGAGAGAGAGAGAGAGAGAGAGAGAGAGAATCGAACGTTCGGACCTGCTGCTCGAGGGAAAAATATAAGATTCCTTTTTACCATGCCATGTTTCTGCCACAACTATACTTTATGTAGAATGTGTATTTATAATTAATTCTATAATAAATTTAATTATACTAAACATAAGTTTATAAATCACCATGTAAGTATATAGAAAAAGAAAAAAAAATCGAAAGATTTTCTTAAAATAATATATAAAAAGGTAAAGAAAAAATATAAAATAAAATAATAAGAATTGCAATGACCAAAATTGTATAAAATTCTTTACTTTTCAAGTTAGATGCAGCCCTTAAAAAACGTGCAGGAATGAATAAAATGTTTAAAGTATAGACCTCCATGAAAAAAAGAAAAAAAAAGAAGTAAATAAAAGAGTAAACACCATAAGATATTGTAATGAGAATAACGTAATGAGCTTAAATACGAGTTTACGTTAATAGGATGTGCATGGAAATAAATAAAAAAAAATACTTACTTTTTGTTTTCTTTAAAAAAGTAAAGAACACGATGAGAAAAAATAAAATAAATAAATAAATAAAAATAAAAAATCTCGGCACCAAAAAAGAAAAGAGAGTAACATTCTATTCGCCATCTTTTTACACACAAAAAAGAAAGAAAAAGTAAATATATATTATATATAAAAACTGGATAGACGTGTTTGTTGCATGGGCACCTGTCCACCGCTAAATTAACATGGGCATTAATTAATTCCTCCTTCTGCGTCTTTACTTTTGCTTTATAGTTTACTTGATGGTGAATATGTGTGTATAAATCCCCTTGCTTTGGAGCCGCTTTTCAGACTCTTCTTATTTGCCGGCTTATTGGACCTCACAAGGGGATGTCGTGTTCTTATCAATACCTTTACTTGCTTTCTTACTTGTATTATATTATGCCGCTCAGATGGAGTACAGGATATAGAAAAGTAGTATTTTTAAATTATATGACCAATGGTAATATATTTAGACTTGACTATGCTCTTGATTATATAATGATCTACTTTTCTTAATTAATAACTTTGTTCTTATAGTTCAATTTTAATTAATTGATATGTATATATGATTTAACATGATTTAAGTAACACAGAGGGCAAATATTTTTACAATTTCCAGTAGACCAAATTTTTTGTTAAAGATGCTATTATTAATTCATACATTACTCTGAAATGCTAATATTTTAAAATATATATATTTACAAATCTTTAAAACAATAGAATTTAATAGTTTTCCGATTACACAATTAAATTATAAAAAATATATAAAAATAATCATAAATTCAGACCGTTACTTATAAAATATGAAAAATCTAACTGCATTTTTTTATCGCTGCATATTAATAAAATATTGTATAATATTAACATTCAAATCTCATAAAGGCTTTTAAAAATATTTTTACTGCTCATTCAAATTTGAGATCAGTTTAAAAAAAAAAGTCTATACAAAGATAACAGAAACAAGATAATTAAAAATCTGTAAACAAAACTTTAAAAAAAACTGAGCTTTTGTTTTAATTCTAACATTCCAACATGGATTCAAATCCACACCTTTTCATAATATATTTTTATTTCAATTTCTGGGTCAATTTTATTTTTATTTTTTTAATAATTTCATATGCACGTATCGTTTTTTTTTTTTTTTTTTTTTTTTTTTTTTTTTCGAACAAATATTAATAGAAATATAATATTAAAAATATGCATATTTACAAGTTATAAAGTAGGTCTTATATGAAATAATTTCTCAATAAATTACAGAATGTAACATGGGATAAATATGTAAATTAGAAAAGTAGCAACATTTATACATTAAACATTACAGCTAAAGAGTTCTTTTATAGGAAGTCGTTATTATGGAGCTATTAAACGTGAATGTCGCAATATTTATCTATGTAAGAATAATAATTATACGATAAAAATGTATCGTCACCAAAGTAATAAATAATCGATTAGTAAATAATATATTAATTGTTGATGTGCTTATAATATTAAAATGACATAAAGTTATAAATTTGTTATCAATTTTCAAGGTCTATATGAAAAAAAATATAGATTTTTATTTATTATGTAAATGTGACATTTTTTATTATGTACTTATATTGCAATTTAATTTATAATTTTTCTTATATGAATATGTTTCTCTTTTGTTTCTGAATTATGGTAATTTATTATAAGAGAAGTAGTGCCAAGAATTCATCTATCAAGGTTTTAAAAAAAATTGAATCTTATTATCAATATATAAATTAAAAAGTACAACATTTAAATCTTTATTGTAAATAAAATCAATCTTGTATACTAAAAAAAAAAAAAAAAAAAAAAAAAAAAAAGTTGGGAGTCGCTAGAAAAAAAAATCACTGACAATTTAACAAGAAAACTATAAACGTATTTATGCAAATTAGGAGGTTTTTAATTTGGAACTTAAATCAGTTATGTAGACACAGTAAATTTTCATTTCTCAATTCATAAATTTAACATTATACATTTTTTAAATTCATAAACACGTATATAGAGAGGCCTAAGAATTTTTAGAGATTCGAACCCGTGATCGTTATGTATGATGGTGAACGTGTTGGAATAAAGACTGTAGGGATGGCTGGGGGGAGATGTCACCTTGAGTGTTCGGTTGTTTGATTCATCTCACGCGAGCAAGCCGAGGAGGACCATCATCATCAGAAACACGGGGCGGACGCACAACGGTACACTGTGTGCCCTCTCGCATTACCAAACACCTAGCTCTCAAGGCTGCAGTGTGCTCGCCACCCTGCCTCATCATGTAAGTCCAGGGTAGCACGTTTTGTCCACAATCACAAAGTGTGTATGGACCTGTCTGGCTAGCTGATTGTTTAATTATTGAATGGAGATGATTTGTCATCGAGGAAAATCAAATCTTGTAATAGAATTGACAAAGCACAACTCAATTATAATTTATGCATTGCGGTGATTTCACTTTTTATATAGAATCTCTCTCTCTCTCTCTCTCTCTCTCTCTCTCTCTCTCTCTCTCTCTCTCTCTCTCTCTCTCTCTCTCTCTCTCTCTCTCTCTCTCTCTCTCTCAATCTCTCTCTCTCTCTCTCTCTCTCTCTCTCTCTCTCTCTCTCTCTCTCTCTCTCTCTCTCTCTCCCAGTATACATGCAATGTTCTATTGTTATAATATTGATGTCAATAGAAAATTATTTTAAAAAACGCTAAAACTATAATGCTAAATAAATTATTTAATTAGTAACTGCAACTCAGAGAAACAGTGAAGATCTTTGGGTGAGGCTCATCTGTAAAAATTACACCAAACATTTCTTAAGGGGTAACGTCATACAAATCAGCATTACTTTACAAATATGTGTAATCATATCTGTGCAAAACAATCAGTATATTGAATTTAAATATGATATATCATTTGTATAATTAATGATACTCAATTGCAAATTAAAAACAAAGAATTATAATAGCTTTAAATATAGAACACCTAATTAAAAAATCATTTCATCTAATTATTATTATATCTATAAAAATGTCACACAAAAAATGAAAATTCTCTCGTGTTTCTCCGAGTAGACAAGTAGATCAAAATGAAAGTTCTATAAATGTTTTGTTAAAACTAATTAATTTTCCTTTTAATTATATACCAATATTTTACTATATAAAAAGACTAACAGAAAAAAAAATAAAAGAAGACAAAATTTTTTGGCACGTTTGAGTGCAATGAATCAATTTAAGTTTGGCAAATTTTGTGTACACCGTATCGCCCAGAGTAGCGAAGAAATGTCTTACAACGAGATGTGACACGGGAACTCAAGTCTGTACGAGAAAAGCGATCTATTTCTGAGTCATTAGTCGCAGCATCCACCACCCCATATATACAAAATAATAATAATAATCATCATCATAAAAAAGAACAAGAGGCAAGTGCCACACAGATGTAAGAACATAACTGAGGTTTATAATGTGCTGTTGACGCCATTACCTAGATGTTATTTAGTCAACACATTAACTAAACAAATGCGTATAACAAAAAAAAATTGTTTTACTACACAAACATAGTTTTTAATTTTTTTAAAAAACTAATAAAATGAGTAATTTACATTAATTTGTGCTTTTTTTTTTTTTTTTTTTTTTTTGAAGTATGTAAAGTGAAATTTTATTACAGACAATAAATCACAATATATATAGTTTAATAAAATACGTTCAACTGCTATTTGTAAGTTTTTTTTTACGGATTAATTCAAAATTGAAACTGTATAAGAGAACAAGAAAGGTAAAAACTGGGAAGTATAACAATCTAACATATAAAAATATTGTAAGCATTGTATTTTCAATCCAGTAAAGTTTCTAGGGAATTAATAAATATTTATATATACCCTAATAAGATCTTATGTAATATATTTATATTATCAGAGAGTAAAAGAATTAATACAAATTAGATTTTCAATCAATGTTATATGTAATTTACACAACGCTACAAAATATTTTCTGTAGAAAACACTTAGAAAAAAAATTAAATCTGTTACAGTTGAAAAAAAAAGTAATTTTAATTAAATGATGTATATTTTTTAATTTTAAAGTTCTGGCAACAAAATTAAAATGAGGAGACAGAGAGTGAGAAAGTTATTTGTGGTTTTGTTTATAGAAATACTTTATCTCTCTCTCTCTCTCTCTCTCTCTCTCTCTCTCTCTCTCTTCTTGTGAAGCTTCTTCAAGAAAAACCACACACAAACACAATAATTGGATTCATCAGCATTAAAACTTTTTGACATAGTTTTTTTTTTATACATATTATGCAGTCGTCTAGACTCTTTTAGACAGGTGTATATATTTTTAATTTTATTTCAATATTAACTTAATACTTTATGATTCATTTATAGTGTAATATTTCTATGTTTACTTAAGGTTTTAATTAAAAGTATAGACATAATGAGTAGAGAGTTTCCTCCCTCTTTCTAAAAGCTGACAGACGGATTACTTTGCATTTCACTGCATCCTTGCATATAACTCATCCTTACTAACAAAGTACACGATGAAACATTAATGAAAGAATGTGTTTCCCACCCTTAAAAAAATGCTATTAAAAAAGTAGTATTAAATTTATTTTAGTTAAAAAAAAAAAAGTATAATTGTAGAAGTATTTTTTTTTAAAGTAGAAGCTTTTTTATGTAAAAGATTTGTTTTAGATTGTATAAGTTATTATATTGTGTAACGAAGCATTTTTATTTTTTTATATACCATCCAATTTTAAATTGACCCTTTTCTGTTTATTTTTGCGAGGTTAATGGAAGGGTAGGTTGTTTGATATATAATGGCTTTATTACTTAATTTATTAAAAATTGTGTGAATTTTTTTAAAGTCACTTGCTATAGAAAATGTTATTAAATGACTTTGGTCATTATTCATATCCAAGAATTTCAAAACTTGTGCTCTCTTTCCGTGTTATGATTGTTTAAGATTTTTTTCTTCTTCTTATCTGTTTTGAAATCGTTTACATTCTTTTTTTTTTTTTTTGTAGATGGTGATTTTTGTAAAGTTTTTAAACAGGGGATTTTTGGTTTAACAAATGAGAGAGAGAGAGAGAGAGAGAGAGAGAGAGAGAGAGAGAGAGAGAGAGAGAGAGAGAGAGAGAGAGAGAGAGAGAGAGAGAGAGAGAGAGAGAGAGTATCTTCTATACTATAGTTGAAAATGTAGATAATAAACCTTTCAATTTCCCCATAATTTATTTTGAACTTTAATTTAATAATATAAAAACAATTGACAAATTTTCTATACGTGAAAACTGTGAATCTTATATATGGGTGAGGTACTCATTATATATTTCACATGACAATTTTTTTATATACTATATCTTTTTATGCACGTAAAAATATTTTAGAAAAAAAAATCTATTCATAATTCTTATAATCACGTAAAAATGTTTTCTATTCTTAATATTTATTATTATATCCAAGTCTAAATTATCTGTAATAATATTCAAATTTTTATAACATTTGATGACATTTGACAAAAATATAAAGTTTTAATTTAGTTCAAAAAAACATGACACTCTTCATGTATAGATGAAAATAACAACAATTTTCACTGTCATTTTACTATACACAATAGAAATTCCATACAATATCTTCTCCGTGACGAATATTTTTTATGTATATATGTTTATATATTTATATATATATATTTTTTTTTATTTAAGAGACACTTAAAGGAAAAAAAATTATTAACGCGTTCGTGACTAAAAGAATTAAGGTCATATATAATATAAAGAACGCATAATATGACTCTTTTTATATATTTTATTTCGTATTTTCTTTTCTTTTTTAAATCTTGCAAGTGTAGTGATTTTTTATATATATGTATATATATATATTTTGCGGTTTGAGGTCATGACCCCCCTCCGGATACACTTAAGATGTGATGGATTTATTCCCTTTCCATCTAACTGCTACTTCTTCTTACTTTCAGATGCATATAAAGCCAATAGTAATAAAATAAAAAATGCACTTTACTCTCACCCATATCACACCGCGCCCACTTTCCACACCTTACACCACCCGCCAGATTTTTTTTTTTTTTTCTATTTTCTTTGTGTAAATAAAACATACAAAAATTTTCACTCTCATAATACATTTATATAAAGACACCTCCACAATATATGCGTTTTGATGAGTGACAGGTCAATACAGTTTTATATTATGTACGCATAAAATATGATTAATTATAATATAAAAATATATAAAAGAAGAGAGATTTTTTTTTCAAAGGAGATATTTAAATGTATTTCTTTAACTTTAATAGGATGATATGGTAAATTAATATCAATGTTAATTTACAGTTATACGTTTGTCATAGTTAAGTGATAATAAATGTGTGCTTGTTATATTATCATTCTTATAATTAAATTGAATTATTATATAAGAAAGAAAAAAAAAACGTGATTTTATTTTTTCAAAAGTCTAGTTATGAAAGCAAAGATGCATAAAATTTCTTAATATTTTTACATGAATGGATTTAATGAATTGAAATTACTATATCCTTGTAAATGAGAATCAATATTAAAACAAAAGAAAAATGATAATATGCGAATAAAAGATGTCGAAATAAAATTATGCATAAGCACAGTATTAGTTTTATATTCTGCAATTATACAACAAACTAATTATGCAAAGGAAATTACGCATTGTGCAAAAAAAAAAAAGAGGAACAAAAAAGTACTACTACTAATAATAAAAATCATAAATGACAAAGGATAATTTTATTTTTCTTCATATAATACATCATTATTTTTATCTATATACAATAAGGGAGTGTGCTCACTATTCTCTATGTTTTTGCCATAGAGATAATATGGGTGATTCATTTTGGTCACATGAGTTTTAAAAAAGGTATGCGTATATAATTTGATATTTCACAGCTTGTTCTATTTTAATCTATATGCGACAATAATAAATGTGTCAAAACTTTTTTTTTTTTTTATCTGTCAGTTAATCATATTCAATTATTTATATAACAAACAACATATAATATAGAATATAATTTTATATACTGGTACATTCCATTATTAATCTAATGTTTACTTAAAGTATGAGTACTCGAGAGTACAATATTTACATAGATAATATACAGTGGCTTTTCTGTAATGACTCATTTAACAATATTGGGTATATCAGGATGACTACTTAGTATTTCAGTTGATAGAGAATGATGCGTTGGTGCACTTGTATTTGAGAAAAGTGTATAGTATTCTCTCTACAAATTAGTTATGCGCGAATATATTATGATTAGTGCATCAATATATACATACGACTTTTATATATAGAGAATATCAGAATAAGAAAGTGTGTAGTGAAAATTTCAAGTATGTCATGTAAATAATACAAAGTGCATATTGTTTGCATTATGAAATATGATGAATGCATATAATAAATATATATATGGCGGATCTGGCGTAACATCAAGAAAAAAAAATTATTATATTATCGTGATCAAGTTATTCGCCAGTATACAGTATGGTTTATCGCAAGTATGTATCAATACGTCATTGATTTTTTTATTGTTTCTTTTAAAACTAAATTAATTTAGAGAAAAAAAATATTATGAAACATTTTTTCATGATTCATTTAAATATCGAATAAAAAATGTAGAATAATTAATGAGTGTACAGAAAGAAGGTTCGCGGAAAAAAATACCTCCGATAATCTTAACATTTTTTACAAATATAAAGGTCAGAAAGAGGATTTTTTTATTTCAATTTTTCTATTTTTTTTTTAATTTTTTTTTTTAGCTTGATTATCTATTAGTTATCTGTAAACTCATTATTAACTTGAAATTGATCCGTATTTCAGCTCAAATTTGTAAGTAACTAAACAAAAATAACTTCAAAACAGCGTTTTCTTAAACATGACAATTAAAGCATTCATTTTTAAATTTTATTTTTAATAATAAATTGTTTTTATTTTGTGCTAGTTATACAATGATTTTAATTAAATACAATTAAATACTTCAATATAACAAAAAGTCACAAAGAAATGTATAATAATCTATTTCTAGATGTTTCATAGCAAAAATATATAATTTAAATGCCGCTGCACGGATGCTCTAACCAATGATAATATAGGGGCGCGCTCAGCGGCCAATGAGCGCGCGGGGCTGCGGGGACACGGGGTATATAAAGCCGTGCTCGCATGATCAAGGCAGCACAGCTCCTGTGGGAAATGCGCCTAGCAGTTCTGGAGATGAAGGAACACTGGGTGAGATTTCTCATGAGGTCTCGTGTCTCTGACGCCGATGTTCGAGGGTTGGGTGCTTGAAAGCCGTTGGTAACTCGGGGCATGCACTCAGTTGTCCAGTCTAACTCGGACACTGGGTGACATTCCCTGAACTAACTGTGGCAATTTCTTCAATATTTGAAATGAAATTTGTGTTCATGATCCGAGGAATCTAACCATTGTTTATTTTATATAGGATATCTTCCCCGCTTCAAGAACATAACATGCCCTACTCTGTGTCAATGAATATTATAAAATATCTAAATTTTTACTATTGACATTTTCTTATTTATCATTATTTATTTCTTACAATTTTTCGTAAAATAAAATACAATTAGTGATTAGTTCAATAAATGTTATTAGCATAGGTGAACCACATCATGTTGTGCAGAACAAACAAATTTGTTTTTTCTTTGTAACATAGAAGTTAACAAAATTATATAGATGAATAATAATAGATGAATACATAATACATAATAGATGAATATGTAATATAGATGAATAAAATAATAAAATATAAAATATTTGCATTCACATTAATTAATATAAATGTGATAAAATTTCTATCGTTTTATTTATATATTTTTTAATTCAGTTTATAAGTATTTATAAATAGTAAAAATTGAAATTATTGTTGTAGTATTTTAATATTATAGCAATTTAATACAAATTTCTTTTTTTTTTTTCATATTTTGATATTGCTTCTTCTTTACTTACTTTTCTATGCTATTTTTCAAATTTTTACAAGATAGAAACAACAATCAAATTGATTTACATACTATCAATCTAATAGCCCATAGTCGTTATACTATCATATCAGTTATGTCTATAAAGTAAATTCATTGCATAGCCTCGTTCGAAAGATGCAATGTTTAAAACTTATGAACTTATAGTATTGATCTATTAATATACTATAATACAATTTCCCCAACGATCCTCAGCTATTTAGAATGATATTTATTGTTATTATATTTTGTCTATATCAATTGTTTACATGTTAGAAGACTTGTGGGAAAATATATGGCGTGAACCCTTTATTTTTTGGTATTATATTTTATTGTTATGCGATTGGTATAATATAAAATATACTGTAATACTCAACATACAACATAAATAATAAACATCGTTGTTATAAGTAAATTCATTTGAACAAAGTGGAGACATTTTTGAGATAAACGCCGTGCCAAGACTTTGACACATAATTAAGTTGAAGACGTTCCGGTCCAGCTGCAATTTACCTATCATGAATATTGATTACAGTCACTTGGCTTAACTGGCCGGTCAGCGGCGTGATTGCAATGTCACCGCGACCACCCACACACTGACCACGTGATCATCGCCTTACGTCATTATCGATTCCACCTTTGCCTCAGGTGGAAATTTTTACATCTTTTCCTCGGTCACTCTAAATCACTGGACTCATTGCTGGTTTAAATATGTTGGTGCTACCATGCATTTTAAGTAGCATGATAGATATTTATTTTCACGTAAATTTTGTAGTAACAACATGGAAACTCCACTAATATGATGATGTCCATTGTGTTATAGCCCCACTATATACAGAAATGGAATATTTGAAATCATTGTTATAATAAATTTATGAGTGTATATGCAAAAAGTAGGGCGCTATTTTATGGATTTTTAAGGAAATATTTATATATACATGTAATCTATGCTGAATCGCGGTGGGTATATCATATGATTTCCTGGACAGGTGGGGGTTCCCTAATACAATGCAGGTGTCTATAATATGTCCATCATAGTACACAACATTTGTATATACATTAAATTCGTGATCGCCTCACCTTTTTGACGGCACGCGACATATTATCACCTGTAAAAAAAGTGAATCACTGCGCTCAGCCAAACCCTTATGCATACCTATAATATTAATATAATAATACTTATAAGTATATGACGGATATTGCCGCAACATTTATAAACAAATAGATATTTTTTTTAATATATATGTTACATAGTATGTAACAGCATATATATTCAACTTCTATTGTTTTCTTATGTATATGGTCTCGGCAGTTTAGTTACCCACTAACCCGTGACATTTTACCTTCCGTTTTATATAAATATTTTTTTTTTTAGTGAGATATCTTTAGTAATAATATGATGGAATATTATAATTACTATTACATAGATTTGTAAATATACGTGTTGTATATTAGTATCATGCTCTTTGACTTTTATATGCAAAAGACATTACAATTTTAATACTATATTATAACGGGTATATGATATGGTATAGATTATAATATTATATGTGTCTATTAATTTTTATTGTATTATTTCTATATTTAATGTTATTTCTATATATACGATGTTAAAAGTTATACTCCGTATCATAAACATATATATATATATATAGTAAGATTTTATATTTTGATAAAATGGATTGATATGTGAGATGATCACTCTTCTGTATCGTATAGTTTTAAATTATTTGACCTCTAGATACAAAAATTTACTTATCTCTGTGTCATGATGCATATAGAAATATGTTGGAAAATATTCAAATTTTATTAAAAACTGTTATACGGTTAAAAAAACAACAACATTTAATGCTTCTCTTTTCTGGTGTTAAATGATGACTTTTATCACTCAAAATGAAAATTTGTATATAGTATAATATATTATTCTATATAGGAATGTGAATGATGTTATAATTAATCACAAATGGACCTCGACGTAATATTATTTAAAGCATTAAAATTAATCAGAGCTATAATATATTTCATCCTATATCTATATTATTTTCTAATTGTTTTACGTTTTGACTTTACAATTTGTGTTTTTTAAAAAAAAAACATGACAAAGTTAATCAGACATTAATCTAGCAGAAAGCAGAAAAATAACTTAACTTAAAAAGACATCATTTGTTAAAAAACATGTTCAAATATCAAGTATAGACTAACAAGATATTGGAGGTCTTAATTAATTTCTATTTCCATGCAGGGGTTAACCACAAACATACTATAGCTTGTGTGTAAGTGTATCAAAATACAAGCACCATAATGTACGAGAAAAAAACAAAACAGAGAGGGTGTTATATGACAGTTTGTGTGAGACGTATACGTTTTTATAATGATGATGGGGTAGATATTTTTAGAGTTACACAAATTGGCATTGTTTGCATACACACATATGAAAGTGATATCAATATATTTTTTTTAAGAAAGAAATTTATTTTTATACTTTTTTTTTTCAGGCTTAAGAAAGTAACTATTATCATTTTTTTTAAGTCATTTTTTTTTTTTTTTTTTTTTTTTTGACGTTATATTCATTATTATAATTTAACCGTCATTGTAATAATTGTCACTTTTCATCCTTTCTTTTTCAAGACTATACATTAATTTATTTTGTTCATACTTGGTAATTTTTGTACTTTTTTTGTTTTGTTTTTCTTCATATCATAAATTCAGGCGTGAGTATACAAGGACGTATTATACGGTTCATGGTCATGACAGCATGCAAACTTAAATTATTATATTTTTAGTGAAAATTTTATTTCAAAAAAAATTAAGAGAGAAATGAGAGTAGATGAAAGTGAGATATACATATAAAGGGGCGTCTTAAATGCACCCCAAGCGCGACGATATGACAAACGAAGCGCCACGCCCTCATTTAATGTCACCAAAAATGTTTACAAGCCCTCCCTTTTACTTAACCTACTCAGTCAGGAACCGAAACATATATATATATATATATATATATATATATATATATATATATATATATATATATATATATATATATATATATATATATATATATATATATATATATATATATATATATATAAATAGAAAAGAAGATTTAAAAAAAAAAAAATGTCATCAAACTCAGTACCAAATAGAAAGTAAAATATTATGATATAAAATTTTTATGTTATGATGATGAGTGCTGGAACTAAAGATTGCTCTTTAAAAACTGTCACTCTCAACAAAGCGCAAAATTACTCCCAATTTTTTTTCTTCTTCTTTAAAGAAATTGAAAAATGAAATTTGTTATTTATTTTTATATTGCATGCGTTTAGTAAAAAGAGAAACTGAAATTCAATTTCATATTTAGAAAAATTATTTTGTCTTTGTGTTTTAAAAGTTGAATGAGCTTTAATTTAATAATCAATTAACGTCGTTTTGTTGCCATTTATTGTTATTGTTATTTTGAAATAATTTTAGCCAAAATGTGATAGAGTTAAAGTTAGTCGTAGTTAAGTTTTTTCAATCATATTAAAAAACAATCCGTATTAATTTGCGTGACGTTTTTAATGCACATAAATCTATATCGAATTTCATTCTGAAACTAAAAGTCATATTGAATATCGATATTCATAGTTTATTTTTAATTGAAGGTTAATATAATATACAACAAACATATATATAATATATAAATAAAAACGAATGCAAATTAATATTATAAAACAAACAAACAAAGTATATTACTGTCAAAGAAAATGAATTATTATAAAATATTTTCTATATGGTGTATATTGAAATATCGTGACCATTTGAAAAACTTTATGGAAACAAGTTCCTCTTATACATTGCGATCGACAGAAATTGATGAACGATCAAGTTTAGATATTTATAATATATCTTTTTTTTTGTAGGCGGTTATTAGGCGAGGCATATAGTCCATATCTCACACAGAAACAAAAACAAAAGTTCAAGTTGTATTATATGGTTGCCGCACCCCCACACACCAAAAATCAGAGCGGCGGCGGCGGCGGTGATTAACTTAATCATTTCACCTTGGTCAATCGAATTATTACCTTCATTTAAAATCTTAATGAGACAATGCACCGTTTTATATATAATATTATAAAATAATATTGGAGCCTTATACTGTAAGTACATATATATATAATCTTATTTAATCAATTATTAATATATTAGACATTCTATAAATGAATACTTTTTAAATTACTTTTAATATTTTTACACTAAAAGTATAAAGACGGATAAAGAAAAAAAATCAAAGTGTTTATTATCGCACTAAAGAACAAAAGAGTTGAGATCATCAAAAATTATCACTGTTTTAAGGTAATAAAATATTAATTGAAGTACAATAATTAAAGTTAAATGCGTGCTAATTAGGCTATGTGCTTTATGATGTTGTGGTTATTCAAAATGTTTATTTTTACTGTATTATGTTATAGAGTTTTTATCTCATAGAAGACCCTTTTTTGGGGGGAAAAAATTTCTCTTTAATTACATTATAGTTCATAATGTATAGATTAGTAATAACTAATAACAACAATAGGGTGCTTTCATTCATGTTAAAGTCGACGCCATAAGTGAGCGCTAAATAATATGGGCCAGTATGAAAAAATGACTCATTTTATCAGTTCAAAAATACTTCGCAATATTTTTGAGAGCGTTGATGTTGTTAACAGAGGTTGAATTAGTTTTTAAAGTATAATATGCAAGAAAAATAATAATAATAACAAAAAATAGCTAATTTTCCAAAGCCAAAAACTACGTTTGTCCTATGCTAAGCAATGTTACAGTATTCATTGCTCAAGAAGAGCATCAAAAAACATTTAGGATGTCGTCATGTGCACACACCCTATTTCTATATAGTGGACTATATTGATATGCTTTTTTAGGAGCTATATATATATATATATATATATATATCGTAAAATAAGGCCAGTATTGAACGAGGAAGACCAAAACAATTTGTAGGGGGTAGTTTTATTTCATATTCAAAACGAAGACATTGCCCTGAATCGATGGATATGCAAATGTCTAATTTTTTAGTTCTATATTCCTCTATTTGTTCTAGAGTCCCTCAAGAATTTTGTCCCCACAGGAAAAAAATGGGTATAGTTTAAAACTATTTTGTTAAAATAACCTCACAATTTAGCTCCCTTTACCTCGTTTGCCAAATGGCCCCATATTTTTTCTAATATGTTCTGATGTTACATAATACTAGTACTCTATTAACTTAGACTTACAGATTAGTACCTATGGGTCATAGGTTCTAATCTGTAAGTCTATAGTATTCAGTATTATGTAACATCAGAACATACTAGAAGAAAATAAACTAAAATCAGTGTTTCTCATGAAATTATTCTGCAAATAAAACACACAGGAATATAAAACTGATGGCTCCAAATTCTACAAATAAAACATTCAATTGATCGTACCATTTTTTAAAAATAGTTTAGCCATAAAAATATTGCACCATTAGTTTTATGCATGGCTCATGAGTGTATATATTACAAGATAATTTTTTTCAATACGTCTTTATATTCATAGAAATGATTATTCTTTACCAAGAAAGTGTAATTTTTCTGCGCAATATATAACGATAAGATATTTGAGGATTAGATAAAAGACACTATTTGACCATTGTGTATGATGAGGCACTTAAAAGTATAAAACAATGACAGTGATTAAAATATACCCTCTCTGCTTATAGAACTGATTGACATTCAAATCAAATTTCATATGACCTTTAATTAATTCAATCATAAAATTTTGTTCAAATTGAAGCCATTTCTATATTAAAAAAATGTCATATTTTTAAAATTTCACATATAACAGTATTAATATTTTTTAACAAATCAGTTCTTATAATATTTAATGATATGAATATAAATTTTCAAAACATATATATTTTTTTAAAAATTATAATTTATAACAAAGGAAAAGAAAATCAGTTATATATTTTTTAAGTATAATTTTAAAATTCAACGCCCACAATTCTCATAATCAAGCGAAACACTTGAGCGCACCAGGAATATTAATTATTAAATTATAGTGTCATCTATTCCGTTTACGGGAAAAGTTTATTCTTACAGATTATTTGTTTTTTAAAAAATACATTGATAGATCAAACAAACCTAATCAATATAACAATACAAAAAAACACTTAACAAACAATTTTTTTTTTAAATAAAAAAGCCTATACATATACCATATTGTAAATCATGATTACTCGTATCAAGTATACTATACCTTGCATATCAATTTAATCATAATATAATATATAAAAAAAAAGTAGGTGGAGCTTAATATAAAATATATATTAAAAAATATATATATTCTACAGGTATATAATGTAGAAGGGGAATTAAGACAGGTGGGGAAGAAGGGGAAATTATATAGTTTTAGATTGTTTTACTTTAAGTAGTGGGGATACAAAAAGTCAAGAAGAGATTGTGGAGAAATGTTACGGGAGGTGGGCTTTACTTTGAGGTACAAACAACGTCAATCCAGTATTCTGTGGGTCTCTGATATGCTAAGGTGCTTATCGTTTTTAACTCTTATATATTATAAAGTTCTTTTTAAAAAATATATTTTTACATCTATTTTTTTTTAATATACAATAAACATCATGTGGACAGTGCACAGTGAATTATTGTGATAACAATGAATGTGGATTAAACAAAAAAATATTTTTTTTCTATTATAGTGATTGTTGTTATATAAAAACTGTGATAACAATAATATTGTTGTTGTTTTAATAAGACAATTAATTATTGACAAAGACACAAAAATATTATCGCAAGAGGATTTATTGTTGTTTTTAATTGACTTTATTTTGTTTCAATTATTTCGTTCTTCAAAATTCATCCTTTCATGTAAGTATTTTTTTTATATGCTTTGTTTTTAAAGGCATTGCGTAGTACTGTACGTTGTCATTGATAGCTTCTGATAAGCAAATCAATCTGAAATAATAGAAATTACGCGTTATATTATAGATTAAATTTATGACAGTAAAATGCATTTTCATTGCAGTAAAAAAAAAAAATCGGTTTAGTCTTATATGACCATGTGTTAATCCAATGCGTCAGTCTCTAACGATATCAGAAAAAAAAATAGATAAAAAAAAAAACTTACGTGATCCATTTGACTATAAGTTTCGCACAAATATATCAGTTGTTATATACAGCAGAAAATTGCGATTAGTATTGTCTATACCCTCTTTTGTTTTGGTATTTTGGCAAATTTCCACCACATAAATCAAACGTACTTTGTTAAGGGGTGAGGGATTTGAGCCGGTCAGGTCAAAGGTTACCATATGTGTGCTGCACGTGCCCCTTATACTGTTGTGATTTGAAAATAACAAGGACACGCATATCTCTATTATTTTCTTCTATACAATCACCAGAAATTCATGATAATTACATATTTAAAAAAAAAAAAAAAAAAAAATCACCTGTCTTCTTTAAGTTAGTACATTTTCACCCACTTTGTAAAAAGTTAACAAATGAATTATAGTAATTATTGTTTAACGGAAAAAAGGCATTGATAGACCTTTATTTTTCTTAATTACTTCAAATATTATACTATTTTATATATATTAAAATTAAATAATAAAAAAAATGATAAAAAAAATATCCTTGATAGATTATAATATTTTAACGTATTTTAAAGAGAAATATATATATGAAAGAAATATTTTGAAGGTTAGAATATTTTAATTGATGTTTAAGATCAAGTCTGTTTTGAAGCTGAATTATACACACATGCAGAGAGGGGTAGAAATCAATCACTCAAGGCGTGAACACATAATGATGCTGAGACTCATAAATCAAAATACTGACATGATTCAAAGTTACGTTTTTAACACTCAACGTATATATATAGAGAAAAAAAAATCTCTTATAATATACAACATATCAACTTTTAATCGTCTTGCAAAATTGTTTTTAAATATTTAAATTATTTTTTTATGTTACACTTTTTTTTTTCATTCACTGAACTTGTCAAAGATTAAAATTTTTGTTATGAATTACATTTTTGAACCACAATAAATACAGTAATGTATATTATGTTTTGTTTTTTTATATGATGTATACCAGTGGAATAGTTTTTTGTTTACGATTGATAAATTGATTTGATACAAAAAAATATAAATTGGTTTTATATAGATTTATTATGGTTATGTCTATTTATCTATTTCATTTCTATAACTTTGTTGATTTTCTCATGAAATATTAAAAATTATAAATGTGTGATTGAATTTTACAAATAATATAAAAGAACATATTTGTTATAAAAGCATTCAAAAAAGCATTTATAAAAAGCATTCACACGATAAATAATCTAAGGATGTCGATGAAAAATTGCTGCCATTTGGAGCATCTATAATTTTATTGAAAATTCGTTTTTTAAATTAAATATCATTCTTATGCATGATATACTATACTTTTTCTCTTCAAAAGAAATGGAAGCACTTATCATATATATAATTTTAAACAAATGTTCTTTCGTTATATTATAAATTTTTTAAATGATTTAGCAGATTTCATTTCTTCTATATAATTTCCTCGTTTTACAGTATATGCGGTGTGTTGAGTTTGTGATATAAAAAGTGCATCCTTGAAGATGAACGCACATAGATAATTAAAATAAAGTTGTGCAAACTCATATTAATAAGAACACTTAACTTTTTATAATGAGCATGCATGCTGCACTAACTATGATGATTAGTGTTTTGGTAATTCCGGGAGCGTGTCAAAAGTCATGTAATATAATTTTACTCGAATGGATGCATAATGCAGCAAAAAAAAAAAAAAAAAAAAAAAAAAATGTCCTCCACTTTTGAGAGATAGCATTGAAATTTATAAACAAGGTAATTAAAAAGCGCAGTCTTTAACTTTTTTTTCAGAAATCTACAAGGTGTGTTTTGTTTATATTTTAATTCAAAAATATTATTATCATTTCACAAAAGTAATCAAAAAACATGTTAATAAAATTAGACTTCAATTGCAGTTGCTGTCAATTTAATTAAAACTTCTCATAATTATGTAATATTGCATTAAAGTTGATTTTGGTCATTATTTATTTTTTTCATGATAACAAGAAAGTCAAGGTATATAAACATAATTCAAAATATTTTTATTTTTCCTCTCTATCTAAATTTTTTTTTAAATCGCGCAGTGTCAATGTTAAAAGCATGACGATGAAAAATGATGGATAAGAGAGAGAGAGAGAGAGATTGAGTTGAAAATGGTATAAAAAATCAAATCATACTTTTCACACTTGTTGAAATAATAATATATATTTTAAGGTAAACCTAAATATTATATAAACATAATATAATAATTTATTTATATATCAATTTAACGCAACGTTATGGGTTAGTGTGTGACATTGAGTTAAACTTGGAGACATGCACGGCTGCAATATACAAGGAGAGAATAGGATGTGCGTGCTTGTCATGGTGCTCATATTTTAATATTATTATTACTATTATTATTTTAAGAACCCTAACTCTTACTTAAAACTTTATATATTATATATACATGCTACATATAATACTAAATTGTGATACACAATATTGAGGGGTAGTATAATGATGAGCACCTAGCCAGAAAAACTCTTTTACAAGAGTAAGCACCACACCCGGCTTCCGGTGACCTACGTATAGACTTATGTTTTTAATACGACCTGACTACATCAGACAAAACTTTAAAAAAAAAAAGTAACCAAGCTGCTCACGAGACGGTATTATGGAGACCTTCATCTATCTCTCAAGAACTTCATGCGTGTCGCGTATATATACCTTAAAAACATATAACATGCTTCCTTCTTTCTTTTCTTCTTCTTCTTCGTCTTCTTCAAGTCTGCTTTTCATGGCCTCGACTTGACTTTTCATGTTGATAAAAATATTATCTCTCAGAGGAAATTTAAATTCGAGGAAATAACTTTAAAAAAATTATTATTATTTTTTGTCTGCACGTATACCGGTAGCTAAACATTAATTAAATCTTTATGAAAAAAATAATAACTAAATATTGTTTAGCATGAAATTTTATATTATAAAGAAAAAACCAGTAATATTTTAACATTAACAGATAACAAAAAAAAAAAAGAACTTTAAAACACTTGAATAAATTCACGTGTTAATATATATGTAGACAAGAAAATAATTTACTTAAATCCTATACAATCTAAATTATGTTATCAAAAATTAAAAAAAAAGCCACCCCCCTTATATATCTTTCATATTTATCTTTTTATATTCAAAATTATATATATAAGCTTTATGAACAAGTGTATCAACTAAGATATATGTTTGTATCGTATACGATTTAAATCTGTTTATTATCCAAATTGTGTGCTTAGAGATCATACTTTTGTATATAGTGAAGACTCTTTTTTTGGTGTTGGTCTTATCACACGTGGCTCGTGGCTTGTAAGTGATAACGATACATGCTTTGCTTACTAGAGTTCTTCACGACCTGAAACATATATAGAGACATCGTTACAGAAGGTTCATGAAATCCTTTTTAAAAATTAGCTGCAAAATACTAAAGTTCCTATGCATTGAATGTAATTATTAATGGAAAATACAGTTTTTCATATTGAGGCTTTGGATTTTTTTTAATTATTCTCAAAGCTTTTCCAAGTACTTCCTCTTTCGTCTCAGCTTTTCTTTCCTTTTTTATTCGTTGTGATACTCTCTCTCTCTCTCTCTCTCTCTCTCTCTCTCTCTCTCTCTCTCTCATTTTTTCAAAAGTTCAAGAAAGCATTAAAGTATTTAAAAATCATTATTATCCAATCTATAAGATATTACAGTGATACTGTGTTATATAAGTATATACCCAAACAATAAGTGACAAAATTTTAAGCGGTCTTTATATTTTCTCTATACGTATAAGTCAAATTTAAATATTTTATATTTCAAAGATTAAATTTAAAATATTATATAATATAATAAATTAAAAGTATTTTTTTAAGTTTCTTAAATAAACGCCCTTTTTATTTTAGTCCCTTGTAGAACTCTATTTATTTTGTCATAAACTTGTACACGTAAGTATATTTTGTATATTTTACCCCTCCCAAAGCGCGACACCAGGAGCACAATGTGTATCTTCATACATATACATATATATATTTTTTATAAGGGAGTCACATATCAATGTCGTATTATCAGGGGTATAGCTTAGCTTCTCTCATATATATATAAAAAAAACACACATAACATTCGTGATTTTATTATCTAGTTATATACAATTCTAGCGAGTAGTATTAAAGAAATATAACGTAATTCTCTACCAGGTTATATACCGCTTCATCATCATGGTGCATCATATATCATTATAATATGCAATGTTTTACTATTATTATTATACTAACGCATGCTTTACTGTATTTTATTATTATGTAAAAAAAAAAGGTATATAGATCTAAATATGAGACTATATATACCTTGGTCTTAGATTTTTGTCATGCATCGTAGATTTTTTTCCCCTTCATGAGAATTAAATTGTTATCTTATATACAATAAGATAAATTAATATAAAAAAGAGGATTTTTTTATTTTTTTTATACGAGTTAGAGTTTAAAGTTTGCAGAATCTCTAATATTATGTGACCCACTCATCGTTGAAAATCCTTAAAAAAAAAAAGGGAATAGAAAGTTCAAAGTAAAGTTGTTGCATCAACAACGAGGAAAAAAAATCTGCATCGTAAATTTTACTAAAAATTTTTGGCACAAGAAACAAATGAATTTCCCTACAGCTAAAATAGCTCAAAAAGAAATTACTACTTATTACTTAATGTTTTTACAATAAAAATTGTTACTTTATTTACAACTAAAAACTGTCAGCAAACTTATATAGTAGTGGCAAAAACTTGATTAAATATAAAATGAGTTGTCATTAAAATTAAGGTAATAAATATTAACGGTTAGTTGCGGATTTAATGCAAAGCTTGTTTTGTTTTGTATATATCAACACAATCAGTTCTTTTTTTTTTTTTTTTTTTTTTTTTTGTGAGAACCTTTTTTTTATAGTACAAGCTCCGCATATAAAAAATGTATTAAATTAGTATTAGATTTCATCAAATTTTAATTATATATAAAATAAAACTAGTTATGTAAGGAACTTATTCTTATTAAATCGTTTTTGTGATTGGATTATTATAAAAGTGTGACTGGACATGCAATATTTAAGGAAATCATAAAGAGGAAAGGGGGGAGGGGGTATAGAATTAAAAAATACACGTAATAATATGATTTGAATATAAAAAGATCGTCGTTTTAAATCGACAGGTGGCCGGAACGCGGTTTTTCCGCAGCGTTATTGCGGCAGGGGGTCTTAATTCACCTCCCTTCCCCCCATATGTACAAAAAGTTCGATACCTCGCAGGTGGATTTTGACTTCGCGGGACGCTCTTGTCTAAAATACTTTTTTTAAACCATTCATTTAAAAATAATAATAATAAAAGTCTAAAATGCATTGATGTAAAGTCTTTTGTAAAGCATCAAAACAAAATCTTCTCTTTGACTTGACGAGACGATCTAGGTGGTCCAACTCTTATTGTGACAGTAAAAATAAGATTACTCTTCATCATGTTAATATAAAATTCAGTTTAATGCATTTTTTTTTTTTTTTTTTTTTTTACATTTATTAAAAATCAAAACATGGGAAGTCTTTTATATAAGTTTGAAATTTGTTGTAATTAATTTACCATGAAAAATTGTTAGACCATAAGTGTAGATAAAATAATAAAACGTTAACTCTCATTAATATCACAATATCAAGTATATTATTGTAGTTAAGTTAATATAAGCAATTTTAACGTATAGTACTGACGTATATTATAAAAACAAGATAATTGATACAAAAGAAATGATTTTTTTTCTTCTTCTTTAAAAAGTGTGATTTCATGCAGTTAAAAATAAAAATCAAAAACCATGACATAAAAAGTGCATTTTTAAAAATCATAAATGACCCCCCTGGATTAAAAACAAACAACAAAAGATACCGTTGTTAAAATAAATTTAAAATTTCATAATAAACTAATTTACTTTTTTGTAGTTTCATAATTATAATTACAAGAAAAATAATTATTTCTGTTCCTTTTTTTTTTTTTTTTTTTTTCTTATTTAAATTATAAAAAAAATTTCATCATATCATTTAACATAATGTAATAATTTTTGGTTACTTTTTTTTTTCTTATATATTATTATGTATATAATTTCTCAACTTTTAAAAGAAGAGTTAGTCCTTATAAAGTTAGTTAAGCTTATTAAATGAAGAAATTGTAATTAGTGATTAAAATTTCTACTTTCTCCGGGTCATCAAGAAAGAAAGAAAAAAAAGTCATATTTTATTATTATTATTATTTTTTCCTTCATTTTATATGTATAAAGTTAAAAAGTTCTCATGCAGCGTGAAATATAGGGCATGTAGGTTATTTCAACTCTACTCGGGCGATAACCAACATCATGAGAACATTTATAAATCATTAAATTAGATCAATTTTCTACTCTTTGATTCATTATAATAATTACATTATATGTTGTTTTTTTATATATTCTCTTCTCAATTATATTTCACGCTGATGACTTATACACAGAAATAAAAATAATAATACTTATATAAAGAAAATGATAATTAAAAAATAACTTCTTAAAATAAAATTAAAAAAAAAGACTACAATAATTTTTTTTTCATTAATATTTTTTTTTATAGTATGTAATTGAAAACGGTATACGAAAGTGTGAAATAGCTTTTTGAAGGCTTCTGGTGAGCGTAGCTAAATTAAAGGTAAAATATTTTTGTGAACTGCAAATATAACAAGTACATAGATATATGTATAATAATATAAGAATAGAGTATAAAAATATTTCAAGCTGTGATACAAAAGCTTAGCGGGGTATCAAAAAGTGACTTTTATCACAAACGAGTATTATATTATAAGATTCAAACTACTTACCTTAAAAGTATGGTGTTCAAGAATGAATACAAAATAACAATAAAAAAAATGATATTAAATTTCATTATTCATGTAATAAGTTCCAAAAAGTAAAAGTTTATATATATTTTCCAAACATAAATATTGTTTCCTGGGAACTTTTTTTTTTTTTTTTTTTTTTTTTTTTTACAAAATGATGATACATTTTTTTTCAACATTTAAATTTAGAATACCAAAAATAATGTTTGAGTTATGGTAAAAAAAATAACTATTTTACTATCGATATAAAGATACATATGAATACATATGAAAGTATTTTATAATTCTGCACAGTTCACATATGAAGAGAAAAGAGGATGCAATTAAAGTTGATATTATTCTAAGCCACCGAGTGTTACGTACTAGAAACAAAAATACATGCAAAGGCGACAAAAATCATGCATCCATTTCAAGAAACAAGAGAAAAAGTGTCAAGCTTTACTAATATAATTTTTATTTTTTATTTTAATATTTATGCTTCATCTGCTATTTTTTATCGAGCCATAAAATTAAAAAAAAAAAAAAAAAACATAAAATTTATTTTATTATAAAGTACTTACCGATGTGTGATAGAATTAATTTAATATTTAATGGTTGAATAATTTTGGTGACAAGTTGACGGGGTTGACGGTGACCGTGAGATGGGCAAGGTCAAAGGGTTCTCTCTGCCAAGTGCGGTCAACCTGGCGTACTCGGGGATTTCAAGAAATTTTTATTTCAACTTTTAGGAGCAACAGGTGGTTATATAACTTATAGAAATTCTAGCAAAATTTTAGGAATAATTTAGGCTATCTCATACAATTTTCCCTTGTTTGTCTCTCCATGTAGAATACTTCTTTTTTTTTTTACATCTATTTAAAATTATTGTTAATATAATTATAACGATGACAACATATTGTATATAAATAAGGAAGCATATTGATACATTCCAAATTGAAAAGGTAAATTTAACCAACATTTAGCAAAAAATACTCATTTCATGTAAAGCATTCAATTGATAAATTTTTCAAATATTCCAAGAAAAAAAATTAAAAACAAGAGTACTTGTATAGCTTTTCAAAAATAAATCAATTTCACTTATTTATTAAAAAATGGTACAATACACGGAAAAAATAAATCACGTAACTTATACTGCAATGAATAATGCCTATATTGTAGGGCACAAATGTGTTTTTTTTTTTAATAGCATTATAAGTATATATAGTTAGGCTGAACATCTTAACTATTATGCTTATAGTATAATCACTATAGCATTATGATGTTATACACAAATGTTACTGCATTGAGCTAGCATAATTATTATATATTTAATATTTTCTATATGTGTATGTGTATTTTCTATATATATCTTTAAGTGGATTTGTTTTTACAGTAAATGACCGATCAATCTGAAACTGTCTTTTAATTTTATAAATTAATATTTTAGAAATCAATGAAACTAAAAAAAAAAAATAAAAAAAAAAAAAAGTGAAGACGGCATGCGCCAGTTTTTCTGGTATAATATACTATATTCAAGTTTAAAGAATCTGATTTAATGCAATAAATAAATCAGGTCTTGTGCATGTCTGCACCTTGTTATGTAGCATTGGATGCTGTGTGTGTGTATAGTTACTATGGCAACGCAAGTATAACCGCGTACACACACACAGTATATATATATATATATATATATATATATATATATATATATATATATATATATATATATATATATATATATATATATATATATATATATATATATATACCATCTCTTATTTGATGCAAGTTTTTAAAAACATACTTTGCTTTCTTACATTTCAAAAAAAGAAACGTGAGTTGTATGTTTATATAATTCTAAAATCAACTTTATATAAATGACAAACCTGAACGTTCCGACATCTGTCACCAATAAAAGACATGCTACATTGAATCAATAAAAAGTATAGAAATATATATATATATATAATAATATACATAAAGGAAAAATATAACTGAAGTTGTCGACAAAATCTTTAATAATAATATATTAAATTGATTTTGCATAGAAAGAAAAGTAATTTTAATATATTATAAAAATAAAAAAAGTAAACGTGTCATCGCGTATATGTCATGTATCATCAAATTCAAATTCTCACCTTTATGCTACGTTGAGCTTGAAATTTATTATATAAATTATTTTATAAAAAAAAAGTATTAAATAAAAATTAATTAATTGCTTTTTTAACATATAATAAAATCAATAGAGTAGAAAATTATTGTTTTATCAACTTTGTTTTCTGTGTACAAAAAAAATGCATAAAATTATTTATTTGGAATTTATATATAGTACGGATAAATTACAGAATTTTTTGGTCTGTAAACTGTCTGTCATTAAAACGATCAACATTGTTATTCCTCTTATTAATTACCCATAAATTTCGATAAATTACCTAAATATATTCTACATCTGTCTTATTTATATATAAAAAAAATACTTTTCTTAATTAATTAATGTAAATAAAACATAATCACGGACTTATAGAAATCGATTTAAAAAAAGAGATATAAACTATTTACTTGCAGCATTATATATATATATATTTAAGTATTTTATTATATTGAAAGATACTGGTAGTACACAGTGTTGTGGTTAATTTCCATTACGAGTTGTTCCATAAATCCTCATTATGTGGTGCTCTTGGTGGTGCTCAAGCTATAAGGTTGTCTCTTGACAACTTCTTGAGGAGGAATCCGGGCCAACATAATATACATGCACATAGTCTCTGTACAGTATAATAATAATAATCCTCGCTCCTCGAGTTTTACTTGCATCAATGTGTAAATAACTTCGTCTTCTTTACCCTTGGATTCACAACTTTATTTCTAATTAAAATTTATTTAATATGTAATCTCATAAAACTATTTGGAATATAATAATAAAAAGCTAATTATTATTTCATTATTTTTTTTTCACTCTATTCTATAATTTAATTGATATAGAATTTTTTTTTTAATTGAGTGATATATTTTTCTTTTTAATTTTTTTATGTTATCTTTTGAATTAGTTATGTATATATATACTTGAATCTTGATATTGATGAAATGTAAATGTAATGAATGAGTAATCTCATTAAAATAAGATTGAACGTTGAATAGTTGATGCAACATATCTCTTTAATGCAGTTTGTTTGAATTACTCGTAAGTACAAATCATAAAGAAAAAATTATGCAATTATATTTTCTTTAAAAATTGATGTCATCAGATTGTTTATATATAAGTAAAACAAAAGACAACATTCAACATTTTTTTTTCTTGTTGACAAAAAAAAAAAAAAAAAAAAAAAAAAAGTTTGGTTCCACTAAATCTCAATAAACTTTAAAGTTCATTGGTGTTTCAATGTCTTGAATTAACATTAACTTTTTATAAAGAAATACCAAGTTTGATGTAAAATTAACGCCTCATTAGCAACTAACATTATATCGAGCAATGATTTGCACACATGACATCATTATAACATCTAAAAATCACATTTTTACCTTTTTTTTTTTTTACTTTATACGTCATGTACACATAGATGTAATATTTATAATTAGAATATTTTTTTATATACTAAAATAAGAACAGTATCTTTTTTTTCTCTAATATATTAAAGTATATAAAGATAATTAATGAAGGTAATATAAATTATTAAAATACAAATTATACCTTAATTTTTTGTTAGGTTATAGAAATTTTAGATAATAACATTTTAATAATGAGAAAAATCTTATAATGTTGTTTTTATGTTAGATATATTTTTGATGAATTTTTTTTTTCTAAAGGAAGTAAAATAGATATTAAATATATAAGGAAAAATTATTTTATGATGAAGATTTTTTTTTATATTATATAATATATAAAAATCCATTTTTGTACACGTGAAGGTGAGAAAAATTATATAGATTAAGTTTTAAATTGTGGAATATAAATGCTCGCAAAGAGCGTGTAACAAAAAGAAACGCCCGCGTGTATTGCTCTCGACACATCAACAATATTATACTTTTTGTTTTCCATTCTTGTCAAAATATAAGTCACTACCTTAAGCAAAGTAGAGTTACGATTATATGAGTTATAGAATGAATATGTTATGAACTTAAATATATATTTATTTTTTTCAATAATAAACTATAAACATGATGTTTATAGAACTATATTGAAAAGTAGCCAAAAAGTTCTAAAACTTCATAAGTTATAATACTCATATATTATTTATGATAAGTGCCCCATATTTCACATATCCATTATGTCTAATAGTAATAATCAATAATTTCCTTAAGTTATAAATAAGAAGAAAAAAAAAGCTACAGCGTTGAATATACTATTGAAACTTTGTATGTGTGTGTGTTGAAAATCAGAAATTTATTAGCAAAAATGAGAGTGGATAAAACAGGTACTTCTACTTAATGTTCTTTTGATTATATTATATCTTATATTATTATAATGCACTACTTGATTTAACAAGACCATTTAGTTGACATAATATATATAAACTCAAAGAAACCTTGAATTAATTTTATATTTCTTAGTTTGTTAAAGTGAAAATATGGAAGCCATAAAGTAAATTTAAATTTAACTTTGCGTTGACTTCTGTGACTCCATAAACGTGTCACTTTGCAATTGAATGAAGAAAACTTTATGGATATTCTTACAAACTTATCTATATTGTATTCATAATAATAATATACGTTTATTATTATTATAAAGGTTTGATTCCATTAAAGAAAAAAAATATAAAAAGAGAGGAAGACAAAAATATACGATCCTTTCTTATTTGAAAAATATACTTGCATTTCGTGATTATTTTTAAGTGATTTTTAAATTTATGTTCACGTTCTTTACCGCCTTTATCTACCAAGGCGTAACAAATATTTTATATTATATAAAAATTTTCTTTGTATATTGACTTGAGTATAACTTAAGTAAGAAAAAAAATATATAAAATTTATAATTACAACATTCATTTAATTAGTGTTTTTAATCACTTAATCAATGTCAGTCAGTGTGGATTTATTTTAATAATTGAGTATAAAGTAATTTAATAGTATAATTAAAATTGTAGTTCTGCTACTTTTTTTTCTCTCTTTTGCTTAACTAACAGTATATTTGTCAGAACAGCAAAGATTTTGCATTATGTAGAGGCATTATAATAACGAATATAATTTCCATTCAATATGTTATTATTTAAAAAATATATATATTGAGAAAAGACTTTTTTTTTCTTGTAATAAAATTTATTTATAAATGTGGTTTTTATTATTAAAAAGATATATAAAGCGTAAGTCAGTAGCGCGTGAAACAAAAGAGCAACGGATCTGAGCCGCGGCGCGAGCCACGCAACTAATCGCGCGTCTCCGCGGCCCGCGGGCACTTGCGGCTTGACCATTTGATCCTAACCGCAACTGACACCTTCTTTCCCATACACAGAACATAAAAAAAAAAAAAATCTTATTCATCGTGTCATTCACGTTATAGTCTATCAACCCTGCTTTGATAGTTTTGCTTTTATACTTTTCTTATATGCACGTATATGAAGTTAAAACAAAACACTTTGAAAGACCTCAGGCCATGGGAATGACAAAAACAAAACACCTCGCTCTCTTCAAAACAAATTTTTTACCTTAAACATCATTCTTACGTGTATAACTTTAATAATAACAATAGAGAAGAATGTTAAAGATAGTTTACTATTATATAAATAGTACGCTTGTAAATTTTTTTTATAGATATCTTCTTATAAAAATCTTTTGTTTTTAAAACAAGAAAAAAGATAAGAAAATATTAAAATATATATATATATATATATATAAATACTATACTCATTAACATCAAATAACCATATATACCTTATAATCATGACACTTTATAGAAAAAATAGTATTAAAATGCAAACATTTTTTATAGAAAAAAAAATCTCTATAAGAGATAATGAATAATTACTTTTTAAAACCTTAGTTATAATTATACATTAAATAAAAACATTTCTATAAAGTTTTTGCTATACTAGTAACAAAAAAAAATGTAAAAACACAAAATAATTACAAAAAATTTAAAACCTTTAAGATTTAATTTTGATTACTATTATATATTTTTTAATTTTTTTCCCGTACGCATAAGTTCTTTTTAATTTCTAATTAACTTTAATACATAAATGTATTAACCGTTATAAATATATATATATATAAAAAAATATTATACAAAAATTAAACTCATGAGCAATGTACGCAGAGAGAAATTATTTATATATATAGAGTCATGACAGAGAGGTGAAAAAAAAATGTGCGCGTGAATAAACTCATTAGGATCAGAACTTCTTCTTTTTACACACTTAACAATTGCATATCACTATAATATTAATAATAATAAAAAAGTAACATACAGTTAATTACAGTAAGACTGTGTATATTTTTCACATACGTCATAATATATATTTAAAAAAATAAAATATAATCACTATACCGCAATTTTACAACTTAAAAAAAAAAGAAGAGATATTAAGATAAAAATAAGATTGCAAAGACACGCATAATATAAATATATGATGACAAGAATTATATATCTAATTAATATAGAAAATAATCATTTACGCCACACACTGAAAATGTGTTTGGCGAAATAAGAAAAAAATGCTCGTGTAAATAATTTAAAAAAATAATTTTGATACCAACTTGATGCCCAATTAAATAAATTAATAATTGTATTATAAAAATCGTGTGAGATATTATGTGATTTGTATTCATTATATTTTTTGTTTTTATAATTTTTGTTACAAAATTTCTAGAATTTATTATTTAGTATTTTTAATAAACGCTTGTTAAAAATGATTTAAAAAATATTTTTACAAAAAGTTCAAATTTGATACTTCAGATATGAATGATAAATTTGAATTTATATGAATATTTAATTAGTGCGGTCATGTAAATTTTAGGGAAATTTCTTGACAACTTTTACTATCGTATATCTGTTTATTTTATTATCTATAAGGACATATAAATTGTTATTTAGTGTTTACATAAACTAAAATGTGCGCATCAGGCAAAGTACTGTGATTTTTATTTGAAACCAGATCTAATATTCTTGTTCTTGCCCTTGGCAAGAGAGAGAGAGAGAGAGAGAGAGAGAGAGAGAGAGAGAGAGATAATTATATACATTTTTATAGCATAAGTAAAATATTATTTGTTAAACGCTACAAAGATTGAATTACAGAGAAAAAAAAGTGTTTTAATTATATCTATTGAATCAGAACCTCTTGTTCAATCAAGCAAAACTTGCACATTTTTTTTTATATAAAAAAAAGAAGAAAAAAAACCTTTTTTTAAAGCGTATCTTTAATAATAATATACTGTAATTTTGTCTTTAAAAAATAGTTTTTTTTTAAGGGTGAATAAATTCACCAAAAATTTTAACATGATTTTTATAATATTTTGGTATGAAAATTGCAATTTGAAACTGTATCTTAAATTAACCATAAAACTGTTGAACAAATTTTTATTATTATTAATCATGTTTTTTTTTTCTATTATATATTATATCGTGTCCCGGACTTTGCAAAAAATAAATATTATAGTGCATGTGATGATGACCTTTTAAAAGACCTTAAAAAAATTATTTATTTTTGCCCCTTTAAGTTGACCCCTAAAGGTGGCAAAACATAGAAGCTATATGGCTAACCGCACATATAATAATAATAACCTTATGGCAAGTTTTTTTTTTTTTTTTTTTTTAAACTTTTTTTTTTCTCTGCCGTTATAATATGTTCCATGTACCATCGTGCGACTAATCTTACTCTTATAGTCAATAACCCTATTAAACGTGCCCTCTCTTTATACATATCAAGTCCTCACGTCGTTTATTATTATTATATTATGATTATGATGAAGTTCGCTTACCTATACCCGATAAACCACGCACTTAAACTTTTCATATCTCTATACTCTAAGCTAATACTTATAAACACAAGGTCTTGCATCTTAAAAAAAAAATTAATTCTCTCTCATTTTTTTTTCTTGAACATAATAGTTATGATTTTTTCTTTGTATGGGAAAAGAAGAGGCTATAATTATTTTATTATTTGTTATAGATAAGAGTGAAAGAAAAAAAAATGCTTTAATATTTTGATAACTTTTTAGTTTTTTAAAAAAAGTATATTTTAAGTAATTTATAGTTATAAAACTAACCGTTATATTCAATAAAACGATACTGATATTTTTTGTTTAGTATTATTATTATTAATTTTAAATTGGTGCAAAAAATCATGAATCAAAATATTATTATCTCTTTACATAAAGGAAATGTATATAGTTAAAAGTGTACCATTGTTTAGTTAAGCTAAAATATTTGACACGAATTACATTTTTTTTATTGAGCAGATTGAGATCAAAAAGTTTTTTTTTTTTTGTATAACATTTTAGTTTTGCGATTGTCACGTAATACTCGTACAATGACAAAAATTGAAATTGATTTCTTTAATTTAAAAAGATAAAGGAATTTTTTTTTTTAAAAGGTCAAACTCTTCTTCATAAAGGGTTGTAATTAAATTTTGAAAGTTTGCTCTTTCAAAATTTAATGTCATTTATTGCTTGTTATAAATGACAATATAATAAACAAATCTTTAAAGTTTTGATTATGTGGGGAGGAGGGGAGGATAAGATGAAAAAAGTCTTCTAATTCTAAGCTCAAAGCTTTTGTATTTTTTGTACGCTCGTATTTCTCATATTTTGACTGTCCTGTAACAGTCATACATTTTTTTTTTTTTTTTTTTTGCTATTTACATGATTAAAGCTTAATTCATTTTCAATATAGTTTGTTTGTTTTCTTCCATTCTTAATTTTCGTATATTTTATCTTTTGTTTTAGGATGATGGAGGAGTATAAGGCGGAGCTGTTGCTTGGGGGCGCACAGCACGGCGGTTACTCAACCCCTCCAGACCCTCTAGCTTCAGGTCTACACCCTCACCTTGCACCTTTAAATCATCATTTTAGTGCGTTCTCCGGTTCACCTGCCGCTGCACACTCTTACTACAGCTCTGCAATGCGTTATGCGAGTCAAGACGATGGCTCCCCAGTCCCTGCTTCACAACTTCTCCCCGGGGTAATGAGAGGTTCACCTGTGACTGCTGAAGAATGCTCAGCAAGTACTTGGATGCCAGGTTACGCTACAGCATCACCAAATCGTGCAGATACACGTGATACATCAGATACAAGTCGATCTCATCATCAATTACAACAAATGAATGGTGTAATGCACTCAATGGATACACATGGAAATACTGGAAGTGTAAATATTAATTTAAGTATAGGTGGTGGTAATAATACATCTCAACAACAACAACAACAACAAAATGGTAAAGCACAATTACAAACACAACAAAATAAAAAAGAACAAAGAATTCGGAGACCCATGAATGCATTCATGGTTTGGGCTAAAGTTGAAAGAAAAAAATTAGCTGATGAAAATCCTGATCTTCATAATGCAGATCTCAGTAAAATGCTTGGTAAGTACTTTAAAAATTTCTATATCATTCATTGTCATTATTAATTTTTATATCTTGAAGGGCATAACAAAAAGTATTATGTGTATATTATAAAATACATGTCAAAGTCTTAAACAATATACAGAAATGATCATTAATTATTAGTGTAAATGCAATTAAGCGTATTATGAGATTCCTCTTTTTAAGTGGTGCACTAACAAGTTTAATGACCTTTTGATGTGTACTCTATACGTATACATACGAATGATTATTAATCTGCTACTGTGAATGTTTCTTATACTTATGCTTCAGGCAAATCACTATGCATTCATATTATATATTTATTTGTATATATATATATACATATGGTGTTTGTAACACTAGTAATATTATATACTTTTTTGAAAGTATCCAATGAATTATCCAGGCCAATCTTATTATAAAAGGAGCTTATAATATAGTGATTAACGAAATAACTTTTGACATGTAAGGAAAACTATCGTACGTGTTTTCATTGTAGAAAAATTGAAATTTGAACTCGAAGCTTTATAAATATATTTTGTAATAAATATTTTATGTATACATATGGAGATAATTGGCTTTAAATTTTTACTCATTATTTATAATATTAAACAATCAATGTCCGTCCATACTTAACGAAAAATCTAATTATAATAAAAGTTTTAGTATAAAGATATAGGAATAGAAAGGAACTATAATATATAAGAAACTCAATACAGGAGTATGTGTACACATATACAGTATAATAAAATTCAACCCTTTTTTATATGAAGTAAAACATATATTCTTTTTTCTCAGGGTAATAATTCTTGCACCAGTGGTTTTGTAATTTAATGGCAATAAAATTTGCATTGTCTATAAATATACATTATAAAGTAATTATATATACCTATAATATAAAGTTTTTTTTTTTTTTTTTTTTTTTTTTTTTACATTTTTACTATATTTGAATGATTTATTTTATCTTTTTCGCAACGTTGAACACACAAACAGATTTAAATGTAAACAAAAATTTTACGGGGATTTTCCTTGAATTTTTAACGATCTTTTTCTTATAATATTATTTTGGAAGGAAAGAAATCTAAATTGAACAACACTATTATAATATGCACTGTTATACATACTAAATAAGAGGGATTAGAGAGTTTCCAAGCTATATAAATTATTACTCCCTTCTCCCTGTATTTTTATTTTTTTCCTCTCTCTCTCTCTCTCTCTCTCTTTCTCTCTTTCGACTCTTTCCCTTACGGAATTAAATTACTTCCGGTCCACCTTCCTCCACCCACTGGTTGCATGCACCTTGACCTCGCCCCCTTCTCCCTCCCTCTCGACCCACAATGCACCTGTCATCACAGGAAAAGAATAAGTTTATAAAATTATGCCTAAGGCACAAAACGGAGAGCATACACACATTTATATAACCTACTTGCTATGCAAAACTAGCACTGTTCACAAATCAGCTGTATTAATATATTAGATCTAACATAAAAAGAAAATAAAGCAGCTGTAGTCAAGTTTCTTTTTTATATTATAATATGCCATTGCATATTTACAGACTTCTCTCTCTCTCTCTCTCTCTCTCTCTCTCTCTCTCTCTCTCTCTCTCTCTCTCTCTCCACATTTCAAAATCAGAAGTGATAAAATTTTAACACTTTATATTCTCCACCCATGAGATGTTTTTGTTTGAAATTTTTTTTTTTACACACAATCTCCCATCAATATTTATTTATGAAAAAAAAAAAAAAATGCTCACATATAAGACTATTATTTCAATTCATAATTGGTTCGATTTGTATCCTTGAAATTGCAAAATATACAATATTGATTTCTTTAATGCATTTTATATAAACGAGATTACTACTTGATAAATTACATTTAATATTAATCTAATTATTGCTATGACTGTAGTCTTATTTTTTATATATAATAATATACAGTAATTTGACAAAGATATATTGCAATAGGAAATAGATTAATTTGTTTTTAATTGCTAATATTAATTGACATAAGATAAATAGACATTATAGAAAGTATGGAATTTTAATTTAAATTTATATATATATAAAATGAAGAAATAATTTCTTAACATTCTTTATTGCATTAAAATTTAGGTGACAATAAACTGTTTTGAAAATTGATTATTTATACACTATAACTCGTTCTTATATATACATTATTGCATATTATTATGATATGGTTCAGTAGATGGGTTAGATTTTTTTTTAAAAGGTGCAACAACACAGCGCAATAGCCTATAGAAACATCCGGGGCGTAGGTTTTTAAGAATATTAAATTGATCAACAATAAGGGGGAAATTGCAATTGCGATGTTGTATTGAGTTTAATACAAGCAAAAAATATATATTTTATATAATATAACAGGCAGCAACAATGTAATGTTAAATTGCAATACATCAGCACACGCGTCGATTTTTTTTTCTTTGTGTTATACATGTTTTTTTGTATAAAATAAATTAAAGTTTTGGTAATACTTAGAATTATATATATATATATATATATATATATATATATATATATATATATATATATATATATATATATATATATATATATATATATTATATAAGTACTAAATCATGAGAATATAATTATTTTGCAAGTATATGTAATGTTTTTTTATACCGGTAACTGGATAGTTGTAAAGAATATTACATCGTTTTTTTTTTCTTTTGTAGTCCTACTTAAATAATTTTTATTGTTATATAATAAGAAATCAATCAGAAATATTATAGTTAGGGAGGAAAAAAATATTTGAGTATAGCAGATGTATTTGTGGCGGGTGGTTTAGATGGGTGGTGGGTGGGTGGTTGGGTCATATGTATAAGCAGGTGCAAATAAATAAGGATGAGTTACTTTTTTTTCTTGAGACGTTAAAAAATATTGTGACGTCACACTATAGTGTAACAGGTGCATACTACCAACTTCTTACATATATAAATAAAAAGATAACCTTTTTGATATCAAAACTGAAGGGTAAGCGAAAGTTTTTCTCCTCCACAAATTACACTGAAAAAACAAATTATATTCGCTCGTAAATTAATTTTATTTTTGGCAAAATTTTATCACTTCTTGCAGATCTTTCGGTTTTAAAGTAAAATGTTGGTAGCAACTTTATAGCTACCTTAGAAATATTTTGTTGTATTTTTTTTTTCTTTTTAGTCTTCGTTTATAAATAATTTTTCTTATAAATATATTTCCTAAATTTATACTTTTTCTAAGAATTATAATATTTTATTTTTTATTTAATGACAAGATTGTTATACGTTTTTGAAGACTTGAGAGTTTTCTCTCTCTCTCTCTCTCTCTCTCTCTCTCTCTCTTTCTCTCTTCCTATTTTGATATAGATGATAATGCAAAAGACGAGCTTTTTAAATTTTGTCATAGTCATGAAATCAACCTCACATCTACATCACTTTTAGATAAAAATACAAGCACAGAATTATTCAAAACACGAATTCTACCAAAACTAGATGACACAATAATGTATGCCACATAAATAATAAGCTCAAGACCATAGAATAATAATTTAAAAACGTTTTAATATATTTTTTTTTCATTCTAGGATTCATATTTAGCAATTGATTCAACACCATATCTATTCAATCAACTAGGATTTTCCACATTTTGTTTTTTCTACATTATTAATTAAACAATTGGGTGAAAGTTTATCAAATCAAAAGATTTAGGGTTTGGCTTAAAATTTTAACTTAGTCAGTTGCGCGTGTCACATGCATTTTGATGACGCAATTTCCGGTGAATTTAATTTTTTTAATACCCCACCTACTTTTTTTTTTTGGTACCTGTAGCTGTATAGGACACTGGGTGACACTATATACTATATTAAATGATATGGGGACACTTATAAATATAGGAAAAGTTTGGGTGCAGTGAGGAACCACGTGTTGACACGTGCACAAATCATCAATCACGTGTAACACGTGTTTACAATACTTTGCTACACCCACATTTACACAACAAAGGGACAAAAAAAATTAATTAATTGTGTCATTTAACTTTTATGTTACATTGTATAAAAAAAATTCTTTATTAATACAAAGTATCATGACTAGAAGAAAGAATTTATACAATAATTTTAATCACCATCAATATAGTTCAATCATTTTTATTGTTTTGACTTTGATTTTAATACTAATATTTATCTACGTAAATCTGCTTTAATTTTAAATGTTAATAATTCTATTTTGCTATGATTTAGTTTTAACTTTCTTAAAGGTACTAAATATTTTACGTACACAAAATATAATCATATTTATATATTAGCATCAAAGTAAGGAAGGATTCCTATATATAGCTCATACGTTGTTATCATAACGCAGCAGCAATTAAAATATTTTAATTATTATTTTCAAGTTTTCCACAATATACAATTTAGATAATTTTCCTACAATTTTTATGACTTAAGTTATACTCTAAACTTAAATGTTTTTTTACTTATATAACTACACATAAAACTAGACTAAAATTAAATTATATAATTTTCATATATTTTAAAAATAGATTAAAATATAATTTTTAAGTATATACAAATTGTGAATAAGACCATGGCCTAAATATCATAATTGAAATAAGTTCAATTTATATTTTGTAAATGATAATAATAAGAAGAAATATTAAAATATAAAAAGAAACTGTTATGAAGTCAAAATAATAATTGTCTCCAATCACCTCTAGCTAGCAATAACAAATCATTTGTCAGATTTTAATATACTTTAAATATTTAATGTCAAATGTATTTAAAATTAGATGATTCATTGATTTACTTTGTCAAATAAAAAAAACTCTTACGACATTCTTTTTATTATTTAATTCATACATTGAATAGTGTTATGAAATAGATAATGTAACTGACACTTTAGTAAAGATTAATGTTTCTTATATCAAAAAGTATAAATTGTACTATACCCTAGATATTCATATCATGAAATACAATATAATATACAAAATATAGAGTCGCGCGGTGGCTTTTTGTTTATATATAACAGGTTACTTAAGAATATAATGATCTTAAAATAAGTTTTGTATATAGATTTTTGAGTTTGTAATGCGTATATAACAACTGTATTAAGTTTTATTTAATTATTTTCTTTTATACAGGCTCGTTAAAATGTTGCTACATATTATAATAGTTTAGAGAACTAATAGTATATCGTTTTTAGATGTTTTGAATTTTATAAGCAATGCAAATTTTCATATAGAATAATTATTAATAATATGATACTGATGTCCAATGTTGGTTCAATGATAGGGCCTTTGTTTTACCCGGATTGCACCATTTGCCTATTTTGCAATAAAAATTATTTTTATTTAAATTTTAAAGAAGAAAATAGAAGTATAAATAGTTCCATTTTTAATCAAATATCAATATCTATATTTAAAATTTTCAATTGAATATCTATTATTTTAAACTTCCTAACTCTTATTTTGTATTAAAAATATAAAGTATCGTAAAAATATTAATTTTATTCAGATTATGAAAAGTCAAAACTTAAGGAATGAATGATATTTACTTAATGTGCAAGTTAATTGATATACCAAATGATGCATAGGAAATATAGTTACGACATCATAAAATATAATAATAAATTTTTGTTTTATGTTCTCTATATATGTATCTTTATACAAAAAAAGTCATGCTTTAATTTGAAATACTTGACATGTAAAAAAAAAATTAAATACTTGTTAAAAAAGTATTTGTGCTTAAGGCATAAATTTTTTAAATGCATATTACGAAGGTGATCTCTTTTTCATTATATTATTTAAATATAGAGGTGGAAGATTGAATTGGTCTTAAGAATAATCAAAAGTTACATTTTTTTACATCAGTTATATCTTACTTTAACTCTATATGCAAATTATTATATACTATAACAGAGGTATATAAAAAATATAATGAGATTAACTTCTATTTATAATTGGCAATGTTATATAAAATTTTTTTTTGAGGATATTATAGGGTCATACTCTAGTTAAATTAAATAAAAGTTTATTTTTTTTTCTCTGAAGTAAAGAATTATAGTAAAATTCAATAACAATTGTAACAAGTGTTTGATTGTCGTATGTATAGGAAATTAGATTTAGTATTTGATGAAGCATGACGATAACAATTAAACTGAAAGATTTGCACAGTCACACAAACAAAGCTCTTGTTTTGACTTATTGATTGTCCCGTTAGTTTCTTGCCCAAAGTCCTGGGTGCGTGTCCCGATTAATCTCCCCCTCTTTCCCTCTATCTACCCACCCACACTATACCATCACTTGCGGGCACACGACGCACCGCTAAAGTTATATTAGATATAGAGGAGCGGCGGAAAACCATCAGCAACCTCTCTTGCATGGTAACCAGCTTTTCTTAGATATCTCATAATATATTGGAGAACGTTGTTTGTATTGCAAACAGCACTTGCCACTATTGCTCACTTACACTTTGTAATCATATGACCATAAGCATCACAAACTTAATGTTTTTTAAGTAATCTTTTATCATCAAAAATTTTCATTTGTGAGCCAAAATAATAATTTTATAGTTTGACTAAACCTATATGATAATAATCATATATTTTTTTTTTTAATAGTTTTTCATGCAGTAACATTATTTTTGTATGTATGTTTCAGTCTGTTAGTTTCTGTATTAATAATATAGAATAATATTATAATAACTATATAGAAAAAGAAAAATAATTTCAATTTACATTTATAGCTCAACAACGGATCTAAAAAAATTTCTGCAAGTAATTCTGATAAAAATCTGTTTTTAATAAAACTTAAAATTATAATTTTTTGAGTGTTGAACATTTTTTTATATATTTATTAATATATATTTTTTTAATGTATCAAAAAAAGAAAATTAAAGAAAAGAAATATAATAGAAAAAAAAAAGCAGGTGGTTGCATTATAGTAACATAAAATAGATTATAGAAAAGTTTTCATCAGACAGATAGTGGGTATGTTTTGTGTATAATATTAAAAAAAAAAAAAAAAAAAAAAAAGATTCGGTGTAGATAGTAAGAGTTGAGGGCGGGTTGGGTTGCTTGTGAGTTTGCTCGTGCATATGCCAAGCACGCGTTACTTCATGTCTGATACGCATACGTAATATAAGGCGGCGAGTGAGCAAGTGAGCGAGAAAAAAAAAAAGACAAACCCTATGTGTAAGTATAAGTAGTACCTTCGCATACTTATACCTATATACCATCGTCCGCGTATTATATACCCTTCATATAACCAAACTAGTGTTCACGACATGTGCAATACTTAAACCAAACATGGTACACATTTATCTTACGTAATAATGTATATTGAAAGAGAAAGGATTTAATATATATATATTTTTTTAATTAAATAATAATTAATAATACCATCGATGTTTCATATTATTTATTTTTTAACCTTCTTGTTATTTAACAAAAAAAAAAATTCTCATACCCATTCAATTACTTTTTAAGCATGATAATTAAGGTTTAATTTTTCTAACATATACAATACTTGTTAAAATTATTAATTATTTCATAATATAAACTTTAGGTCAGGCTTTAATATAACAGTAAATACGTTTGATATACGTTATATAAACTATCAAACTTGCTTTTGTTTTTTTCATATTATGCAATTTGTATTGTCTATACATCATGACAACTCTCGTTATGGAAGTTTTGTTTTCTCTGCTACATTATAATTAACCCTTTCACACTTTTTTCCCTATATAAATATACTTGCAAGCATTTTAATGAAAATTAATGATTAAATTTATAAGCATAAACATTAAACAATGCAAATGGGAAACTCTTAATATTAATTCTCTTTTTTTTTTTCAAAGGATTGTTATCTGTAACTTTTAATTCATAAACAGTATAAATTTTAATTTTAAATTAAATTTTTAACATTCATCAAGATCTTAGATTCAGTACTCTATATCAACAGAAAAAGAAAAAAAATAATTACTTTTTTTTTTGCCTGAAATTTACGTCTATCGTGTATCAATTTACTTAATTTAATTTGTTATCTAATTTTCTTTTCTAAAAGGTCATTAACTTGATAGTGGCAATGACATTTTCTTAAAATATATATAAGATTATATGTTTAAAAAAATATTGCTACAGATTTTGTTTAAGGCGTATATCTTTAAAATAATAATATTTGAAGAGTAAAGTCAAGTGTCTCATAACGAGACTTGCGTAATGATAGTTTTTTGGAAGAAAATTCAAGGTGAGTACATTTTAGTTGCTTTTCAGTAAATATGGAGTGTAAAATTGAACTTTACTGAAGGAGAAATTTGTCATTAAAAACACACAATTTTTATCAATAAAAGTGCAATGATCTTTCATTTAAAAAAAGGTGGTATTGATTTTATATAAGTTGTTTAAGAGAGTAAAAAAAAACTTACGTAATTTGTTAGAAAATATGAGCAAAAACTTACGGTTTCACTAGACTACTTAATTTTGGTAAAAAATAAAAAAATAAAAACTGTGCTTTTAAATCAAGACTTTTTGAGCATTTTGATTCATTCTCGAATTTTGATTCTCGATTACTTTATTTGTATAACAATATAACTTTAAAATTGACACGAGCTCTAATTATAGTGTCAATTTTTAAATAAACATCAGAAGAATTGAAGTCTCTAAAAAGTTTAGATAATTTCTGATGTCTATCCCATACGACATCGAACCATATTAGTCTTGATTGACACATCCCTATGTATAATATGCATTAAGCAAGATGTCCTTAAAGAAATATTGGGGTTGGTGTCTTTGAGGTATTTCTGTCAATGAGGCACGTGCGTCCGCTTCACGAGCAGCAAAAGCAGTAAAGTTGGCTTTGATTGCAACACGCTCAATAGCAGACGACAATATCGTCACATCCATCTCTTGAACATACATACACCGCGGCATATACATTAACTTTGCGGCTAACTTTACGTCTGCACTTGCATTTTACTTCCCTGCCACTCATCTCATCGATCAATGCCCTCTCGTCTCACTACCGCTTTGATATCTATCTCTATAGATGAGAAAGAGAGAAAAAAAATCTCATTAAATGGACTTTGGCCATCATACATATATAAAAACGTCATTACTATAAAGGTGAGAGTGAGGGAGAGTGAAAAAGGGCACGAGTTGCATCATTTTTTTTTTCTTTTATGAAATATTGACTTCTTATCAAATTAGAGCATATAAAACAATAGAATATAAATTTAGGATCTTCCGTACATTGTATTGAAAGTGATATTATTATATTGCTTTAGCAATGTTTGTTTACATTTTTCAGCAGCATATAGTATTGGGAGTAATGATTTTATATACCCTAGTTAGAACTTTATTTAATTTTGAAATATATTTTTAACAGAATTATTGCAAATATTTCAACATTAATTCAATTTTTTGGACGATATCAATATATTAGATGTGTCACAAATAAAATACTTAAGATTATTATTGCGGTTATATTGACACAAATAAATATGTTTTATTTTAATGTTATACATTTTAACACACCCAATAAATATACATATTTTTTTGACATAATCTAATCTTGTTATTTAATAACTTTTTAATTAAAAAGAAAATTAAACATTTTTTTCTCCAAAATTAAATTAATTTAGTTTCCATATAATTTACCTCATTTATTCTTATACTTAAATTTATATAAAGTGCATTATTGCATTTTGTGATGTTAAAAATGATATATTTATGGACTTTGTAATTTAAAATAGATACACATACGGATTTGACATGAAGCAGTCAGTTAGTCTTACATGGTCCAGCGTCTTATCTAATCATAAAGGACGATGCGTGGGAGGAGGGAATGTCTTATTGTTATCAATATTGTTATCAGTGAGATCACATGCTAGTTGGGTGACGCATATAACACCGGGGTCAAGGACATTTCAGACTTCTTTACATTGTTTACACTGACTCTTTAATAATTGTATTATATATATACCCATTGTGATTGTTATATATACCTAAATTGGCTTTGTATGTGAAAAACGTTACACTCTCATATGAATGAAGTTAGGTTTTATATTCTTAATAAAATTGTTTAAAGTGTTAAGTATATTACGTATTATTATTTTAGAATCAGTAATTCAATTGTTTACAAATATAGTTATTTTTTGTATACATAACTTTGAAGGAAAAAAAAAAAAAGAGATATATCTCTAATTTGTAAGACAATACAATAAACTTTTCATGTAACAATAATTTCTATAAAAAAACAAAACACCAATTTAGTAATAATACAAAAAGTTAAATTTTTCTTTAACTTATAGGTGTTGTTATTGGTTTAGATGTAATGTAAAGATTTAAAAAAAAAATTTGAACAATAGCCGCAGGATCCACCCATTAAACCACAAACAACACCGCGCGCGGCTTTGAAAATAATATCAAACATATAGATTTTCTTATATGTTACTTTTGCTCCTGTTTTTTTTTTTTTTTTTTTTTTTATTAAGTTGATAATGGACCACCAAGAGATTTATAAATGAAAAAAATAATAAAAATATAAAATCAGATTTTCTGGTAGTTGATCACGCGTGCATGCAATATAATTATTATATTATCTTAAAGTTTTAAAATTATGTTTGATGCACCAAGACAGCAACAACACTTGATTACCTTTTCCCTGTACATTGCCACCGCTGTGCAATTTAATCTCCTTGAGGGCGTGAAATAGGTTACTGTAAGGATGTAAGAGAAGCGGGAGAAAAAAAAAAGAATAGATAGAAGCTTTTGATTAATTTCTGAAGATCCATGGAGCATGAGAAAAAAAAATACAAAAAAAAAAAAAAAAAAAAAAGGAAAAAATTATGGACAGAGACATATCGGAGAAAAAAAACTTCAATGCCTGTTTTTATAGACATTTTTTTGTTTTCTTTTCTTTTTATATAAAAGTTCATCGTGCTGCACGCGGTGGATATTATACACCTTTATATATAAGATAGAAATTAAAGGTGTTAGAGAAGAGACTTTTGGGTTGCCGCATACTTCCTTCAATTTTCTTCACATTTTTCACACAAGCTCGTCACTGTATAGCTGGCAGCTCTCGGGGCGTGCTGGAGAGGCGAGGTTCGCGGTCGTGAAGTGCACCATCATCGTCACTAAACACCACATGCACTCGCGGAGGACCAACGATCCAGCGAGCTAGCGAGCGCGGGGGGGCCTTTGAGAATTTTTTTCTTCTCTCTCTCTCTCTCTCTCCAGTACTTATTATAAAGCCGTTTTTTTTCTTCTTTATATAGTTACATAGAATTAACTGCATTTTAAATTTTCTACTTTAAATTGAAGTTCACGATTTTTGCTTTACAATATACACACTGTATAAAAATACGAGAGAAAAAAAAGTAACTTATTAAAATTAACTTAAAAAAAAAAAGGTTGTCAAAAAATAATAATAATAAACTTTAATAATATATTATAAAATTCTATAAAAAAAAACTGCTTTTTGGAAATAATAAAATTCTAGATTTAAACTTAAATTAAAAAAATATATATTATATATTAGCAGGCGTATATTATACTCATAAAATTATTGTTAATCCATATATATCACTGTTCAAACAGGAAGAAAACACAAAATCAATAAATATTTTTGGTTTACATTTTCTTGCAGTTTATGATGTAGTAGTTTTGACATTAATTTGCGCAATAAATTTCTTAGTATTTAATATGTTATCAGTTAGTAACCCGACGTTCACGTTTGTCTTATCACAAAAGCATTTGTCATTTTTTTTTTCACTGATGCTCAACAAGGGCTAACCTTCTTCAATGCCAAACAGTCTGCTACTGATTCTTATATAACTACATACATACAATAATATTTAATTTAAATAATAGGCTCATATAAAATAATGATAATAAACTTTTAAATAATGATATAATAATATAACAAAAAAAAAATGTTAAAACATATAATTAAGATCATAAATATTATATTTCATCAATAATCAATTATAATATATATATATTTTTTTTATTCATAAATAATTTTATACTGTTATTAATTATACTTAAAATTTATTACACGCATTTGTAATGATAGTTATATCTAAAAAAAAAAAAAAAAAAATCTAAATGAAAAATAAATTATGGAAATCCCAATGTAATGATAATTATTATATATATTATATATAAAAAAAGTATATAATATAAGATTTAAATTGAAAAAAATTAATATTACATTTTTAGGTCCGTACTAAGTGATGACAGCATCAGCACAAGTTTCAATTTTTTTTTTATTCTTTCTATTTTAATCACGGACATTGAACTTGATTTTTGTACATAAGAAAGAAAAAAAAATAATACGATACAAAAAATAGGGATGGGTATATGTAGTATGTTATATAGAGATATAGAAATTTGTACATTAACTGGACCGTATATCGAGAGAGAGAGAGAGAGAGAGAGATTCAAATACACTATTACAATCACGTATCCATATAAAACATCGTTATACCATCTTCGCGTGGTTTACTTGGGTGTGCACTCATGTATCAAAAAAAAAAAAAAAAAAAAAAAAAAACAAGAAAAAAATCTTAACATAGCAGGCTAATAATAGAGACATAACCATGTAGCAGTACAAAGAAAAAAATATATAAACATTATCATGAATATTGTAGTAAGAAAAATTAAAAGAAATTACTCATGCATTTATAATGTACTTCTAACCAACAAAAATTAAGTTATTTAAAAATTATAAAATTAAAAAAAAAAAGTATATTTTTACAGAAGAGTGTTTTATTTGAATAATAAAATTTAATGTAAAAATTTACCAAAAAGTTTATGTTATATAAACAATGTTAAAGTATAAATGATGTTTTATTTTTATGAACTGTAATTTTATTATTATTTTTATGAAAAATAATTTAATACAATTTTATGGTTAACTTGATCTGAATACCGTTTTATTGTGTATAAAAAAATAATAATATAAGTTATAAGGAGGAGGGGTATAAGTATAGTCCATCATATAACATTTGCAGCATCTTTTTGCACTGTTATACGGATCTTCTTCTTATGGTGGGAGTTAAGTGAGACTAATAGAAAGGATCTGGATGTAAAAGATCATGATTGTCAAACTTATGTAGTTTTGGACAGTTTAAAAATGTTAAACAGATGTTTTTGACTTTAACAATCAAATTTAACCCAATTTTTAACATCAACTATATATAATTGAGAAAGTATAATCGATATGAAAGTATAAGAAAAAATAACTTTTTAAAAAAAATGACAAATTTTTCTCGCATTAAGAAAAAATATATAATTTTATGTTTGATTAAACCCTAATTAAATCCTTTTTCTTTTTTTTATCTATGATAATTTTTATGCTTAAAAATCATACTTCATTTTCATTCATTTGGAACATGAAAAATTTTATGCTTTAATTATATACTTATTTAGTTACAGTCAAAAATTTAAAATAATCTTTTTTAAATTAAAAATTTAAGGTGAAACAGAGCGCGATTAGTTAAGGGAGATATAGAATAAGGAAAAAAAAAAAAAAAAAAAAAAAGGAGGGATGAATGGCCGTTTGGTTTTGTGTCTTTCTCAGCAGGTAGGTGATTGTGCCTCGTCACCGCGGTGTACACTCACAAGTCAGTGTTAGCTTGGGGCTTTGGAGGAATCATCGTCTCTCTCTCTCTCTCTGAAGTGGGTCGCTAACTGAGTATACAGAATAGTAGTAATAGTAACTCCCGCTGAGGACCAAAACTTGGGACCAATTTAGCACTTGACTGAGCAAAGAAACACATAGCGGCAAAGATTCTCATCTTGTTAATGTCCACTTTAATTAGAAAATGTATTTCACATTTTATCTTCTCTCTATATAACCCTATAATAAATAATATCTAATTTATTTTTTTATAAATATATTGATTTTTTTTATTACAAAAAATAACAATAATATAATACTATATAAAAAAAAGTTAATTATTTTCTTGTTATTTTAATTTAGATTATAATAAAATATAAAGTTGTCTTTGTTTTAAATAACTGCTCGAATTAATATCTTTAATGTTTCATCAAAAACCTTTAAAAAAATTGACCTTTTCTATAATGTTAAAAAGTAATTGGAAAAATGACAATCGCAGAATTATTTTCTTGGCTGTTCTTTTTTTATTTTTTATTATTATCATTGTTCGCTCGTGTGATTTCAATAGTATTCAATCATTTTCTAAAGCACCCGGAAGACGTGGCGAGGGTTGATGAGCTAGTTTGCAGAAAGAGAAGACCGCTCGCTTGCTGGCTCACCGCGGTGGGCTCACTTCTCTTGTGACTCGTGATTACTGGGCAGAAAAAAAGTTGGCAAAGTTGTTTCTTGTGAGTTGGAACGCTCACTTAATACTTCTCGCCGCCCTCTACCGCTCAACTGTATCCACCAAAAACCACTCAGGTCACCTTCAGTAATTGATTTAATTAACAAATAAGACTTTTTTTTATCATTATTCAAAAAACATAAAAAATATTCCGTTTTATACTAACAGTGAATATTTAACTATCTAATATTATGAAGGGCTCAAACGGTATTACATCTAATGCAAATTTAAAAACATTTCTTTAAAAAAATAAATTACTATCAAAAAAGAAAGAAAAAAATGTAAGAAAAATTTACTTGAGATTAATAATCATATAATATGATTACTCATGCTCTCTTTTCATAATTTTAAAATTACCATGGAATCTCCTATTTTTTTAAATAAAATTTATCTTTTGCATGGCGTCTTATAAAGTTTATACTCTGATAACAACAAAAACTTTCAAACAGGAAACATTTTTTATTAATATAAAAATGTTTAAAAAAAAATAACTCCCTTGTAAACCATCAGAGATGTTGACATTCAAATATCAAAGTGAAGAAACATGGAAAAAATATTGAATAATAGTGATTTTCATTCAAAACACTAACATGAGTAACATGTGTATTATTACAAAATGAATGAAAAAAATTATTATGAATAACATCAACGATATACATTTTTAAGGGCGTAGATTATATTTTGTATAATCACATCACACAATAAAGGCGTTGATCTTACATGTATTTATATCAAAAAAAATATAAAAAAATAAAATAAAGATGAACATAAGAATTATGATAAAAAAAAACATAAGCAAAGAGAACGAGAGATGCATAATATATATAAAAAAAAAATATATATGATGAATTACAACACACCCAAAGTTAATAATATATCCAAGTTTTTTTTTTTTTTGTCTGTAGAGAATTTTCATATTATTGTCACCATCAGGTCAAAAATAAAGAAAATAATGTCATAGAAGCGCGCGAGGTTAAGAAATCTAAAGTATAAGAGTTAGGTCATTTATATGATTGTAGCATAGTACCTATATAGGCGTTTTTAAGAAGAAGTAGAAGAAATTATTATTACAAAAAACGAACATTTTATTCATTTGTTTTCATCTTTTTGATGTGAGTGACACGTAGCGTGTGGTGTATAAAACACCTTTCTTCGCCCACACATTTTTTTTTATTATTATTATTCGTCTCTTCTTGTACTTATACTTTTATATATATAAATAATATTATATTATATCCATCATGTATGCAATGACTCATATATGTCAAAATATCATATTGAAATGTTATTTTTGAAGACACTAGACTTATACATTATAATATAATGTTTTTATCTTTATTTGTTTTTTTCATATTTATTTTTATTTATTTTTAAAACCTATAGTGTTAAAGGTATAATTTATCATTATCAACTTTCAATGTAAAATTCAATTTTTTATTTTGTATATAATGTGTTAAATTATTCATATTATATATATATATATATATATATATATATATATATATCAGTGGCGTAGCCAGGGGGGGGGGGGTTTGGGGGTTCAAACCCCCCCTGTGGATTTGGAAAAGATACAAAAAAATACAAAGTGAACAAAAATTTTGAAACAAAAATAATAATTTAGGAGAAAATTTCGTAAAAATTTTCTCGCTTCGCTCGAATATGTTTATTATTATTTTTGTTACTAATTTTACATTCTTCACTGATACATAGTACAGTGGTAAACACTATATTAGCCTTTAAGGTACCAAATATTTTGTAGTAAACCAAACAAATAACTAGAATTTTTCATTAAATATTGTAAATTTTCTGTTTTCCATGAAAAAAAATATATATATATTTATTAGGAAAAACTTCACAGTTCTCTATAGCATAGAATGGGTAAGAAAATAAAAAACGACGTGATTTCAAATGCGCAGTGTTGGGGTCGAACACCATTTTAGTTGAACTCGAACTGATAACGAACACTTAAAATTCTTTCGAACACGATCCGAAAACGAATATTTCGAACTTTTTGCAATTTCGAACTCATCACGAACTGTTCGATCGAACTGTTAGTATTTAAAAAAAAAATACTACACAAATAAACAAACTTTTTTGTTTTTATTTTTTATTTAAACATATTTGTATGTAATATAATTATTGGAAATGGTTGAAGATCCTTTCATTTTACATAAATATACACCAATTTTTCATTTTAAATTTTTAACTAATTTATAACTTTTAACATGTAAAACTTAATTGCAAAAGTGTTCGACTTCGAATTTGAAATTTCGAACAATCAGCAGTGAAAATGGTGTTCGTCGAACACGAACTCGAACACCTCAAAAAATCCAAACGAACTCGCACACGAACTGTTTGAGTTCGTTTGTGCTGTTCGAAAAATGTTCGACGTCGCACTCGAACACCCCAAGACTGCAAAAGCGTACACAGAAACAAAACTTTCAAACGATACTATAGTATAAGGAAATTTTCAAAATATATTAAGTTTATTCTAGTCCTCGATAATTTTTAGCCAATTAGCCAATTTCAGAAAAAAAAAGACTAAAAAGAAGTAAAATTGGTATTGCAAAAATTGCGTATAAGAGTTGCTGAAATTCTCTTTAGTTTTGATTGGTTTTTCTTTTATTGTAAAACATTGAATTCCCTGATATATACTTTCGAACTAAAAAAAAAAAAAAAAGTCTTGCGTTCCAAAAATGATTTGAAGCTTAAAGTTATTTTTAAGGTTGTAATTTTGTATTCCTGAAATCATCTTTTTACAATAGTGGAAGTATTTTCTGTCAGTAAAGTTTAATGATAATGATATATATTTTTTTCTAAGTTTTTGTGTACTTCGGGTTGCGGTCATCAGGTGTTTTACGTTCTGCGGGCTGCGTAAATGCAGTGCTATATAAAATGAAATACAAAGAATACTGCAATTCATAATTTTTATAGTTAATTTTAAAATATTTTTTTTTATAGAATTCTTTTAAAAAAAATGCACCCTTTTAAAAGTATTTTGAGCATCAAAACATTGGTTTAATGAAAGATCCACATTGCTTGATCATAGAGTGGCTTAATTAGGCATTATATTTATAGCTTTTCTCTCCATTTCATTTTTATTTTATTATTATTTTTTTTTTTTGCTGGTCATATTCCCAATCAAAATTGACTAAAATAGTTATAAGTACCAAGTATTGTCTCTAAAATAAAATATTAATAATGTAGCAAATAAAATAGTAGTTTTAATTTTGTATGTCAGAAGCAAATCCACATTTTGGCACGTCAAAATCTCAAACTTAAGTTTTACCTCATTTAAAATTAAATGCATAATAAATTCATAAATTTCATCAAAAAAAGGGGCGTGGCCTCAAAAAAATTCGCGCCTGCGGCGAGCTTTTGGGGGCTTCGCCCCGTCTGATTCAGACCTGACCCCCCCCTGTAGTATAATCCTGGCTACGCCACTGATATATATATATATATACTGTCATACTTTAATAAATTTATATATTTTTAATATACATTTATAGCTGTTTACCTTTACAATAAACTGTGAAACAACTCCAGTGGAGCGTACAGAATATTTGCATTGATAAAATAAACTTCAATTCTTAAATTCTCTCTGGTAGTCTCTGAGCTATTTTGTTCCTATCATTCACTTATTGTTACAGATTTCATTATTGCAAAGTAGCCACAATTGTGATAATTTCTTTTATCATTTAATTACAGTTCATATGTTTCTCTAAGGGCTGTAAGCTGCAACCTCTAGTTAAACCTTAGTTATCTTTTTTTAATTGTTGCAACAATCAAAATAACAACTTAACTACGGTTTAACTAGTTAGTTAGCGTCGCAGCTTACGGGGGTAACAGGAATAAAATTACAAATTAAGCACTAGTTTTTTAATAGTAATATATTTAAACGCAATCGTGTGTAAAAATTATAATATAATACTAAAAATCAAGAAGTTGATTTCCAATTCATGATTTATTTCATGTTTTACAGTGTTAAATAATTTAAATTATTTTTCATTGAAGTTAATGTAAAAGATAAATAATGATTTCCATATGTTAGAAAGCTATATATTTATATTTAAAATATATATAAAAAACAATATTAAAAAAGGCGTAATAGGATTTTTTTTTTTTAAGTGAATGGAAAAATAATATGCACAAATTTTTAAAAGAGAAAACGGGTTATAGTTAATCTTAATATGGTTCTGTATTATACTGAAGACAAATCGCATATTGAAGCGAGTACAATTTTTTTTCTTAAGTTAAGTTCATCCTGGTGAGGTGTAGCTTTGAGAGAATCATCAGTGAGAGAGAGAGAGAGAGAGAGAGAGAGAGAGAGAGAGAGAGAGAGAGAGAGAGAGAGAGAGAGAGAGAGAGAGAGAGAGAGAGAGAGAGAGAGAGAGAGAGAGAGAGGTAGACGTTAAGGCGCCATATGGTGAACATCATCACACGTTAATTATTAACAAGAGGTTCCTATACATACATCAACTTCTTCTATATAGTATAATTTATAACTTGTCTTTATTATTTACAATGTACTTAAAGTAACATCTTTTTATTATTATTATTATTACTCATTTTTATGTTTTTACCAAGTACTCAATAAAGAAATAAAGTGTAAAGAGAGGAAATCAATTTATTAAATGATTATATATATATATATATATATATATATATATATATATATATATATATATATATATATATATATATATATATATATATATATATATATATATATATATATATATATATTATATATATATATATATATAATATTCTTTTAATATATTTACTTTTTCATATCATAATATTGCAACATTATAATTTTTTTCTCTCTTTTTCTCAAATTATTATTCTCATGTTGTAGAGTATATAATTTACTATAGTAATATCAAAATAAAAAATCTTTTCTAGAAAAATAACTTTTTGATGATATCTTTTATGTAAAGAAATTTGTTAACTTAAAAAAAAAACGATGATGCGTATATGGTTTTTCATGACTTGAGTTTAGAAGAAAAAAAATATTTTGTCTGACCTAGTTTTATTTATTTTTTATTTTAGAAAAAATAAAAATGAGACTCACGAATAATGAAGTAAGATGTTAAAAAAGGCGTGTCAGCCAGATAGAGATTTTTTAGTCTTAGGTCAGAGTACAGAAGTGCAGGAGCAGAAAATATAGTGTGTGCTGGCCTTAGGCACTAAAAAAAAAAAAAAAAAAAAAAAACTTCCAAACTTTTTGCATTTTTACTACTTTATATATTTCAAGACATAAAAATAATGCACGAGAGAGTAAAAAGATTAGAAGGAGGAGCGAAACAAATCAGTCTTCACAACTGCCACAAGATAGAATAATAATAATAATAAAAAAAAAAAAAAGTGAGGATTACCTTGTTAAAGCGAGATTGCCTTCTTGTTGTAATAGTTGTTTTTTTTAAAACACTTGCCCTTAAGGTACTAGTTGAATGTGTATGAAATTTTTACCGACACACTCAAATATATACATTATATATATATATATATATATATATATATATATATATATATATTAAAAAAGGGTATATTATTTAAAAATGATAGCTTAGACCCAAATTTTCGATGATTAGTCTATCAGACAGCTTTATAACTTTGCAAATATAAAATATAATTTTAACTGAAAAATACGTTTATACGTATATTATTAATACTTTAAAAGACGAACGAAAAACTATAAAATATAAAACTATATATACGTATGTTGAAAATTTATATTATATAAAATTGAGTAATATATAATAATTTTGTTATATGAAAAGCAGGTATAATTGAATGTAGTATGATTATTATATTAAACAGTTTTATAGTGATCTAAATATTCTTTCAGTTATAAGGAAGGTGTTTATAATATTTTTTTATTCTTGTTGCCCTTAAGACAAGTTTTATAAGCTCAATCATGATTTTTATATCACACATCAAGAATTATGTGGTATAAATTGAGCTATTATATCGGACAAGTAGTTATTTTTATTTTTTTATTTTTATTATTTCATGTTTAAAATTGGCTGTATGATTTATTTTCACCCATCTCTTTCTATAAGAGATGATGATTGGAACCAGTATTATATAAAGAGAAGTGGGGAAGATAATTGAATGAAATGTTGTGGTAAATTTAAATTTGTACGATAGAAAAACATTAGTCATTATTTAAATATATTGTCTAAGGTTGGAGAAAATGGTTTAATCAAAAAAATGAAGTTCTTTGGTTTAATATTTGATACAATCCTCAATATTTATAATTATATTTAATTATATATTTATAAAATATTTGCATTTTTTTTTCAAAGATTTTTTTATATTTTTCAAATTATCATGTAATATTTTGAAATATTTTTTTTTCTTATCAGATTTTGGTAGTTAATTTAGGCCACCCGTGAATCACGCAGTTTTCATTAAAATAGTCACGATTTTTTATTAGAAAATTTTTCTTACTTTTTTTTATTATTATTATTTAATCAATTAAGATATAGATTATAACTAATACAAATAATTAAATCAATATTAAATCTTTATACTTTTTATTATTGCAATAAAATTTATTTTTAAGTAAGAGAAGATATCGGAAATAAAAAATAATAAAATCATGAGTTTAAAATAAGTAGTGTATTATTTTTTTTTTCATTATTTATTCTGAATAACAGCATGATTGATTGATCGATCGTGATACGGTTCGATGCCTAAGCCTGCCAATCTACTTCAATCACAGAAGTGACTTAAACGCGTGCAATCTTTGAACCATTCTTAGATATATTTATCACACACACACATGTATATGCATAAAATGTAAAGTTTTCAAACCAGAATCTTTTGGCACTTTTTGTTTTATATCACAAAATATAATAATAAAATTATTGCATGAAATATCAAATTTCTTTATAGATATATATATATTATTATTATTAAGAACTCTTTTAATTATATTTACTATAGCAAAAAAAAAAAGGTATCAATCATAGTTCCTTTTAGATTTTATCAAAAATATGAAAAACTTTCACTTGTAAGATATAGAGTTATAGACAAAAGATATATGTGATAGAAAAAAAAGGAGAGGAAATAATCTATTAGAGTCAAGAGAATAGCCTATACTTAATAACAACAAAGCTTACTAATCAACATGTAAAAATGCGTTGGTGGATCGAGAGGATGTTTTTTTTTAATATATATATATATTTTTTTATGATTGCTTTGTATATTATTATATTTTTACATGAATGATTTTAATAGTGTAAAATTATGATGGAATATAGCAAAAGAGTAAAAGCAAAAGAAATTTTATTACCGTTACATCGACAATACTTTGATGTTTTATTGCCATTCGTCAATATATAGCTTTTTTTTTTCTTCTTCTTCATCATCTTAATAATCATAGTAAAATAGAAGGTATATATATTTTGTCTTAAAAACAAGAAATATCTGTAAATTCAATTCGAGTTTATATTTTAAATTTGCAGTTGATTATAGCATATAACTTATTGACGATTTCAAAGTCTTAAAAATGTGGCTGGAAGAAACGCACAAAATTTAATATTAAAAATATAACAAGTGACTATCGTGTATTTTTGTTGAACCAACATTTGATAAATTGATTTTAATTTCTATATAAAACATCTTGATTGTTATAAACTAGAACTTTGGTTACAGTTAGTAAACAGTAAAACATTTTCCTCAAAAAGACAATTATTTAGGTAGATCGTGAGATGGTCAAAGCCAAACACAAACATTTCATTGGCATTAAACAGGAGGAAACTTGATGTACACTAAAAATTCCTTTTATTGAATTGCATCTTCTGCCAATATATACCAATTGTAACAAATGTTAAAAAAAAAAAAAGTTTTATCTTTCTCTTTTTTATAAAAGAATAAAATTTTATACGGTCCGATTTTTTTTTTTTTTTTTTTTTTTTTTTTTTAGTATTACAATAACTATCCTTTCTATATTCTATGTTTAAAAAAATCATTAAACACAACATACAGTGTAACATTTTTTTTTTAATACCGTGACAAAGGGGCGTGTTGAAAGGAGGAGGGAATATCAAGGTGTTGATGGTCTTCGATAGATGATTACTGCAATCTTAGCGCGCCGATCATTTTTTTTTCTTACTCTCTTCGACTTCTTTTTTTTATGTATGTATGTAAGTATCTACAGAACTCTAATCATAAAATATAAAATACTACCTTTCATAGAGTGCAACATCAAAGTTTATTATTATTATTATTTTTTATCATATGTGTTGTTAGGATTATATTATACTTCTCAACATCGATGAATAGCTTTATATATAACTTCAAAGTTATTTTCTACTGTATATGTGATACATTTTATATATATATATATATATATATATATATATATATATATATATATATATATATATATATATATATATATATATATAATAATTTAATATTTTTTCTACTTCTTCTTCTTAAGATATAGCTGAGTCATGTATATTGCTTCAATAACTGCGTGTTTAAAGCGTTCAAAAACTCAAACGTTCTCGACCCCGATCTCTTTTTTTATTATTATAATTTTTTTATATACTAATACCTTCAGAATTTTTCTAATATTAATCTGCTTGCATTATTTTAAGCATAAAAAAAAATATATATATATATATAAATTTTTTATTAATAAAATTTCAAAGAATAATAATCTATTTTTGGAACTAAAAGATTATATATAACTGCAGTTTAATATGTTGTTTTATATAAAAAAACACCCTGTAGCTACTGTTTTATTTTAATGCTAACTATTATTTTTATTTCTTAAAATATTACACTTTTAAATCCTTGATTTATTGATAAAGCAAAATATTTAGACTTGAACATTCGTGCAGTTTTACAAAACAAATATTATATATATATATATATATATATATATATATATATATATATATATATATATATATATATATATATATATATATATATATATATATATATATATATATATATATATATATATATATATTTCTTCTTGTATATATATAAACTTCTTGTATTTTTTTTAAGACGACAGTCCGGTTTTCTCTTCTTGGACACACGAAACAGTTCCAAGAATTTTTATTCATATATATTTTTTTCTATACTTATATATTTTATTATTCCTCCTACATTCAGATTTTTTATTACATTTTATACTATAAAAATATTGTATTTAATATTAAAACTTTGTATATGGCAATAACGATAGCAACTTCTGAACTATCAGATTAACATATTATAAAAAATATATATTTATTGATAAAAAAAAAATAAAACACATTATAATCTTTTAATAATGCGGTAGCTTTAGTTGTGATGTATATAAAACTTTATAAAACAGAGAGAAAGAAGATAAAAAAAAACTAGTCAAGGTGCTGATAAAAACAAAAAAGACAATTTAGTCGTTTTGTTAATCACGTGCAAGAATACAAATAAGATGGACTAAATTTATTTAACATCAAGTCTTAGACTTTGATTTTATATTTCTTGTTTTTGGGGCGTAATTTTTTTCAACAATGAAATCCAAAAATTTTAATATGAATGTCATGTTTTGAAATTTGGCTTTTTAATAAATTTTTGTAACTATTATCATCTTTTTATTACGGTGTTCTTCAGATCTCTCTCTCTCTCTCTCTCTCTCTCTCTCTCTCTCTCTCTCGAGTTTTCTCTTTGTGCTTATGAAAGTTACACAAACGTTATGAAATTTGTTAATAGGGTTCTTAAGCCACCCTACGCCTTTATCCAAGGACTAAAAATGTTCCTTGATTGTTTTTGTTGAGATTAGGATTATTTGATAATATATTTTCAATTAATATTCAAACCATAGAGTATAATATAAAACCTAATTTGTGGATAATTCCAAGTGTTGATATTTTGCTGTATATCTCGGTTACTGAGACAGGGCGAGTGCAAAAGTAGGTGTTGTATGATATTGTATATTATATAGTGTGAGCGGTCCAACCTTGTGCCTAATAGCCTGAGTGCCACGACCGCGAGCTAAAGAAACGGAGACACAAACGTTCGTCAACGCACTTGCTACGTGACAGTCCTAATAGTGCTCTCCACCATCAAGATACATACACGATATGCGAACTAACCAAACTTTCATCAGTCAACACACCTACAAATATTTTGCATACTATGTAATCAAGTATGAACTAAATTTTGTTGTTTTCTTAAGAATAACGTTACTTTATACTCTGCAGTCTGCACTGGTACACTTTTTGGCAAAAAAAAAAAAAAAGAAAAAGAAAAAAAAAGTAAAATTTCAAATCTGTTCACCATATGAGAAGTAGATCTTTTCTGAAATAATTCTTTCAAACATATTCTAATAATTTAAAATAAAAAACGTTACTTATATAAATAAATTTACTTGATCTTTATACACAAGCAGTTACGTAATTTTAAAATCTTTATTTCACAATAATATAATAATATTTTTTGACATTATTAAACTTAAAATTTTCCTTATAAAGATTTCCAAGAGAAACATAATATAACCTTATAACAAAATTGCAAACTTTCACACTACATTAATATGACGAATTGATAAGACGTGTATAAAATAAAATTCTATTATTATATAACTTATATTCAACACTTCAATAGTATACAGTATGTTGTAACAAGGAAAAAACCTATACATATTTAGTTGACAAGCATTGAAAGAAACTTTTGCTAAAGATTTTTATTGCTATTTTTTTTTCTTTTCTATCAAATGTATATAAGTTCAAAGAGAGAGAGAGAGAGAGAAATAAAATTTTATCTCTCATCATATTATCCATGACAAGGTATAATTTATATTGAATGTGAATGAAAATATGCAATATCATTGACAACTTAATTATACCTTTATGTAATCTGTAATGTTGTCCAGCACATTTGCCAGACCTCCTAGTGGTAGATTACGGGCAACGCTGTTTTGGCCCATGAGGCGTTTCTTGCATCAGGAAATACGGCTCATGGGAAAGATAGCAACTATTCTGTAAAACAGTGGCTAAGATGGTACCAAGTCTGGACCGCTGTGCATGAAGCCTAGTAAGCTTCATCACATAAACAAAATTACTAAAAAACAACAAAAACCTGCCTCGGACAGGCAGCGTTATGGTGAGCAACGGTGTCTGAAATCGGACGGCTCACCAGCAGGACTTGACTTGGCGCGATCTTGGTTAATTGGTACATGGAATGTGAGAGGAGTCAGTGGTAAGGAGCAAGAGTTGGTGAGTGTGATGTGTGAAAGAGGATTAGATGTATTGTGTGTAACTGAGACAAAGAGGAAAGGGAAAGATGTGAGTAATATTCGTGCACTTGGTAGTGGTAGAGAGAAGGATGTGAGTGGAATGGATGACGGGTTTTTAGCATTATGGTCTGGGGTGGGTTCAGATGAGCATGGAAGTCAAGGGGTTGGGATAATTTTAAGTAACAGAGTAAAAAGTATGATGAGAAATTATGAATGTGTGTCCCCAAGGTTGATGTGGATGAGAATGAAAGTGGGTATTACTAGGGTTGTGTTTGTGGTATGTTATGCACCAGTGGATGGAGAGGATGATGATGTAAAGGATGAGTTTTGGAGGCAGTTGAGTACTGTCCTAAGTGAATGTGAAAAGGGAGAGCGAATTATTGTGTTAGGAGATATGAATGGTTGGGTGGGTAGGAAAAGAAGTGGATTGGAAGATGTGGTTGGTAGATTTGGTGACTCTAGAGTGAATGGTAATGGTGAAAGTATCGTAAATTTCTGTGTGGAACATGAGTTGTTTGTATCAAATACATGGTTTAAGCATAAAAGAATACATGAGTACACATGGGTGCGCAATGAGCAGAAAAGTATGATTGACTTAATTCTGTATGATAACAGACTGAAAGGAAAGGTGAAAGATACAAGAGTGTGTAGAGGAAGTGAATGTGGTACAGATCATTTTTTGGTTGTGTCTAGAGTAGATCTAGGAAATAAATGGATTGAGCATAAGAAGGTAAAAGTGGTACAAAAGAGAATAAAAGTGGAAAAATTACAGGAGGTGGAGGAGAGAAGGATGTATACAAAGGGGATGAACGAGAGGTTATTTCTGGTAACAAAAGAGTGGGAGAAAAAGGTTATGAATGACTATGATGTTGAATGGGGGTATAAGGTAATTAAAGAAGCTTGTGTGGAGACTGCAAGGAAAGTATGTGGTGAGGCTGTGGTTGGTCGTATAGCTGGGGATGCATGGTGGAATGATGAGGTACGAGAGGCTATTGAGGAGAAAAAGAGAGCATATTTGAAGATGATTGATGCAAAAAATGAATTAGAAAAAAAGGAGTTATTTATAGTGTATAAAAAGAAAAGAATGAATGCAAAAAAGAGTGTGCTAGAGAGTAAGTTGAATGCAAGGAGAGAATTTGAAGAGAAAATGCAAAGTGAATTTATGGGTAATAGAAAAATGTACTGGAAGATGGTGAATCAAGTGAGAAAAGGAAGTAATAGTAAAAGTGCAGGCGGAGTAAAGAATGAAAGAGGAGAAATTGTGTGGGATGAAGAGAAGGGGAGAGAATGTTGGCGAAAGTATTTTATGAATCTGTTTTTGGATGGAGGGGAAAGGGAAGAAAGAATGGAGGAGGAAAAGGAGAATGAATCAAACGGAGTAAATGAGGAGATGATTGAGTTTCGATTGAATGATTTAAAGAATACTGTAAAAAAGTTAAAAAATGGCAAGGCAGCTGGAGTAGATGGAGTAACAAGTGAAATGGTAAAGTATGGAGGAGCGTCTCTGGAAGTAAAAATGTTACAGTTATTTAATATGTGTTACAAATGTGGTAGAGTACCTGAAGACTGGGTATGTGCTGTGATTGTTCCGTTATATAAGGGGAAAGGGGATAAGTATGACTGTAAAAATCATCGTGGAATTAGTTTGTTAAGTATACCTGGTAAAATGTACGGAGGGATGGTGATTGATAAGGTGCAAAAGGTTACACAGGGTCATATCTCAGAAGTGCAATGTGGTTTTATGCCCGGCAGGGGCTGCACTGATCAGATTTTCACTGTGCAGCAGTTGATTGAGAAATGTATGGACGCAAGAAAGAAAGTATTTGCTGTGTTTGTAGATCTAGAGAAAGCATATGATCGAGTGAACAGAAGTATGATGTGGAGTGTATTAGATGAATATGGGGTGAGAGGGAAGTTACTTGAGGGTGTGAAAGCCATGTATGCAGGTAGTAAGGCATGTGTGAGAGTAAACGGAAAGTTGAGTGAGTGGTTTAAAGTGGGTAGAGGCGTTAGGCAAGGATGTGTGATGTCGCCGTGGTTATTCAATATTTTCATGGATAAATGTATAAAGTTGGCTGAAAAGTATGGAAGTGGAGTAAACGTAGGTTTGTTAATGGTGTGGATGTTGTTGTACGCTGATGATGCGTTGATGGTGGCTGAGAGTGAGGAAGAATTGCAAGAGATGATTGATAGGTTGGAAGAAAGCACAGAACAAATGGATCTGAGAATAAATGTTGGGAAAACTAAAGTAATGGTATTTGGTGGAGAAAATGATGATGGAAATGAATTCACACTGAATGGAGAAAAGCTGGAAAGAGTGAAAGAGTTTGTATATTTGGGAAGATTATATCAAGAGAATGGAAGTATAGATGGGGAGATTGTGTAACCGGACGGCTACCGTATGAGCGGTAATTAATATTAATTAATTAATTAGGACTTATAGAAAATACGTGGGTGTTAATCAGAATGATTAACTTGATCAAAGATTTTTGAATTAAACTAAGTTTTTTCAGGTTAATAGCAATTAAACACAATTATTTTGGTGCGTACGTCTTACACTATTTTTTATATTTATTTTATATCAAACCACACAAGACAAGACAAGAAAAACACAAGATTATAATATTTATTCTATAACTTATATATTATTTTAAAAAATCCAAATTCTTATAATTATATTTCTTAAAGCTAGTAATATAAAATTCACACACTTAAAATATTAATTATTAAGAATTCAATTATCTTCTATTTTATCGATTATTTTTCAAAGGGAGACTAAAAAAAATAGTATTGATTTTTCTCCAATATTCCCTCCCCCTTAGTGTATAGTGTGCATACAAAGCTATATGCTGCCTATTGTTACTGCTCGGATCCCCCTCTTTTACAATAATATCCTATACAAGTCAAAATATTGTGACTCGCACCCCTTATCTTAATATATTATATTACTTATTTTAATTTCGTGTAAAAGTTAAAGCTTCTAATTTCTACTATATTATTCTAAATATGTTATAATTAAGTTATCAAAATTATATCCTAATTGATTCTACTCTTATTGTATAATAGCAATGAATTCAATTCTACGCGTTATTATCTCGCTATTATATATTTAAATAATTCTTAAGAAAAACTTCTCCCTTATATATATATTGCCTATATAAAATCAAATACAAGAAATTCACACTCTTATTATATAATACTTATATATTAAAATACTAACTACAACACACTGATTATATATATTCCACACAATTCAATCTGAATCTGTATTCAGTTAACACGTTGCTTAACTACTTTAATATGAGAGCCGTCTTATTAAAGCGAGGATAGTATATTTTTATAAAGAGAGATTATCTAATATAAAAGATTTCTAAAATTCTTAGATCTATAGAATGCAAATCTTCAATAAAATTAATTATTATTCCCGTAATAATATTATACAATAGATAGTACAACCTTCAAAATATGCAAGAATTATATGTATTTTACTTACAATTTTTGCATTGTATGTGTAGCTCGAGATCACAACCCAACCTTAGTCTTAGCGTGTAAAGTAGATGAAGTGACGCGGTTTGAGCGGTGTACCCCGTATTTATAGGTATCCTGTCTGTATGCAACCCGTGCTACTTCCGGTTTCAAAGGATAGCGTCCCTCTAAATGCTTAAATCTTATTGGCTAAAATTCCCATAGAAACAGTAAAGATTTAAATTGTATTGGTGGATATATTTTTAAGATTACTTTCTTACAATTACCTTGTGAGTCATGTCTAAAGTGCATTTTTACAATAAATTTACTTGCAATTTAGAAATGCAGTTTAGTCTGACTCATACTTTTTATTATGTCATAAAGATGTCACTTTTTCTGTGCATCAAAGTCCAAAATCGTATTCTAACATACGTGTTTTTCCCCTTATTTTTAACTTTGATTTAATGGATCGTTTGATTTTATCATTGTTACAATTTCTTCCGGATGACTAGCATTATTTAATACATTAGCTCTTAGCAACAAACTACAACATATTGTATACACTACTTATTATATATAAGAATATGAAATATTATTTTTAATTTTTATTATTAATTAAATGCTCATTTTAGCGGTCACAAATCACTCTCACAATTCATTAAAAAAAATTAGAAATAAAATTTCTAATTTTTTTTTCTTATTATTATTATTATGTTTTTTTCATATTCAAGTGCTTAACATATTTCATTTTCTTTTTACTATAATATAATGGAAAGATTTTAATCTTATATTTTCTTATTTTATGATTAATATTTACGTTAATTTTTATTTCTTTCATATTTTGCAATAGTACTTCAAAGTAAATTTTCAATTTGTAAAACCAACTTTTAGACACGTTTTTCTTTCTATTTGATACTTTTATAATTATTTTATTCACTTCACAACACTTATTTAATTTCTATTAACTAATTCACCACAAAAAACACTATTATTCAAATCATTATAATTAATATTACTTTTAATTATTAACTTATCATTACTGAATTTATCGATAACTTTAGAACTGTATAGTATTCAGAAGGGAGAGAAATTTTTTTTTTTTTTTTTTTTTTTTTTTTTTTTTCTGTTTGTATATTTTTTTTTTTCTCCCTATACTTTTTGACGATAGGGGGGGGGGTAACAACCCTTAAAAGCGCTGACCTTCCCCACTGTCACTATAGTTGTCTCTGGTTCTCCACGTCACCATGTTCTCTCGTCCTACGCGCTCTCATTGCAACACGCAGTGTACGCTTGGTGGTCACATTTTTGTAACAGCGGTTGATTATTCTTCTCTGATGAGCACTGAAGAAGTCGAGTGTTATCGTGTACAAAATATTACCATTTTTGAGATTTTCTCCAGACGTATCTGGGAGTTATCCAACATAAGTCAGCGTGTGACACGTCGTGCTACCGACTCTCCTCTCGCGTTGAAACTTGTTCAACCCATAAGTGCACGTCTTATCAGCTTCCGCGATTTCTTCAAGCATTACTTGCTTGTGGATCATTCTGATGACCCAAATATGACCTTACAGAGAAGTCTGGCTGTAACTAACTCGGTTGTTGCTGATTGTCGACACCAGCAGCGTATGATTGAAGCTGTCCTCGATGTTGTGGTGTCCTTCATTCCACTGGTACCTGACGGCATTCGCAGCGGAACCAAGATGTTTGGAAGCAACTGTCCCAAACACACTCTGTTGAACTATTGTGCTCGTTCCCAGGCCATCAGTCTTGCAGCTGACCTTATCATCATGATGAAGAAGGAGAACACCAGCGTACATGAAACGGTAAGCCAAATTATACAGTTTATAATAGCATAAATTTTTTTCACTTATTAGTAGTTACTCTATATTGTTTTTATATTGACTCAGATATTTATGCATAGTATTATATATATTTTTTTTTCTTTAGCGTTTTCCGCGTTGCTTCCCGTACTATGAAGATATCAACCACAGATCTCGTCGTGCAGTCCCTCCGAGTAGACAAAACGCCGACATTTTTATTTCGGATACGAGTTCCAGTGCCTCAGGGGAAGACGAAGGTGACTGTCATCTCAATAAACTCAAGCCAATTCGCGTCAATTCTCCGCCGTCTTCTTTTGTTCATTCACCATCTCCGGCTTTCTCCCCTAGTTCTCCATGAACTACTAAAATTTTTACGTGAGTAAAAGTTTATATTATATTATTTCTACTTAGTTTTATACTTCCATTATATTTTAGTTATTAATATTAAGTTATACTTAAATAAGGAGCATAAATATTTTTAATTATTTACTTTTTATTATTATTATTTTTATAATTATTATTATTATTGTTATTTATTTATTTATTTATTTATTTATTTATTTTTTATTTATTTATATATATTTTTTTTTCTGTACTTAACGTGCAGAAATTACAATTTATTTCTTTAATATTTATACTTCAACTTATGATAAAAACTACACATATATATAGGTATCGGTTGACTATTTTTATTCATCTTCTTTCTCCTCTTCATAAGTACGTGGAGAAGTCATAACTAATTGTTCAATTACTTCATCAAATTTAGATTCAGGTTCATGCGTGTTTACTTTATAATTAGCCATAAAACGTTTAGTACGCAATTTTCTTTTAAAAATTATTATTATTATTATCTGAATAAATATAGTCAAAAACACGATAAAACCTATGATTATTAGAAAATAAAAACCATAATTATCATGCACATCTTTTTCAATCGGAAAATCCATATTACCATATTTTATAGCTTCTAATTGTGCCTTAATTTTTGCCAAAGACAAACCAAATTGAACATCAGGTTTTTCCTCTAATATCATTTTATTAATTATATTTTTATCATTATTTGTAATATTACCTAAAAATTCTTTTTCATATTTATGCAAAACATTTTTTATCTTAGGCACATGTATTTTTTCATGCGTATTATTAAATTTTGAAAAACCTGAATAATGCTGAAGAATTATAAACTTTTCTCCTATCACTGAACAATCACTTTGAATATTTATTGTACCTGAATTATTCAAATTTAATTGTCTAGTGATCGTATGCGTAGCGCCACATTTTGAGTGTATAGTGGTTTCTTGCTCCACGCTATACACCCAATTATTTGAGTTCTCAGCTCGTACAAAAATTGGCGCAAAATTTTTAATAAGATTTTTCTTACACTTTTCCTTTACTATATTTTCATAGCCACGATAAAGTGCATAAAGACAACTAGGTTCATTTGCATACCTAATTGGTTGGAGAGGTGGGCATATAGTTAATGAATTTTTCTTACATTTTCTTAAATCATGTTCATTTAATTCAATATATTGTGATAAATCACGTGTTATAGCAAGATATTTGTTTGGAGGGTCTACAGTTATAAAATAGGGCGATTTTGCTTCTTTAAATGGCAAAACAATCACCTCATTTAAATTAAATACCATTTGTGCATTCGAAAGGGGTATTTGAATAAATAATCTAATTTTTCCTTGATATAATGCACAATGGGATTCCGCAGCTTCGTAGTAAAATGAGTCATCATTTCCACGTGATAATAAATTTAAATCTAAGGGTAAATTGCTGCTTACTTTAGTTAAAATCTCCCTTAATTTCTCTGGTGGTACAAAGTGTGGACTCATTTTTCCCATCGCAGTTAACTGCATAGCTAATTGAAATTCAAAAATTTGTGTACGTATGTTTTCTAATACTCCCTCATATATTTGCAGTGTCTCATCATACGAAATGAAGCTATCTAGTCTCTCCGTGTACTTATATATCACTGCACTTTTAATCTCAGCAAGATCCTGCTCTAAGGTACTGACCGCGTGTTCTAATTTATCTACTCTTTTTTCATTAATTTTTACCATAGAATGAGATGTATTTATTAATGAAACTTGTTCATCTAATAAAGTAATAATATTTTTGTTTGACAATTTCAATGAGTTTATCTTTTTGTTCAATTTTAACAAATGAGTATCGTCTAGTGTTCCAAATAACCATGATAATGCATGTCCTACGGGGTTAATAAGACCTCTTTTTAAACGTGGCGATACAAGCCACGCCTCCATTGATCGCGGATAAATCATATTATTCTGACTTAAAAAATTATCCCCCTTCTGTGTGCTTAGTGTTTTTTCAATAACATTTAAAATATTTAATAATTCACGAGCCTCTTGCTCCAGTGTGTAAATGCGTGTAGTGTTTCTATTTTCATTGGATAAATATGCTTTGCCAGGTATAACTGTTTCTCCTATGTCCTTAATATGTAATTGCTTTAGCGCAAATAAGAAATCTGTTACTGAATTTTTATAATCATTCATATCCACGTCAATAACTAAATACCAAAAGGAACCCGTAAATAATATCGGCTCTTGATGAATGAAAGCCACAGGTTTCTCCTCTTTGAATTCTTGTATTGATTGTGAATTACCATATCGCATAAGCAATATAAGTAAAAGTATTTCCACCCTGTAACAAAGCAGAGTGTTGTTTTTAATATTAATTAATACTAATTTTTGTAATCTTTATTTTTGATAATACATTTATTATAATATTTATTATTTTGTATAGAATTTTTGAAAAATTTCTGCTCCCCTCTTTCTAGTCATTGTTATCTCCCCTCGTACTATACAATTTCTTCATGCGTGTAATTCATTATATTTTTCTCCCCTATATATAATCTAAATGAATATCTATGATTTTTTATAAAAATGATTTTTCTAAAATAAGACTTTAATATTTTTTAATTGTGTGTCTTCCTAATTTAATTATTCATACCATTTTTTGTTTATATATATATATATTTTTTTTTTTCTATACACATTTAGGTAAGAATAAGCAATTTTTTTGTATCGTATACGATTTTATAATAAAATATATATAATTGTATGTATGTGCTTTTATTTTTGTTCCTATTTCCAAACTTTCAGCTATATTTATTGGTGTATATTATTCAAGAGAAAATTACTATTAATATTTATAATGTATTTGGTTTCTCTAAAAATTATTATCGATAACTCATTTTATTTTTATTTATTATTATTAATATCGTCTCCTTTATTAATATTATTATTATTTTTTTTTTTATTCTTTATAATTTATATTTTTTCTTGGTCTAAAATTATATCTCATCACTGGTATATCATTATTATTCTCTTGGTCAGTTCCTTCATTATAATTTAACTCCGGATTATTATTTATATTTTCAAAATCGTCTAAATTTTCCTCAGTAGGTTCCGTCTCCCTTTCACCTTCTGTCAGATTATCTGAATTTTTTATTAGCACGTGTTCATTGTCCTCGTTATTTTTATTTAGCAAAGATAATTTTTCTTTTTCATCAATAGGCATATTTTTCGTGTTTGTTTTAAATGGAGTATAATCAAAACATGGCTTCAATCTATTCACGTGTACTTTATAAATTTTTCCCCCTCCATAAATCTCTCTTACTGTATACGAAACAGGTCCATTGATCTTTATTATTCTCATAGGGCCTAAATACAAAGCATTTAACTTTTTTGACAAATTTTTACTAATTATTTTATTGCTTACATAAACTTTTTCTCCAATCTCATACTTTATATCTTTCGCGTTTCGATTATAATATTTAGCTTGTTTATCGCCCGCTTTATCTATATTTTTTCGTGCTAATTCTAAAGCCATATGCATATTTTGCGCTGCACTCCTTCCTATATTTGTTTCATAATCATAATACTGCCTATCTGACTCATAAAAAGTATCATAAGGTAAAATCGGGTCTCTTAAATACATTAAAAAAAAACTACTTTCTAAAGTCGAACTGTGAGGAGCAATACGATATGCAAAAACTGCAAAATCAATAAATTTGTCCCAAGTATTTGGCTGTTCTTGGCAATAATGTGCAATCATGCGTTTTAATGTTTTATTAAATCTCTCTACAATACCGTTACCCATCGCGCTGTATGGAGCAATATTTACTCTATTTATTTTCAAAACTTTACATAAGTTTTGCATAACCTCCCCCACTAAGTTACTAGCATTATCTGTTATTAAATATTGACAACAAGAATGAGTAAGTATAATTTTTCTAATAAATACGTCTGCTACCGTTTCACTTTTTATATTTTCAACTGGTACCGCCTCGACCCATTTAGTTAAAAAGTCTGTGAAAACAATAACATACCTATTATTATCTAGTGTGGGTGGAAACACCGGTCCTAAAATGTCTAGGTGGAGCCGTTGATTAGTAAAATAAGTTCTTTTATATCGCCCCAATTTAGCCTTAGGATTTTTATTTGGTGCTTTAATTAAATTGCAAGATGTACAGCCTTTAATGTATGATTTTATATGTCTATACATATTGGGCCAAAAATAATAATTTTGAATTACTCCATAACATTTTTCTGTTCCTAAGTGACAACTCAAATATGAATTATGATGTAAATATATAATACGCTCTCTTAAGTGTGATGGTACATATAGTTTATCATGCCGCTGTGTACCGTTCCTTAATTTATATAAAACATTATTTTCATCTAAAATAAAATTATCATAAGCGTCTCTATTAACCCTTAATTCTTCCATTATTTTCTTTAATTCAATATCTTTCTCCTGTTCTAATTGAAATTGGTTTTTATCTATTATAGGCGTAAAGTTTACATCTTCCTCACACTGAATTAACGCTATTTTCTGAATTTCTTCTGAAATGAGGGGCGGTCTGGACATCATATCAGCTCTAACTAACTTCTTCCCAGGCCTATACTGTATATCTAATTTATACTGACTTAAAATAATGTTCCACCTGGCTACTCGAGAACAAGTTATTTCTTTTGTTGTTAACATATATTTTATAGGTAAATGATCGGTAAAAACTTTAATTGTAGGTGCTAAATATAATAATGTTCTAAAATGTTTTAAACTCCAAACTAACGCTAATAACTCTCTATGAGTACAACTATAACGTCTTTCAGCACTGTTAAGTAACCTACTTGCGTAACTTACTGGATGCTCAACATTATCATATAACTGACATAAAACACTACCTATAGCATAGTCACTCGCATCTGTGCATAAAATAAATTGTTTTTTAAAATCTGGATATCGTAATATTGGATAAGAAGTAAGCAAATCTTTTAATTTTTTAAAACTATTATTTTCTTTTTCTGTCCACTGAAATTTTTCAGACTTCCTAGTTAATTTGCATAAAGGCTGAATTATATTACTGAAATTAGGTATCATTTTTCTATAATATGAACAAGTTGACACAAAACTTTTAATATCTTTAGTACACCGTGGTACTGGAAAATTCTTTAATTTTTCTGTGTTTCTCTCATTTGGTTTAAGACCTTCAGTCGTTAATGTATGCCCTAAAAACTCAACTTCTCTACGCATAAATGTGCTTTTACTCGGTTTTAAAGTTAAATTTGCTTTACGTAAAATATCGAATACTAATCTCAAGTTTTTATAATGTGTATGATCATCGCGGCTTCCCACTATAATATCATCTAAAAATGGAAATATTAATTTATCGGTGAGGCCACTAAATAACATGTCAACTAACCTCATAAAAGATGAAGGACTGTCACTTAGACCCATAGGTAATCGTTTATACTGCCATTTCTTTTGTCCATGCGTTGTATTTACTACAAAAGCTGTATACTTTTTACTTTCCGGTGTAAGTTCAAGCTGATGATAAGCGTTATCTAAATCCATAGTAGAATAAAGGGTCGTTCCGCCCATATTATCGAAAATTTCTGTTGCTATCGGTAAGGGATATACGTCCCGACCTATAACCTTGCTATTTACATATCTAAGGTCTACCACTATCCTCACGCCCTCTGTCCCATCTGGTGTGCGTCGCGGTACTGCTATCATAGGCGCAGCCCAACTTGAAAAACTAGGCTCAATAATATCTGCCTCTTCCATCTGTGCTAACTTATTTTCAACTAAAACTCGCTGGTGATGCGGAATGCGGTATGCTGGAAAAGCTTTAGGTCTTTCATTTGGGTCCATTTCAATATGATGTTTCACTAAATTGCAGCGCCCTAAATTCCTATACGGACCCCCAAAAACATCCCAATATTCTAATAATAATGCTTTAAGCTTAGGTAAGTATATAATGTCAATACCTTCAAAATTAAATTGTTGTAAATATTGTTCTTCTGTGTCAGCCACTGATACAGAAAATATACCCTCGCAATCTGAAGGACAGTTATTTTTTTCTACGCAAGCTATTAAAACATGACCAATTATAGTATCTTTCTTTATTGTTATTTCTCCCATCGTAAAATTGCATAATATTATTGGCACTATTTTAGATTCACGTTGTTTTGCTAAAATTTTAGCCCCAATTACTCCATGCATAATTAATTCATTCGGTTCAAAAACTATATACTCGGCATTATTTAATTTATTTATTTGTTTTCCATTGCTGTGAATAAAACTGCGCGCAGGTATTTTAATTGTATCATATATTATAACTGAACTAAAATTATCTTTTATTTCATTGTTTAAATTATCATTTTTCTCAATTTTTCCCTCTAATATTATATTCACATCGCTAATAATTTCATTTTCTGATATCCAATTATTTACAACCTTATCATAACTATTTACTTCCGTAACTACTCCATTTTTCTGCACACAATTTACATTTAATTTTATAGTTGGTATAATTTCTAAATTTAAATATGCATTATTTAAATTTTTAAATACAAGCTTTTTTTGTGACGTTAATATATCTACTTTATATTTATCTAATAAATCGGACCCAATTAAAACTGGAGTTCTTATCGCTAAATTACCTCGTATTACTATAAAATCATGACTTACAATTTTTTCACTAACTTCAAAATTAATTTTAACCATGCCAATTATTTTTATACTCGTTCCCGTAATCCCCATTAGTTTTACCTTGCAATCAGTATTAATTTTTACACTATTTTTTAATATTAATTCAGATATCAAACAGAAAGCTGCGCCAGAATCTACTAGACAGGTTGCACTATTTTTTACAATCGAAGTAGAATTAAGTTTTACAGTATAAATATTTGCATTCATTAATCTCTCTTGTACCTGTGTGATATTTACAATAAAATCAGTATCGTGTGTCATAGTTCCTCCACATTCTTCCTTTACTCTATCTGCTATCTCTCGCCCAGTGGAGACGTCGAGAGATAACTCTAGTTTGGGTACCTCGAACCCTGATTATCACCACGTTTGGTGTTTACGTTACCTATCGTTCTCTTGCTTTCGTCACTCCGCGATTTTTCATTAAGCATGCTGTGCAATCTCGAGCTACATGATTTTCACCATTACATGCAAAACATTTTATTATATTGTTTTGTGGTGGTGAATTTATGTTACGATTAAAATTTCCTGAACCCCTGAAATTTCCTGTACCCCTGGAATTTCCTGTACCCCTAAAATTTCCTGGATTCCTGAAATTTTGCGTATTTAAATTACTTCCTATGCCTTGCGTGTTATTATACGATTGACTGTAATTAAAGTTCCCGTTATTTCCTGAACTTTCTAAATTATCTGAACTTCTGAAATTACCTGAACCTCTAAAATTACCAGCATTTTGAGTTCCCGGATAATAATTTCCCCTTCTATTGTGATCGCTATTTATTTCGTTAAAATTTGAGCTCTTAAAATTTCCTGGATTTCCTGAACCTTCCTGAAACGCATGCACATTATTTATTTGGCGCTTTTTTTGCCTTAAATTCCTTAGCTCTGCTCTATAGCTTTGGCCTATAGCTATAGGAAAAGGTAAATTTTTCGGCTGTCCGGACTTATTATCATAATTAACCTGAGTCGCGGCTATTTCCTGTGGCTCTATCTCTTCTACATCTTCCTCAACTACATTAACTGACATATTTTTATCTTTAACCAACATATCGTTTAACGTCTCTTTACACGCTATCTCTACTGCTTCCTGAAAATTTTTCGGTTTCCCAATCAATACATAACGTTTTATGTTATTATCTAAACCTAACAAAAACTGATCAAGCAAGCTTTCCTCCATGACCTTTTGTCTAATCTCATTCTCTCCTTCGGTACCGTCTCGTTTTATCGTTTTATACGCTAACGCACGCAATCTCGTTGCATAATCTAATATCGGTTCACCAGGTCGTTGTCGACAACTTAAATACCTATGCAACTTATACGCATTAGGCTCTTCTATCAAAAAGCGCTCTCTTATTAATCTTTTAAAATCATTCCATATCTTCATTTTTTTCAATTCTGAGGTATTCACAAACGTCTGTGCCGCACCCTTCACCCTTAACCTTGCCACAATACAAATTTCTTCCGATTCCCACTCTGCTAACTGACTTACTGCCTCAATTTTATCAATCCACTCTTTAACTGAAACTACTCCAGTTCTTTCACCTGTAAATTCAGGTATTAATGCAATTAACTCAAATCGATTTCCTGAACCTGAAAATCCTGAACCATCTCCATTTCCTTCATTTCCTCCTGAGCCTCCTGCTCCTGAACCTCCTGCACCTCCTGAACCTGAACCTCCCGTTCCTCCTCCTCTTCCTGAACCTCTTCCCGTCATTTTAAAATGTGTGTATGAACTCTGTACTTGGTTTATTTATTTCAATTATTTTAATTATTTAAAATTTTATATATTATTTAATTAATTAAATAATTAACTTTCTTGTAATTTTTATTCTTTGTTTACTATGTTTTATATTATATACTATATGTATTTTTTTTTCTGACACCTTTTATGTTTTATTTTATAATATTATATTTTTGCGCTTTGGCCTTTCCCTATATCTTGTGTGTTTATAAATTATTAATAATACACTTTCGTTATTTTTAGTATAAAATATCCCACTTCTTAGACACCAATTTGTAACCGGACGGCTACCGTATGAGCGGTAATTAATATTAATTAATTAATTAGGACTTATAGAAAATACGTGGGTGTTAATCAGAATGATTAACTTGATCAAAGATTTTTGAATTAAACTAAGTTTTTTCAGGTTAATAGCAATTAAACACAATTATTTTGGTGCGTACGTCTTACACTATTTTTTATATTTATTTTATATCAAACCACACAAGACAAGACAAGAAAAACACAAGATTATAATATTTATTCTATAACTTATATATTATTTTAAAAAATCCAAATTCTTATAATTATATTTCTTAAAGCTAGTAATATAAAATTCACACACTTAAAATATTAATTATTAAGAATTCAATTATCTTCTATTTTATCGATTATTTTTCAAAGGGAGACTAAAAAAAATAGTATTGATTTTTCTCCAATATTCCCTCCCCCTTAGTGTATAGTGTGCATACAAAGCTATATGCTGCCTATTGTTACTGCTCGGATCCCCCTCTTTTACAATAATATCCTATACAAGTCAAAATATTGTGACTCGCACCCCTTATCTTAATATATTATATTACTTATTTTAATTTCGTGTAAAAGTTAAAGCTTCTAATTTCTACTATATTATTCTAAATATGTTATAATTAAGTTATCAAAATTATATCCTAATTGATTCTACTCTTATTGTATAATAGCAATGAATTCAATTCTACGCGTTATTATCTCGCTATTATATATTTAAATAATTCTTAAGAAAAACTTCTCCCTTATATATATATTGCCTATATAAAATCAAATACAAGAAATTCACACTCTTATTATATAATACTTATATATTAAAATACTAACTACAACACACTGATTATATATATTCCACACAATTCAATCTGAATCTGTATTCAGTTAACACGTTGCTTAACTACTTTAATATGAGAGCCGTCTTATTAAAGCGAGGATAGTATATTTTTATAAAGAGAGATTATCTAATATAAAAGATTTCTAAAATTCTTAGATCTATAGAATGCAAATCTTCAATAAAATTAATTATTATTCCCGTAATAATATTATACAATAGATAGTACAACCTTCAAAATATGCAAGAATTATATGTATTTTACTTACAATTTTTGCATTGTATGTGTAGCTCGAGATCACAACCCAACCTTAGTCTTAGCGTGTAAAGTAGATGAAGTGACGCGGTTTGAGCGGTGTACCCCGTATTTATAGGTATCCTGTCTGTATGCAACCCGTGCTACTTCCGGTTTCAAAGGATAGCGTCCCTCTAAATGCTTAAATCTTATTGGCTAAAATTCCCATAGAAACAGTAAAGATTTAAATTGTATTGGTGGATATATTTTTAAGATTACTTTCTTACAATTACCTTGTGAGTCATGTCTAAAGTGCATTTTTACAATAAATTTACTTGCAATTTAGAAATGCAGTTTAGTCTGACTCATACTTTTTATTATGTCATAAAGATGTCACTTTTTCTGTGCATCAAAGTCCAAAATCGTATTCTAACATACGTGTTTTTCCCCTTATTTTTAACTTTGATTTAATGGATCGTTTGATTTTATCATTGTTACAATTTCTTCCGGATGACTAGCATTATTTAATACATTAGCTCTTAGCAACAAACTACAACATATTGTATACACTACTTATTATATATAAGAATATGAAATATTATTTTTAATTTTTATTATTAATTAAATGCTCATTTTAGCGGTCACAATTGAGAGGAGAGTGGCGGCAGGTAGGAAAGTAGTTGGCAGCATGGCAGGATTGGCCAAGAGTGATGCTTTATCAAACAAAGCAAAACTTACAGTGTACAATTCTGTCTTACTCCCAACTATCTTATATGGTTCTGAATCATGGGTATGTCAGAGTAGGCATATGAGTAGGGTGAATGCTGTTGGTATGAGTTTTCTTAGAAGTATGTGTGGTAAAACAAGATTAGATAGGGTAAGGAATACTTGGGTGTTGGAGAAATGTGGAGTAAAAGAAACTGTGACTGAGAAGTATGAGAACAGTGTATTACGGTGGTTTGGTCATGTTGAGAGAATGGGTGATGAAAGAATAGCAAAGCAGGTATTTCATAGTAGAGTGGGTGGAAGGAGAGATAGAGGCAGGCCTAAAACATCATGGTCTGAGGTGGTTGGAAGATGTTTGAAAAATAAGAATGTACGCAGTATGAAATGCAAAAGGAAATGTATGAAACAAGGTATGAGACTGGCGGAAGCAAGTGAAGTATGTCAGGATAGGAAGTTGTGGAGGTCTATCACTGGGTCAGGATAAAACATCTGTGTTGTTGGCTTACCCCGAAAGGGATTTATAGCGTCATGATATGATATGTAAATATATAGATAAAAATTTAACACCAATTTAATATAATTAATACTATAATAATAATAATAACATTAAACATTTTTTTTATTACTATATCTATTTAATTTAAATATTAAAAATGTTTGTGTGTGCCAAAAGTATATTATTTTCATAATATATTGATAATATATCAAAAAAAGTCAATACCGTTTTGTATTATAATAAATGATGATGATGATGATTGCTTTTTAAAAACATGAAATATGTTACTTCAGCCAAAGTACTTGAAACATAACATTGGCTTTTTTCCAAAATTATTGTGAAATAAAAAATTATACTCCGTGATGGAATGTTATATATTATATTTAAAAAAAAATGATGCAGGAATATTATTTTATGATGATTTTATTTATTATTATTTTGTGATACGTCACTGATATGAGATTGTGAATTGTTGCATATATCTTTATTATAAATACAAATAGATACAGTTTAAGTCATAATGTTTTTGATGTAACGTTTTGTTTTAAACCATGATTTGAATTATTCATTACATTTTATTATTATAAAGTTGAAGGATGAAAAACTTAAATATTTCAAAATCATTTTTTACATGAAGTAATATTATAATATTTTTTTTATCTATTTTTTATTTGTGTATACCAACAATGCGAATAAAATTATTTTTTATTATTAAATTTTATTTTATTATCTCATTATTTTAATAATATTATTATTATAAAAAGAATTTTAATTAATATTTCGTTACTATTTATATTGTGATGATCATTATATATATTGAATCCGGTTACTTTTTGCTACTATAACATTTATAGCTTAATCATATTTAATCTAAATATTTGTACAATCATTTTTTTTGTTTAAAATTTCTCTCTAGTACATATAGTAACAAAAAAAAAAAAAAAAAAAGTTAATGTAACATTTTATTTTATTCTACATATAAATTGTGATCGATATTTAATGTGTTGTTTTGAATATAAAATTATAAATTTAATAAGCAATTACAATGGTAAGACATGACTGGCTATAAAATAAAAGCGCATGAGAGAAGAATATGCAAGTATAAATATTGACACAACTTTATACAGTTTCTATGATGATAATAATACACTTGTTTAAAAGTTATATATTATGATATAGAGGTGACTTCAGTGTCGATTGGGTAACGTGATTTCAGTGAGGCAAGCAAAAGCAAGGCAAAATGTACGTAATTTTTTTCTCATCAGAGTTCATGACACGCGTATACACTCGCGAGCGAAGCAAAGGTACTCTGCGCACTCTACTCCCACGCAAGGCAAAAAGCCAATGTCCCATATATCACACTTTTTTTTTATACTATAATATTGTAAATAATAGTATATATAAACTATTTATTAAAATATTTTTTTATATTATACAAGGTCTTCATACTCAGGATGTCATAGAATTAATTTAAATATTAGATTCTCTTTTCCTAAAGCAATTATTAGTTATAATTAATGTATGTATTGATTTTTATTATATTCAAATTGTACGTGATTAGTATTAGTAAAGAATTTATTACGTGTTAGACTGCAATGATGACTTATACTGCGGGGCCAATGAGGGTGGAAATATTGCCTATTATATAGATATCATTTTTAGACTCTTATCTTAAACTTTTTGCGTATTAATAATCGGTATGGATTTTTTTTTTTTTTTTGCAAAATGTCCTTCAATTACTCCATCACGTAATTCCTCTATATACTGTGTGTAGTTTTATCACTATCCTTTGTTGTACATTTTTTTTATCTCTATAGCTTTAGCCTTATAGGAGTTATTAAATGAATTTTGTGTGTTTATCATATTATGCAGTTAGAGAATCTGTGATTTCCTAAATTTTTAACCTTTTACCTGAAAAAAAAATGATGATATTCATTTCTAATTAAATCACTAAATAAATCATATTTTTATGACATACATTAAAAAAAAATTAGACAAAATAATTATAGACCCAAAATTTTTTTATTTATTATTTTCTTAACATCAAGATAATATGATAAAATTTACGACTATACTTCAAAATAATATTAAAATAATATTATTATTTTTCTCTACGTTGAGAGTAAGACCGGAAACCGTAAAACTGCAATATAATATTCATTATTTAATGTCAGTATCTTTTTAAAATCCGTTATTATGATTATATGAGTAATATTTTTTATATTTCTCTCTCTCTCTCTCTCTCTCTCTCTCTCTCTCTCTCTCTCTCTCTCTCTCTCTCTCTCTCTCTCTCTCTCTCTCTCTCTCTTCGTTGTCTTCTCTTCTTTTGGCCTTCAAATGTAAATATATATTATAAAAAAAATAAAGACAGACACACCTTAACTGATTTATAATCATGAATACCATTTCAGTAACGACACTCACTATTATGCTTGCTGTGTTTGTACCTTATTAAAAATTCAATAATCTAACACTCACTGGATGTCTACATGAGTTAACTGTCGCTAAAGCTTCTCTTATACTCATTTAACTATGATTTACTATGACATTTATAATTTTTCTTATAAAGGAATATTAATAATTATGTTAGTTTTTTTAAACAGTAACTCAATTGTAAAATTTGGTCCTCCGGGTTGCATAAGTACGCAGGATACATAGTATCGGAGAGAAGGGATATTTTTGAATTATATGCTGTGTAAAAATGTAAAGAAAAAATTACTTCCAAAAGTGTGAATCTTATGCATTCTTGTTCTTCTCATTAACATATTATAGAAACAAGTAATTATTCTAATTTTCATTTTATTTTTTAACGTTGATTCTTATTTTTATGACTTTTAAATTTAAAATTATAGCTCTCTAGTACTATTCTAATTTCATGTCACTCTTATATATATTTTTCTTTCATAAATTATATTTAAATTGCAAAAAAAGGTAAATAAAATCATATTCTTTATATATACTTCTCTAATTTCACTTGAAAGAGTTAAAAAAATAATAAGAAGAACAATTTTAATGATTTACGTATTTTAGGGTGTGGAAGTGCGAAGGGTGTCCCTTATATAAAATGATAATTTTGGCTAACAAAGTGCCATAGCAAGGTTTTTCAGAATGTCCCGTCAAGGCCCACACTTGTACACACGTGGGTGCCTTTTTTTTTTTTTTTTTTTTTTTTTTTTTTTCTTTGGTGGCGACGTTCTGTTATATATGTATGGTGGTGAAGATGACGAGTAGGAAATGACAATAATTTCGTGAGTCATTCACTATACAGTATATTAAAGCAAGCTAGAGAAGAGAGATGGAGACGGGCGTCTAGGAGTAACTTACTGATTTCCTTGCCTCATTTCAATACTTCCAAGGACATAGGAAGACACTAAATTTTCAACATGAATTTTAATAAGGAAACAGGGACTCATTGATGATTTTTTTATATATATATATAACTTTGGTAGATAAGACGGTACTTCTTTATCTAATCATATGGAAATGATAATTTTTATTAAGTTAAATTATTATTTTTTATTTAAATATTGTATACAAGTCACGATTACAATTATTCATTTTTTTAAATTAAAAAAATATACGTTTTTCTCGATTTGAAATCAATATGTATTAAGTACTTTACTATTTTTTTAAAACATAATTGATATTTTGAGGAAATAATTATGTATGTTTTTGCTTCACTACTGTTGTTTACTTTTATTAAATATTTTGGGCGTTGAAGTTGAAAATGTGACAAATGTGTGACCAAATATATATAAAAGCTGCAGGTGTAGCAGATTTTATACATTAAACCACTTTAAATAATTTTTTTTTTAATATAAATCAACTTTTATTTACATCCTTCAATAAAAAAAGCAATTTCATGCATTTTAATAATATATAATACGAAAATACTAAGAAAACAATAATGCTTTAAAATTCAGAACAAATTCATTCATATACTATAATATATCACACATTATAATTCATTGATTCTGCAAAATTCTTTACAGTTATGTAATATATTTTGAATATTTCATACCAATAATATAAGTAATCTTCTGTCTAGAAACACCTGTGTTCAACTTTGTTTTTTAAAACTAATATCTTTACTGTTTCTTTTCTTTATGCCTTTACTTTTATTTTTATTTCTCCATTTATATAACCTGATGACTTATGGTTCATGTTTGGTGGTTTTCATGCAGTAAAAAGATTTTGAAAACTTTTTTTTTTTTTTTTTGAATTTATTATTACACAAAAGAGAAGGTGTTAAGTTGTCGTTAACAACATTGCATAAAATGTGACTACGCATTCATTATATTGGCATATCGGATCAAGAATGTAGACAGCTTACTTTTAAACAAAAATATACCGCGCAATACTTTTCTTTTATTACTTTTTTTTTTCATATATAACTTCAGACATTTATGCATAAAAATACAAGAAACAAATATGTTAATTTATGTAGGAGGTTAAAAATGAATACATGTAATATAAATATGAAAGAGTAATGTTATATTATACAAGAAAAAGAGGTAGATACTTTTTTTTTTATTAGTCAAAAAATGTTTTTTATTACTTATAAAAAAGAAGGTAGAAAAACATTGTATCTGTCGGAAAGTCTTATTGAATATATATAATAATAAAATGAATAATACAATAAATTTTAAAAAATTTCGTAAAATTGATGCAGAAATTTATATATTTTAAGATTATTACTATTCCGAATTTAGTAAAAGCTTATGAAAAAAAAAACTGTGTATAATATACATATCCCACACCAATATTCTATATACGTTGAGTTGTATAAAATAAAAATGAATTCTAAAATTATTAAAAAAAAAAAATGGTTCTGTTCTCATATCTCAACCGTCTATTTAACACCCCTGAAACACATTATACATAATAATATAGCACCTTTTTTTTCAGTGTAATGAATGAGTAAGATCTATTTATATCCATATATTATGACATTGTCATGGGAAAATAAAAAGTAACATTTATTTCCTGGTATACATATACATCATATTAGAAATATTTCCAGTTAAATAATATATTTTTAAAAAAAGTATTATTGCATGGTTCATTATTACAATTTTCTGATTGTCTGGATCATTTTTATATGTACGCAGAATGAATGAAGGCGTGAGAAAGGAGATCTGGGGTGTAATTTAAAGGCTTAGAGAGTTTATAGTAGGTATACTATCTTCACGCCGACTATCAAGAAGAAGAAGAAGAAGAGAAAGAAAAAAGTATATTATGATAGGTGCGACAATAATGGTAGGGCGGACACGCTGATTCGAGTCGCTGTCCTCAAACACCGAAAAAAAAAATATCATCATATTACTATGCGAGAAAATTGTATTTTTTAATAATTTTACGCTATTTACATGATTTGAACTTTAAGATCATGGGAAACATAATTTTATATGTAAAAATATATATTGTCATTTTTTTTTCTATATTTCTTGAAGAAAATATTTATATTATATAGAGTTGTAATAATAATATAAAAAGAAATAAGAGTACATTATATGACAGTGTGTGGCCTTTTTCTTTTTAAATTATATAATTCATAAGTGTTATTAATTTCATGGGTCAAACAGGAAGTATTTTCTACACTTTTTTTATACGCAGTACTTTATTATATATGAGTAAGTGTATAATTTTTTTTTTCTACTCGTGAGAATTGAAGTACGGTCTGCAAAGAAAATATTTTAAAGAAAATTTTTATTTAACTTGACAATTGAATATTATTACAATGTTTTCTTTTATGGCTTTTTAATGACAGATTTAAAATCCTTTTTTAGTTTTTAGGATATATCATTATATTATATATGAAAATGAGCATGGATTATTTTATTAAGTATAAAAATAATATAAATGTCCGCCTCTAATTTTTATATGAAATACAATATAAGCTTTCACATGGGTTAAATTTTGGAATATTATTAGTAACATTAAAATGATATTATTATATTTTCTTGGAAAATACAAAATTTAAAAAAAAAAGTGCTTAAATTCACCACCAACACTAAAAAAAAATAAAGAAAAAAATCTCAAACTTAAAAAAAATAAAAATAAAAAAATGTATGATGCATATTGGCTGTAATATAATTTTATATAAAAAAGGTCAAAACTCATCTTTAAATTGTTTTTCTTTTCTTATATTTTCTTAAATAATAGTACCACACCTATGCATATGTATTATAATTAATTATAATTATATGAAAAAAATCATAATTTTCCTTGATAATTCAATATTCTTCTTCGTCTTCTTGAGGTTTATATTTAAGTTTATGCAGCCAAGAAAAAAAAAGTATGAGAAATAGGGTGTGGTAAATATATATATTTTTTTTATTTTTTATTTTTTTGCTGGCAGGTAATTACTGCAAGTATGTACAGTCTGTAGTTCTGACCTCTGTACAGAGTATACGCACTAAGCTAGTCATTTGTTGTTTCATACTCGTGTGCTTGCAATTACCTCCTGCGCCTACACTCTATCTCACGTCACACCACAAATTTATTTACTTTTCTAAATTAATGGAAAAAAAAAAAAGAGCAAAGGTATAATGGTAATAAAGAAAATTTTAAATTACATGTTTCAAAATAAATACTGCTCTAAAATATATATATATATATATATATATATATATATATATATATATATATATATATATTACATTATAGGCGTATAATTTAATGTACAAAATAATATTTATAATAATTAAAAATAATTAATGTGTTAATTTTAGTGTAGTTAAATTTACGCGGGTGTTGAAAAATATTATAATAATACAGGTATTAACTCCTTTGTATAACTACAAATTTGAGTTACATTTTTTAAATACCATAATCTCTATAGAATACTAAGATTCTGCACTATATATAATATATATATTTATATATATATGATAATTAGTATATTATATTTTTAAAAATTTATTTTTAGGGTTTCCCGTTTTTAAAAACAACATTTTAATTTGTAAATAATTCATTTTTTTAATACTTAAGAAGATGATGGAAAAAAAATTTTAAGCAGCATTAAAGGCGCAGTAGTGGAACATTTAATTAAAACAAGAAAAAAAATTACTTGCTTTGTGTGTATAAATATATATATACAAGGCTTCCCCGTTAATTAAGTAATTTTTCTTATTTCGGCTTTGTTTTAAAAATGAACATATAGTCAAGGCGTTTACACAAAAACCTTCATAAACAATTAGGGAATTTATTTTCTTTGATAGAATACAAGTAATTAAGAAAATATTAGCCTCTTTTATGCACTCATTTCCTTTTTATATAAAAATTACATAATATTATATTAAATTAAAAAATTATTTAATTGATCTTTTATATTGTGTTTTGCAATTGTATATAAATCGATTATTATCTTCTTATCATTTCAAAACAACTCACTGAAAGTTCGTTCATCAAAGAACATATTATATATATATATATTTTTTTACTACATATCTTAGTATCATGATTCAAAGAAAATGATTTTTATAAAACTATAAAAACAAGGATTATATCAGATGTTCCTTTTTTGTTGTTATTATTTTTATTGTTGATATAGAGCTTGCACGATTTTATATATTATATTATGTACACATATAATATAATAAATGCTCTATTTTTTTATTATATATATTTAAAAGATTGTAATAAAAAATATATACAAAAATGTTTTCTTTACTTTGAATTATTATTCGTGATTTAATTCTTCCAAGGCTGTCTTTTATATATATATATATATATACTGACGTTTAAAGATTACTAAATTATTTTTATATATATTTATATTTTTTTTCTCATACTTTAATTTATTTTGCAATCCAAAAAATCAACTTCTCTATAATACTGGGAACAATGATTGGTTATAGAAATAGCTTTTAACCAATTATACTTTTTGCTTTGATTAATATTCATGACTTACAAAATATTACTGTGACTTGTTTGTAATCTATTATACACTCTGTAAATACAATTTTTTTTACAAATCAGTTAGAAAAAAAAAAGCATTTTAAAAAAAAATCACCAGACTTTGGAAACGCCTCAAGAAAATTAAAATTAACATACTAAAAATATAATTTAAATACTTTGACTTTAATATTTAAACATTTTAGAAAATGATTAATTCTTCAAAGTGTATAGAAAAGTAGGTTAATGATGGGCAGTACTTTGTAAAAAAAAAAAAAAAAAAAAAAAAAAAAAAAAAAAAAAAAACATGGCATTTTTGAAGCAATATTATTAGCATGAAGTGATAGGTGTATAAGAACCAAAGAAAAAAACTACAGTAGAAATATAAACATTGAACGAATACGTTAACTTGACTGTTTTCGGAAACTTGATGCTTATATGATGACCCATTGTTGCTGAAAATTTGCAAACGTCGTGTGTCATGAGGAATCTAAGGGGTGTTGCCTTAAGATTTTTTTTTTTAAATTTGACGTCATTTACTTTAAGGATCTTCCCTCATAGCAAATAAAATAAAAATATATTATTTATCTTTTTTTTCTGCTATTATTATTATTATAATATATTGATGTATTACATTCAATTATATAAAAAGACAAGTTAAAGGTAGGTAGATATATCTTATGTCAATAAATTTGTTTGAATTTTTTTTTATATAATATACATATATTTTTAGATGTATCTACACCCAATTTTGTTTACTTATAATTAAATTAAATGATTATAATATAAAATGATAATGAGCTTCGATGGGAGTTGTTTTGTATGTTTTTTTTTATAAAAAAGGATTTTGGTGTTTTGTTTGTTTAAGTTTCTTTGACATTGATAAGTCATTAATAAATTTATTCTGTTGTTAATTTTAGTAAATAATTTTTGCCTCCGTTTTTAATAAATTGTGTTTTTAGCCCCTGAAACTTATGCAATTTTTTAAACACATGAAGTGATTTCAATGCTTGCAAATTTTTCTAACTTGTTCTGATACGAGTTTAAAAAAACAAACATGATCTTTTACTCTTCAATCAAATAATAATTATAAAGTAATTATCCTTTTTTTCAAATAGACACCCTAATATTTAAAAGTAAATACTTTTATTATTATTATTATTATTCTATAAGTCATAAATAAAGAAAATCAGATAAAAATTAATAATAAATTAATAGTATAGTACAAAATAAAGATCCAGATTTTGTTTTCTTGTAATAATCAAGTTTAATCATTATTTTAAATCTTTTTTATATCATTCGTATTTGAAATATACTATAGAGGCGGCACCAATAATTTATTATTATTTGTGCAGTTTCCGTGATGCATTTGTTATTATTTTAAATGTGAACTTCTGAACTACTCGTATTGTAATGTACTATACATGTACAATATTACTTTTATTGCTGATTCTGTGAGTGAGTAATACGTGTACTTACTAGATAATAAATAATCATATTATATATATACTATAACAAATAGTATTTTAAACCAGAAGGAACAAGTTTAAGGGAGTTTCTATGGTAGTGTAGAAGAAAAAGGTAGGCAGTCAGGTGTAAAATGAGGTGCAGCGTCCGTGGCCTCACCCCAACCTGCCCCTGCCCTCTCACTAGGGTCTCAGTTCAGCGTCACTTTTTACTTTTTTTTTCCTTGGTACGTTCGCCATACGCCCACTAAAGGAAGGGTGGAGTAGGGAACGCCTATATGACTGCCTTGCTGGAAAAAAAATATATATATATACATCTCATCTCTCTTATTTTATTCCATCAAAAAAAATCTACATTTATTATTGACGTATAAAGAAGAATATTATTATTATTGAATATTTCACCTGTAATATTAAAGTATGTCTTTTATTTGTTTTCAGACTATAGTAGGTGACAATATATAAAAATGTAGGACATTATTTAGGTCAAATATAGGGCTGAGTCTTGTCTACTAAATTATTACATTATATATTACGTAAGAAACTTTGCATAAACTTAATGCATTACATTTTTTGTATCGTGTCAACCAATCATAATTTCATTTTCTTTTCTTTTTTTTTTCTTTCTGTTGTCCTTCTCGTATTTGTGTGGGTCTCATAATTTTTTGTCATCGAGATAGGAAAACTAATTAATTTTAATTTATTTACATTAAAATATTAGAGTAATTATGAAATACACTTTTAAAAAAAAATATAAAAAGATTTAGTTTTTTAATAGTAATAAAAATATTAAAAGTGTTAAATAAGAATTTTAAAAACTTATTTTTATAATTGCTTTTGCTTGGGAATTTTTTTTAAACTTTTTTTTTTTTTTTTTAATTTGTCATGACATGATATTTAACAATAAAATTCCTTGTCATTTTTCTTACAACACAACATAATTTGTTTGTGTTTTTTTCTGATTTGACATTTTTTGCCCAACAGGTTAAAGAATTTAGTACTTTTATAATATAATTTTTTAGTGAATACTATTTTTAATAAAATATAGAAGATATCAAATGTTATAATAATAATACATCAATTTTCATCAATAATCTGTCAATTTTACTAATAATATTCTTCCATAGTCATTCAAATTATCAATAAATTATTAATATTTGATAGACATGATAGGATTATACTGTAATATATAATGATCAACAGAGTTAAAAAAAAATTATTGTAAGCTCAATAGAATCTTAAATAGCACTCTATCAGTATACAATCAATTTTAGTTAAGTGTCAATATTAACTATTGCGAAATTGAGAGGATTAATTTTAAGGTTATTATTGCTTTTATTAAACTCAAGAGGTTATATTAAATTTCTAAGAATTTTTAAAAGTGGGTGGTCAAATTCTATATCAACTATTATCTTTTGCATTTTACCTTCCCACACCGACATTATACAAGAAATTTTACCCTAACTCGGCATATACTGTAGTTGCTAAAACTGAAGCTTGAACGAGTTTTCATTAATAATATAGATAATAACTTATTATACTTACATATTTTTTAAAACAAATATGACTTTGAAAGGTTAAAGGAAAATATACTTTTTACCTTTAGAATTCCCCATTATATAAAATAGACAATAATTTCTATGTTTATACATCATTAATAAATACTTATTTAAAATGCTAATTGCATAATCAAAACATTAAATTCTTTTGTCTCTTTGAAATAAAAAATAAGCTATATAATAGCACGCATAAATTATAACACTCATATTTTAACATACAAATTCTTGATTTTTAACATGCATTTTTACTATTCCTGTGAATATTTTATTATAGATGATGACCACTTGTATATATATGTACTCCTAGGTGGCCTCTATGTTAGAATGTTGATAGAAGTGGGAGTTTATACATAAGAATAGGTCTCTAATGAGATGTCAAACACTCTAAACATGATTCCAGTATTATGCATGAGATTTTTCATTCTATTCTTTATTTAATACATCTTCTCTCCCACTTCTCCTTTCTTATTCTATGTAACAGCAAATAATAAGAATAATAACAAGAAGCTCTTAATTCATAATATACTATATATATACCATTGTTATTGTTTATTATCATTATAATATAGTGTATATAGTAGTATATATAGTAAAATTTAATGTAATTAATATTTTAGTTTGTTATTTCATTCATAAATTCTTATTGTATATATATGACATTACAATTATATTATTATTTATTTATTTTTTAATTTGAGTTTTAAATAGTCATAATACTGTAATGATATTTTTAATTTCTGATAACTGTTTTTTTTTATATATATATATATAATGGTATGTAACTTTTTTTTTTTTTTTTTTTTTGTTCTTAATATATTTTGTACGACTTAAATAATAATTTTTTTTATACCGTAAAAAGAAACTAAATTTAAAGTTATAAAAATAGTAAGAATTAATAATAATATAATAATAAAAAACTGCAAAAGAAAAAAAAAGTTGTAAGTAATTTAAGTTGGTTTTGGATTTTCTGGAAATGATCAATAAATTTCGTATTCTGTTTCGTAAGTAAAAGACTATGCCACCCTATATTCCAATTAGAGCCTTCTATTGACTTAAACTTGACATATTTAGTGACTGAAGTATTTAGACAAAAATGTTATAACAAAAAATAAACCCAGAAAAGGTAATGATACTTTGAAATAATAAAGAAAAGTAGTTGATAGTTTTACAATAAAAAAATATATACATCAAGTGTTTGTGTATATATAGGGGGGCACGCGTGTTATGTATATAGCCCCACATTTAGACCTTAACTTTTACGCATACGTTATGCACCCCTTCTCTCCCTCTTACCTTTTTGACGAGCTGTCATACCAAATATGGTAATGGTAGAATCTTTTTTTATTTTTTTTTTTTTTGTTCTTGTCTAATAACTCCAAAATTGTTACCAGTTTTGTGTTTTTGTGGGAGGTTCACGTTTATTGCGTTGGTGATCAGTATGCAGTGCTGGAGAGTGCCCGGCTTTTGCTTTTGCTCGAGTTGTCGCGGTGTACTTAGGAATCCTGCAGAGATCAAGTTTAACTCCCTCTCACACAGAGACCCGCGCCGCACACAACATTCCGAACAACAATTCAACTTTTTTGCATCTTTCCAAAAAATTCGACCTTTTTATTTTTTTCTCTCTCGTCTCTTTCTCTCTCTCTCTCTCTCTCTCTCTCTCTCTCCATCTCCATCTCCATAGTCATTGGTTACATCACAAAATTTTCAATACGATATCGATCACTTACTGTCGATATAGCTAATTAAAGTATCGTTGAATTTATATTATACTTTTTTTTTCTTTAAAAGGAATTCTTGTAAATTTTAAGCCTGTTTTTAATTATCCACAGAGTAAGTTAAACGTACAACAAACATTCTGTCAGTTTTATACATTAATTATTATACAATGCACACCTATATTGTATATTAAAACTATACAAAATTGGAAATAATTTTCTATAATTAGAAATTTAACTTTATGGTTTTGCATAAATACACATTTCCTTTTTCCTCTTTAATTATATTGTATATTTATAAACAAATTTACTTATTATATCGTACTTATTTCAAATTACTTCTAAGAATGACATTAATAATGATTCTGCGGTCTCTCAAAATATTTTATTCTTAGAATTGCCAACGTTTGTAATTCTCATTTTCTTTTCTCTCTCTTTTTTAAAACTTTGTTCATAACCAACACAAAATTAAAAATTAGGTTACATATCAAAGTACAATAACGTACAGATTATAAAGAGAAGCCGACTTCATAATAAACGCGTGATATAATGCTATAATTACTTTATATATATAAAAATATCGTGAAAAAATACTTTCAAAAAATTGTATTATGTCTTTTGTTATATTTTTTTAGCTTGCATTATATTTTTTAACCATTCAATAAATTCTCAATCTCTGAAAACTTTACTTTTTCTTCTAGTTTTATATTAAATTAAAAATATTTATATAAATTTGAAATGTGAAATAATAGATTTTTTTTTTTCAATCTGGAAATATTCGTGACTATACAAGAAAACCTATCAACAACTTGTCTTATTATAGACTGACATTTTTTTTTTTTTTTACGATCTCTTATTATTGATTCTGTAAAGTTTTATTCTTCACAACCTGACAAGATAGTGTCCTCACCCTCTCCCCCCATCTCCCTCTTGCCAATTTCTTCTCACTTTATTCCTTTTCCACTGAATAATGCAATACACCGTTAAAACCATCGCGCCATCTGGCTAGCCACTTTTAATTAATACACATTAATTTTTTTTTTATAGCGTGCACAAATTCATTCCCATGACTTTTTTCATATATATACCCTGCTGAAAATCGTCTATGGAATCTTGAACTTTTCTTTGGAATATTGAACAAAAAATGCCATTTTTTTGTCAATATTCCACAGAAAAGTTCAAAATTCCTAAGGACTTTTTCATCAGGGTATACATTTGGGATCAAAAATCTAGGCTATGTCATAAAATAATTTATTCAGTCAAATTTTTATCTTAAAAAAAATAATAATAGAAGATAATATTATAAAAATTTTGCGTATCTTTTTTGTATAATATAAACTTAAGTTTTCCTATATTAGTCTAAGCTTGGTTTATATATATATAAAAATATGTTACTGTAGAACTACATTATTATATACATATTACTGTAGAAAGTTAGTTTACTTTAAATTGAAAGTGGGGATGGTTAATATACTGCTTATGTTGCATTAATTTTTGCTATCTTATCGCGTGATATCCAATTCCCATAGGAAATTTTCATAGTGCTGTTTTTTATTTATTATTATTATTTTTATTTTATATATTTTTTTTTTTAGTTTTTTTTTTTAACATGCACACCCCTGCTCTAGAACCGCTATAAATTATAGATTTAGAAAAATATTTAATAGAAATAATATATTATGATAATCATTAAAAGTCACTGACCGACAATTTAATGTACAAAAATGACCTTTCATATTTATTTTTGTCTACTTTTAATAACACTTGTTAGATTTGATTTATCGTGTTATCAACATTTTTTTTTATAACATTTTGTTACCATACGGATGAAACCTATTCCTACATTATTATTTTTGTTGTTGTGATATTTAAGTTAATTGGATTATATTTTTACAATTATTTATATAAAAATATTATTGAAGTATATATATAAAAAGAGTGTCAAAATAACTTGTCAAATCATCCTTGTCCAATAATAATTTGTAACGCTTTTTCTAATTTTAAAAAATTTAATAATTTTCTCTACTAACCCGTTCATCATCTTTTATTATAACGTTCAATGGACTTTTGCTTAAGCAAGCGAAAGACGAAGTATAAAAAAAATAATTGTGGAATGTCCCGTAATCGATTTTTATATACTTTTGAACTTGAAAGTTTAATTTTTTTATATATATATAAATATAATATTATATAAAATGTGAACAATACTTAAAATTATGTGGAGGTTTATCATAAAAATAGGAAGAAAAAAAAACACGTAATAACAACTTTTGATCATAACACTATATAAAGCGTGTTCTTCTTAAAAACAGCCACGATGATGGGTTTATATAAAATTTTCACTTTAAAAACCGTTGAATATACACTTTTGAAAAGGTTATTATTACTCCTTGTAAATATTACAGACAAAAAAATAATAATATCATGATACTCTATTTGAGTGAGTATGATAGATTAGCTAGTTTACTTATTTTCTTTATTATAATAACTTTTAAAATTTAATATTATATATATTTTTTATATATATACATATACTTAAATAAATGAAAAAAAAATCATGAAGTACATTAAATTATTTTTCAAATGTGCCACTTAAGAAAATATCTTTTTAATTTTAACTTTCAAAATAATAATAAAAAAAATATATAAAGTTTAATAATTTCTTTTAAAATATATTTATATTTTGATTATATATAGCAGATAACCAGTTTAATTTTGTTAAAATAATAATAGTAAGTACTTAGATGCGAAAGGTTATGAAATTTGTTATGTTATGAGAGTACTTAGAGAGAGAGAAAAAAAGAAAGAGAGAGAGAGAGAGAGAGAGAGAGAGAGAATTTTCGTTTCGTACCACGTATAAAAATATACTGTCAGAGATTTATTTCTGATATGAATTTCTTTATTCATAATAATAAGCCTGATTAGCAAACTAAGATAAATTATGAAAGTTAAAATTTGGAAAATTTAATGAGGCTTTACGATTAGTTAATTAATATATATAAAAATTTAAACCTTATAATGTTCATATATATCGACAATTAAAAAAAATAATAAAGATATATAATAACTTCTTAAATTTTATATATGAGAATATTATTATATTTAATCATGGTTATTGTAAAGAAAAAAATTATAAACTGTAAATAAAATTACTTATTATAATAACATGCATAATATATATATATATATATATATATATATATATATATATATGAATATCATTATAATTATACGGAAATGAATAAATTTTCTATTAAATTTTTTTTAAAAGTTACACTCACTATCGTTGACAGTCATAGATAAAAAAATACCGCATATTGCGAATACTTTATTATTACGGTGACCATAATTAACTTTAGAAATAATAATAATAATAAAAAAGTAAGTATATAAGATTTCATATATATAAAAAGAGAGAGAGGCAGGATCTTTTGCAAGAGAGAGATATGAGCAGGAAGCTACATGGGGGCACATGTTCCCAGCTATTGTTTTATTAGGATGGAGAGCGCGGGAACTTTTTTCTCTTGTTGTTGTTATATTGCGGCTTGTGCTAACTCTAAGGTGGTGAGGAGGTCGACAGTTAATGAGACCACAATGTATGTATAAATATACACTCATAAGTCAGGTCGTATAGGGTCACTGCCCTAACTGACACGCGTATATCTTTTTCTTTCTATATAACAACAGATGGACCTAGTAAATGTATATTGCAAAAATTATATATATATATATATATATATATATATATATATATAATTATTGTTAAGATATGAAAAATTACTATATTTAGATAATAATCTGTTCTCTCTCTCTCTCTCTCTCTCTCTCTTATTTAGAATACAGTAACTTATTTATAATAATTATTCTTATTTATGCTTGTAATTTTTCTTTCTTATTCTCAAAGAAGGAAAATAACTTTCTTTAAAAAAATGTGTAAAAAGATATAGGGTATGAATTTATTTTGATCGACACATTTTTATATATATTTAAATGATTAATGAAGTAATGAAAAATGAGTTAAAGTAATTAGTATATTATGGTATGGTCATAGTAAAAGCGCCTACTGGATATGCAACCCGCTTGGTACACTCACGCTTGCTATGTTTTCTCATACGCTTGAGACGCTCGGACGGTGCTCAAGTACTCGGTTAAAAGCTACTTTGCATGTCCATCAGTTGACCAATGTAAAAGGGGCGTGTCTTTTAAACTTTTAAATGGGCGGTCCACATAATATAATGGGCGGTCCTGTATATTCATATAAACTGGTAATACGCACGTAACAAACATACAGCATCTTCAAGAGAGAGAGAGAGAGAGAGAGAAACATTATTCAAGGACCGGTTTTTTAAAGATCGGTGGCTGTGGCCGCGTATAGCTCGTGCTCAAGAATATAGCCTATCATCTTCGTATGTAAAAGAGTAAAAAAAAAAAAAAAAGAAGAAGAAGAAGAAGAAGAAAAAAATATATATTTATGTAAAAGAAAACACTTGAGTTAAAACTTTACTGGAGCTGCGCCCATCCATGCATATTAATATAAAACTCCTATTGGTTGATACAAAACCTTAATTAGCTACTTGTTATGCATGAAAAAAAAAACTTATTTATATTATACAGTTTATATATGCATGATTTCTTTTTAACATCAACTTTTAAACTTGTATAATATATAAGTGACTATAAAATACTTTTATATAGCTATTTTTTTAAACACCATTTTGAAAATATGAGAAAGTGGAGACATTTTTTTAACAGAACTATAGCGTAGTGAGCTACCTTTTACTTTTGAATAATCGTTACTATTTATTATTATTACAATTATATATATAAATACATTATAAAATCTCCATAGGTCTTTAGGAAAAATCATTGTCAAACACTTGCACAAATTCGCCTAAATGGATATAAAGTAATAGTGGGACAAATTACATACATATCATGACGCCATAATCCCTTTCGGGGTAGGCCAGGACGAATTCTTTCAAGTAAGAGGGCTTACAATGATCTGTGGCTTACCAAACCACCAGGCTCTACCCTTAATACCAAACTCCTCTGGGCTCCTAATACCAGACCTATGTGCAAATTAAAGATATATACACGATAATTTGATACTCATTTAAAATGATCTTATACACATTGAAATATTACACTTTTATTTTCTTCCGTATACGAATTATTTTGTCTTAATTAACAAGCAGCGTTCTTTTGTCGCTACTTAAGAAGACTCGTGATGGTTCCTCACCATCAGTTGTTTACAGCGTGAACACACGTCAAAATCTATCATCCGGAACGACAGCATGGAGTACTCATTAGTCTTTTGCTAAACAATAAGAAAGTTACAAATTAATCTATATTTCAAAAATTATTGGAACTCTATATCAAGTAATATTATGAATCAAAGGTGTTATATTATAGAAAGGAATAGGAAGTCTGATGTTTTTTTTATAATAAGAAACTTTTCATTTTCACTTGAAAAAATTAACTTTCAATTTTTGGGGTCTATATATTACAAATCTATTCAAAAGTACTTTGAAAAGAAAACTTTTCTGTTTTGTATATCGTATTATTATATGGTGTTAAATAGAAAAAAAAATCAATCAATTAAAAAAATAGGACATATTAAAAAAAAGAGAAGAGTTTCGTAACACAATTAATAATATGTTGAAAGCAACTAATAAATCAATTGTATAATGAATTTGCAAATCATCTATATGATCATATATATCGACACCACATTCATTCTCTATTTTTTTATTATTATTATTATTTCTTTGAGATAAATGGCAGTAGTATATACGTATAGTTATACAAAGAAATTGTATATATCGCAACGAATCAAAGCCCCCATGAGTTCCCGCCCGTGACATGTTTAGAATCGATAATGAGGGCAAGTTAAAGTGATCGTGAGTGAAGCGCGCGTATTGCATGTAATATTGTTTGCAGACCCCTTGCTTGCCTGGCAGCCTGAGAGAGACCACAATATTGGCCTTGACGCCATTGCAAAGCCCCCTAAGTTAACTTGAGGACCGTTCTATAACTCAGGGTATATGTAGCCTTGACGTGCCATGAAGTTTTCACTGTGTGTGTGTGTGTGTAAGAGTAGAGACATGAAAATCAAATATAAAAATACTTTTTTACCATGACACAAATTTTAATATATCAAAGAGGAATTTTACTCCTGTTTATTCCAATCTAAATATAATACGTCTTATATAATATAATTCGTCGGATTGGAATTTGCATTACTTAATGAATGGTCTATGGCTTAAATGTGTTGTCCGGGTTGCATATCTTCTTTATGGTACATTTTACATAAAACAACAAAAATAACAAATTATGAATTTTTTTTTTTTTTTGCATATTTATTCTGTTGATTATAAAGTATTCAATTTTTAGTGAGGACCTCTTTAAAATTTTAATTTCTTTGAAGTAAGCTCTTCTTCATGATTAATGATTTGAACGAATAATATAAATATATACTAACCCTTTTTAAATTAAGATAAATGCAGCCTATTTACAATTTTAAATTACAGTATAAAATATATAATTAACTTAAAAAAAAAAAAAAAATCCAGTACCTAACAGGTGCACGTAAATATAAAATAATTTAAACACTTTTAATGAAAATAAGAAATTTAATTTCCAACCTAAAAGTACTGTATACTATTTTCATGCTTATCCAATCTTAAAAATATTGTAATTGAAAAAAAAAAATTCTTTTATTAAATAATAATGTATTCTATAAGATGTAAATAATTTTAATGATTAACCAATAGTTTATTGAAATTAATTTCGCGTCGTTGGTATATACATGAGATTGGGTTCGAAGATAAAATTTACAACCTATTGTCAAATACATTGCTAATGTAAATGTAAACTGAGGAGATTGAGTGTGAAATAGCCTCTTCTCATAATATATAATATATTATTTCTCACTCTCTGTATAAAGCCCAACCAGCCACGCGTATTATATTTATGTTTAGAATATTATTTAGTCGTTGGACGTGATTAAAGGATTAAATGTAAATTAAATTATGAATCATTGTAAATTTTGATTACGTCATGCGCTTCTCAAAGCAATTTGGATTATTTTGAACAAAAGTTGTTTCTCTCTCTCTCTCTCTTTCTCTACTCAAGAGCTTTATGATTTTCGTGTACTTTTATTCATCAAGATTTTCGTATATATCATGTACTTATACGTACTTTTTTGTTTGTTTACGACAGTTGCTAAGAAGCCGCTATATAAATAAACAAAATTTATTTGTCATCGTCATCTTATATACAATTTTTTTGTACTTATAAGAAGAAAATACGTGAATTTGAGACTTAATGTTTACGTCGGAATAAAAAAAGGGGGGATTTGACAATTAAGAACAAAAATTGCTTTTGGTAATAATTTAATTTTAATGTGAAAAAATGACTCATAACATTAAAAAATTTAAAGCTTTAATGATTGAATATATTTATACAACCATTATAGACATATAGTTTATGTTTGTAAGTAACCAAACCCATATTATTGTAATATAAAGCTCCTACATTACAAACCTTTTTTTTTTTCTTCAGTACTTATAGATACAATAATAGGTAATTTGCTCATGAAGTATAAAACAGTGACATGTCACACATGCTGTAAGTATTTTTAATAAACACATGACATCTATCTCTCAGTTTGACACGACATGAAGTAAATTGATTACTTTGTTTTGTCTTACACACCAAATTATTACGTCACATAGTTTTTCTTTATAAATTAATCATTTTTTTATATTAATTTATCATAAAAAATATATATATTATATATTATATTTAAGTGTAGGTAATTTAGTTATGATATCTTTTTAAGATTTCTTATTTCCCGTGTTACACACATGACGTTTGGGTTTGGAAAAAAAAAAAAAAAAAAAAAAAAAAAAAAGGTGCAAGCAAGCAAACGAGCTTAAACAGAAGTTGATCCAATGAGAAAATAATTGCATGTTGATGCTTTTGTCATGGCCTTGTGCATCACTTACAACTTTATAATGTTTTATATAAACTTGATAACATATATCTTATGGTATTTTTAAATATATATATATATATATATATATATATATATATGTTTCTTCATTAAGGTTTCTAATAAAAAAAAAGGCTAATTTTACATTTTTCTCATTAAAATTAAATATAAAAAAAAATTAACAAATAATGTAACTTTTCTTATATTATATTCCGTTACATATTTAGTTAGCCCTTTTTTTTTATTATCACATACCTTGGAGGTCGTACTTTTGTCCCTTCTTAAAAACGGAAGTGCGTCACTTCTTGATGTTCCCAAGCATTTTTTTTAAAGAGTATCCTTTCTGTAATGACCTTTACTTATTTTACTATCCATGCAAGCTACTATATATAATATTTTTTATATATTTATATATAATATAATTTTTTTTTCTGCTCGTTTGCGTGTCGGAAGCAGACTTTATATTTTATAAAAGAAAAAAAATTTATATATAAATTATAGTCTCTGCCCACGCTTTTTTATATATATGTACACAATATTTTTCTACTGTAATACCTTCTTTTGTCCAAGCACGTCGCAGAAAAAAAAATACATAGCATCAGATGGTAAAAACCAGTATATCAAATGAAAAAAAAAAAAAAAAAAAAAAAAGATGTTAAAGTATAAAAATAAAAGATAATATTTTTTTTTATAATGTTGTAAGTAGACGGAAATATCACTTTACTGTCATAATAATGTCCGCAGTAAGAGGTCACCCATAGAAAAATTAGATAAAAATTAAATTACTTTTAAATAATGCAGATGAGTATATTATGATGATGGATTACTTGCATAGTAAAAATAATTGCAAAAATAATAATGCATGACATATTCGAGTAAGTACTCACGAAGGTTTTTATACATGTTTAATATAGTTAAGATCTTATTTGATGATTTTTTTTTATTATTATTATTTACTCAACGTAAACATAAAAAATAAACTATGTACATACGTCTTTTTGATTATACTTAACAGATTGTTAAGTTTAAAAAAAAATTAACAGTCATAAAAATAGAGATACTTAGTTCCTTTACTTTTATCTTTTGTTATTATTTTTGAATGAAACAAATTAAATATTAGATTTTTGTCTGTAAATAATATAAAATCTTTATAGCTTTTTTTTATAAGTTATATTTTATAGTTGTTAAACTAACATAATTTGATATTTATAATTATGAAATTGCATCATAAAAAAAAAATTTAAGATCAAGCAGATTTTAATAATCCAGTTTTGAATGTTTCTCTCTCTCTCTCTCTCTCTCTCTCTCTCTCTCTCTCTCAAGTATTCTAACAGAAAATTAACTTGAAGTGTAACACAAGGTATCTGTCTGGTCCATCAAGCAGCTGTGATAATTGTGTGTGAGGAGCACGTGGGCATCAATCTCACCTCTTACCTCCTTCTTATATATATATATATATGTATATATATATATATATATATATATATATATATATATATATATATATATATATATATATATATATATATTATACACACATATAGCTTCTTCAAAATCTTCAACATCCATCAAAATAGATTGATTGATTAATTGTTCTATAACAACATTGAACTATATAATATAATAAACCTCATGCGGTTATAAGTTACGTTAAAATAATATATATATTTTCATTTGATTTAATAAATGATATAGAAATGGGTTAAAGAGAAATAAAAAAAATAATTATTTATTTCATTTTATCTCTTTCAATGTATATTATATGACTATAATATAATATGAATCACCCATAAGACAGTATAGTAAATAATAGTTTATAATCTTTCAATGCATTTTATTTTTATTTCTTCTCTATATTATATAAATGCGCGGGTGTATCTCTGTTCTTTACTGTCGCCACTGTTTATATGTCGTTTTTTTTTTCTGAAGCAACGCCACACATTAAAACCTGTTGAGCTACCTTACTTACACCAACATGGTACAATATTACTGTTTATAGTATATTGTAGGAGGCTTCTTTATTATAATATATATCATAGATTTTTTAAATATGATAATAATCTATTTTTAGTATTATTTCTTTAACACGTCTTATTTCAGAATTATATAAAAAAAAAAAATTAAGAAGAGAGGGTTACATTTTTTTTCAATCCTCAATGTGTGTAAGATTTTTTTTTTTTTTTTAACCATAACATTTGGATACGGATTTGGAGTACTCCACCTTTTTAAATCTTAAAGGGTGAGGCTAAAAAACTTTACGCTTCTACAGGACCACCGACTATATATATATATATTATATTATATATATATATATATATATATATATATATATATATATATATATATATATATATATATATATATATATATATATATATATATATATATGTAGACTTTTTTTTTTTTTTTTTTTTTTTTTTTTTTGCATATAGCTACTTGCCGCAATAGAAATATTCATTCACCTGTACATGAGGGATTTAAAAGTGTAACCCTCTCTTCTGCCATATATGATAGACCACCCAATCTATATGTAGCTTCTGAGAGCATATTTAAAGACCACCCATTGATACTTTATTATTATGACGAACCACACCTTTTTTATATAATATATAAATCTATACAATATTATTACTATTCAATAATCAATCATTTATTGAATTGTCATAACAAGAATTTTTATATTTACTAAATTAACAAGAAGATACTTTTTTTTATATATACTATAACAGGAAGAAAAAAAATCGATATAGCAATTTATATATTTCTATACATTATCTTTATTTTTCACAATGTAACAATTTTACCGTTTAACGTATTATTATAAAAATATTTGTTATAGGTTATATTTATATATTATATATTTTTAAGAAAACATTAAAGATTATGTTGCTCTATGGGTTTTTGCTTTTGCTTCATGTATGTTTATATATGAAGGAAAAAAAAAAAAAAAAAAAAGATCGCATCATTGAAGTTCTCGTGACAGGCTTGGGCTATAGTATGTTTCTGCCATATAACTAAAGTAACATTATGATTGATTTATTGATTCTTGTCTATATATCAAAAAAACAACTTTAAGGTAACTATAATTGAATAATTACTATCCTTATGTGAGGTCTTAAAACCAATAATCGATTTTTATGATTATTATTATTATTATTTTAAATAAATATTATTATTATTATTTTATCCTAAGGGTACAAAAGAAAATTTTATAATATAATATTCTTCTCTTTCATTATTATAACAGGCTTATATATATATTTTTATATCAGAGAAATCAGTAAAGTCTTAAGAAAAAGAGAGAGAGAAAAAAAAGCCAATCCTATTGACTTTAAAGATTTAACAGGTACTTAAAGGATATAGGATGAAAAAATAATAATTCTGCATCCACCCACACATTAAATTTTTGTTTCTTTATAAAATTAAGTCACGTGTTTTTATGACGTCACACAATATTTTAAGGTTGAAACTTTATTATTTATTTGTCACGCGATTTTTATCATATTTTCATGTGTTGAAATCTCTCTCTAAAAAAACATTTATACATATATATAACACTTGATCATATTTATTCATATGATGTGTGTATACCAGTGGCTACATAAACATTTTAAATTTCATTGTAAATAATTTATTACAATTGCACGTAGAAAATCTCTCTCTCTCTCTCTCTCTCTCTCTCTCTCTCTCTCTCTCTCTCTCTCTCTCTCTCTCTCTCTCTCTCTCTCTCTCTCTCTCTCTCTCTCTCACCTCCATACGTAACTGCAATGTAATATAATACCATGTAATATTCCGTGACTAGATCTTAAAAAGATTTACTTAAAAAATATTCATTTTATATTTTAAATGTATTCATTTTTTTTTTTTTTTTTACTTTTTTTTTTATATTCATTCATATCATTATTCGTAGGCAATGATTTATAATAATAATAAAAAGAAATAATAATTATTTTAAATTTAATTATATCTAAATCCTAAAGTCACGTAAAAAAAATTATTATTACTATTATTATATAAATATTATATAGAGTTAATGTTTTGGAACATAATATAGAAGTAGTTAGTCAATTTGAAAACTTCTCATTTCACGCCACTTTTAAAAGTGTTCTATGTTCACGTCTTGTTGGTACAGATTACGTTTCACTTGGTTGCTTATTTTTATATATTAACTTCTTTTTTTTTTCTTTTTTTTTTTGATAATACTTAAATATGGTAACCTCATGCACGAGTTTTTAAAAATTCTTACTTAATTTTTAATCATTAAATGAGAATGTACTAACAAGAAAAAAAAACTATATATAAAATTATATTCTTTTTAATGGATATCATGTTATTTAATTTTTGATAGTATAGTTTGATAAAAAGAAGAAAGAAAAATGGTGCAGAGGTCACAAAATATATAGTGTTAGAGGAGAAAAAAAATATTTGTTTTAGATTTGGATTGAGGTTAGAGTTCATTGCAAAAGAGGATTAGGAAAAACAAAAATATATTAAAGTAGGTGGCTATAATATTGCTTAATCAGGTGCAAAGAATATAATGTGTAAATTTTTTTTGTTTAAAATTTAATTATGTAATATCTTCATACAAAGAACGATTTCTTTAAGAGTAATGAACATTAATTAAAATTATTTAATTTCAACTTGAATAATAAAAATAAAATAAAAATTATAATTTCTTAGAAAAAAACTTACAGTTGAGAAAAGTTATTAAAATTTTATAAAAATATAATTCTTTGAAGTAAAATCTTTAATGTTTTATATGAATAAAATGCATTTATATAATAATATGAACTTTTTTTAATGATTAAAGTGATAAAAATGATTTATATAAGTATAATAAGTATTATATGTACAGTCAATGTTATAGTTGATTAAATACATCGTGTGTCTATTTTTATCTGCAATTGACTGTACTTTAGAGGTCATTTGTTGCGACCGCGTGGAGCTTTAGCAGATGAAGCGAACTGATATCGTTAATAATGGGTGTTCCACAAGGGAAAACTTTAAAGACTGCAACATCTTATGTTATGTAACTTTAAATTATTTTAATTATTTTGAACCGAAAATATTTAACTTTTTTTATTTATAATATACTTATATAATATGTTGATGCAACTTAAATTTGCACATAATAAAATAATCATATAATCTAATATAATATTTTGTTTATTTTTCTAACCATATATATCTATTATATATTTATATATATTTTTTTATTAATGTTAAAGATAGTAGTGTTATCATAATTTTTTATTTAGTTAGTTTTATATTATGTTTGTTTTTTTACTGATCACGAATTCTACTACAATTTTCTTCTCCCTTTAATATATATATATATATATATATATATATTAAAGATTAAGATATAGAATGTGAAAAATAACCTCAAAGTATTACTTTAAAATATATACATGCTATTATTTTAAATGCAATGACTGACTATACGAAAAGAAACAGGGTTAGAAATAAATCAAAACTGTTCATAAGTCATCACCATGATATATAATTGACTTCAATTTAATACAAGAATAAATTAAATCTATAATTTGAAAGAATATATTTTGATTTTGTTTTCCGGTTTCTATAATATTTATATTTTTAATTATTATATATAGATACCAATTTTATTTTGAAATTATTTTCAAACTTAATAATTATTACCCCAGATTTAAAAAAATATATATATATTATAAAATTTTCTTTTATAGTTGTTATAACATAAGTAAAGTTAATTTACGGATAAAAAAAATGTTACTTTCTTTATAATAAAGTATAACGTAATGCGATATGTTGTATGAGAAAATTAGCCGTGTGAAGTTTTAAGCGGTACTTAAATCTAATTATCTACCAAAGGAACAAAAATATTCTCTTTCCTCTCTCTCTCTCTCTACTATACTACTACACATACATATCGTCAATTAAGTTATAACAACATAACAAGAAATAATGTACAAGTGTAAAGGTACCGTCATTAAAATCACAACTTTCGTAACATATTTATAACGATCTATAGTTATAAAATAAAAAGAGGGGATACTTAATATTATAGTCTAAGAAAATATTATAGGCTTTTGTTGTAATGTTAGAAATTTTTATTTTCTGAAAGTCTATATACGTATTACGTCACAGGATACCAAGTGACGTCATTGGTGATATTTTTAAGTATAATAACTAAATTTGTTATCATCAATATTTATCATATATTAAAAAATTAAACCCTAAGTTTTATATGGTCTAGAATTAAATTACTAAATAGATTGGTATATAATAAAGAAGTAGAGAATCTATATGAAGTAATTTCTAATAATTTTTATTATTATTATTATTCAGTATTGTATATTGATTTGTAATTGTGAATGCATAAGAGAAGGTGGGACATTCCATCACGTGATCTTATTGGCCACGTGTTATACCGTACTTGTGTATCAAACACACGTGATATAGCCAGGTGGACACATTGACAAAGTATATTATAATACAGTGAGAGTGTATAAGAGTAAGAGTCACTCTCGTTATCAATATATTGTCTATTATGTCATGCTAAATCAGAATTATTATATTATTATATGTCAAGGACTCGTAAAGGTAAGAATATAAATTTTATTACAAGGACTGATGAATATGTCCTATATAATTAAAACTTATCTAATGAATATATATTGTCCTGTTCACGGCAAAAGGTCTCATCTCCAGTGATCAGCATTTTATACAAGGCCCTATCTCTGGTCCAAACGTTATGGCATAATCAATGGAGATATAGGGCTTTGTCAAATTGCTGATCACTTGAGATGAGGCCTTTTGCCGTGACCAGGACGATATTTTTAAATAGAGCTACAATTTAACTATCTCTCATTTCTTTAAGAAAATGTATATTTCAATCTATAGTATTTTTAATTCAATTTTTAAGATTAAAAAATATAATGCTTTGTACACACGATTGTGATCATGATATTTTACCACTTAAATCCGGTCTTTTTCTCATAAGAATAACATTGGAAATTTAACACTGGTTTTTTAATATAGTAAAATACATTATCACAATTGTGTGTACAAGTAATTGGCGATCAAAAATATAAATTAAAATTCATTAACTCTTTTAAAAAATATATATAATTTTCTAACAGGATATTATACTATGACATCAATACTAAAATTAAAAAAAGCAAAAATTACACAAATTTTCTCATGCAACCTACGAATGTTAATACATAATTACTCATTTGTTTGATAATTTATCCAACATACAAAAATGTTCTTGTCAAAAATGTACAAATTTATATGATAAATGAAAATATGGTATATTTGTATGTTGTTTCAAAAAATAATATCATTAATTTTAAAACTCATGTAACAAAACAAAAATATTTAAAAATAAATTATTTTCAAATTTACTAACATTACATTAAGAAATCCTCAAATGAAGCTATTAAAAATTACTATAGACATGTTATTCTTATATATACTTTATATATACTTTCATTGCAAAAATAGCCACCTACAAGAAGGGTGTGATATGAACTTCATATATATACAAGACATCTCATTTTCATTGTATATAATTCAATTACGTCACACATTAGAGGTGACAATACCGAGGATTAAATCGTATATAAAAAAAAAATACTCTCATTAGAATATTACTACAAAAAGGTGCGGCGGAAGAAAAAAAAAATATAAAAAAGTAGCGACAGTGGCGGTATAATATAAAAGAAAAAAAAAATGAAATTAGGCGTGGTGTTAGAGGAGGAATGACCACAGAGAGTGAGAGAAATTAAGAAGTTTGTGTCTTTGTTACCGACACATTTTTTTTTTTTTTTTTTTTTTACTTGCTCTGTTGTTTTTTTCGGCTTTATACTTACTATAGAGTAGTGTACCATGAACGAGTATATCTCTCTTTTCTCTCCACCCATGCATACGAACTATAGGGCTTTTGCTTGGAAGCGTGAGCGCGGGTTGACAGCTAACACAAGCGTTTGAACTTAGCAAAAAGACCTGCCCATACCATGAGTTCGACACCAACACTCCTATAAACAGAAAAAAAAAATATTAATAATAAAATATGAGTTTTATTTTCTTTAATAAAAAAGAAACAGCTGAGAGTTTAAATATATAAATAATATAAAAAAATAAAGGTGTGGGTGAATTTGTTATTGTTGTTTATTTATGCATTCGATGAATGAAACAAGCATTTTGAATCTCACTCAGCAGGAGTTTTTTACTACACAAATATACACACTCACACATTTCACCTTTCTTGTTCTAAGGTGAAGAAGATGAATATAAGAGAGAGAGAGAGAGAGAGAGAGAGAGAGAGAGAGAGAGAGAGAGAGAGAGAGAGAGAGAGAGAGAGAGAGAGTAAAACTTGCGTCTATATATAAAGTTAAATACTTATTTTATACATTGTGAATGAAATGGTTTTTGTAATTTGATACAATCTTGATAAGATTTTTACGTAACTTAAAAATACATGTAAAACTTTATATATATGTATACTATGTACACAAAAGTAGTTAGATGACTTAATATTAACAATAAAATAAGTAATAAAGTTTTTTTTTTAGCAATATCATTTACTTATAGATATAATAATTTTATGAATGATGATGGATATAATATTTTATTTATTATTATTATTTTTTTATACAATTTATATTTAGGCTGAGTCATTGAATATAATTTCATTGTAAGAAAAGTGATTTTTCACTGTATATTATTTATATTTTTTCACATTATAGTTTATATAAAATATCTAATAATCAGAAAATTGTATCTCTTTCATTTGTAACGAGAGTTTTAAGCTATTTATCAGCAATGAACTTGATGTACTACTTGCAATTTTTTTTCATGTTTATTTATTGTTGTTATTATTACATCAAAGATATATAGTGTTTTTGCTTTCATATATGGAATACTAAATTAATATACATATGCATCATTATAATATATATAATTTCAACAAAAATAATTGGAATCAGTATACTATATATAATTTATTTCTAAGATATTAACTAATAAATTTTTGAATAAAAAATTTGCAAGAACAATTGCCATTAGTTTCAGAAATCAATACAAAAACATATTTGGGCACAACATCACAATTACGACAAAGGGGAAACAAATTTCATAATAAAATATTCAGACAATGAATACAATGCTTAGATCAAATTATACTCATTATTTTACTTATTTTTAATCAATCTGAATTCGCAAAATAATAATAAGTATATAGTGTTGCAGAGAAAGTAAAAATTGTATCAGAAATACCTCTATATCGCATGTTAAAATCTCCATATATGAACATATATGTGGTCCAAAATATTTAGACGAACGAGATTTAAATGCAGGTGTTATTTGTCCCGCTATTTGACGAGACAAGAGAGAAAGGATGACGATGCAACGATATAGACAAAGTGGAGGATTCCCTTCTTTTGTGTACAAAGAATATGAGTCACTCTCACTATATAGTATCGCGTGGTACCCGCCTACATAACACACGCACCAGACCGACCATTGTTATTGTAGTTTACTATTGTTCACTCATAAGCAAACTCAAGCAAGCATCAAGCAGGGCGGATCATACATTCACACAGGGAGGTCGGTGATAATTGAATTTCATATATGTTTTCTCTTCGTATATACTAACAAAAATCACACATATATCACCATGCAACAGAGAGAGAGAGAGAGAGAGAGAGAGAGAGAGAGAGAGAGAGAGAGAGAGAGGGAGGGTGTTCCAATTTTACACACTTTTTCCTTCATTGAATTGTTTTTTTATAAGAAGGGAGTAATCTAAATATTATAATTTACTTTTTACTAATGTTTATATTATGAGAATTGTTGTTGTTTTATTTATTGAAATAAATAAGATTTTTTCATTTTCACAGAAAGGGTGTTATATTTTTATAACATCACGATTTTTTTATTTTATTAATATATCAAGGGTGGTCTTATGAAATTTAATTGAAATAAACTGTATATTTAGAAAAAATATCATCCTTGCCTCAAGCATAATTTTATATAATAATAGATGTAGTTTTAGCATTATGAGAATATTACTTTAAGTCAACTTTGTATAAAGATATGAAATATATAAATTAAAATGTCTAATAATTTTTATGACTTCTGCCATCATAAAGTTATACTCCCAAGACATTTTTGTGACTTGATAAATTTTATAAACAATACCAAATTATCTTGATTTTGTCTATTTTTTTTTTTTTTTTTTTTTGTTTTTTGAAATGCATACAATCTTGATTATGATTTTATATATATTTTTCATTTCTTAAAGATTATTTGTTTTTCTGAAATAAAAAAACATATATATATTTTTAATTTTTTTATAATACATAATTACATTATCTTTTCACCTTTTTTTCCGCAAGACTTGGTTTGGAATGTATATATAGTATATTATGAGATAATAATTTTGTATCGCTACATAAATATATTTTTAACATGCAAACTAAAGTTTGAATTTACTACTTTTATATCTTTGATTATTGTGCATATGGCGTGGGAGAGATCACTCGTCCGTTTTTATCTCTCTCTCTCTCTCTCTCTCTCTCTCTCTCTCTCTCTCTCTCTCTCTCTCTCTCTCTCTCTCTCTCTCTCTCACTTATACACTTTATACATCTATAAAGTACGTAACATTTTTACTGCATAAAGTAACCACTTGACCAACATCTTTCACACTGTCGTTCTCTTTTGCAGCTTCCACTTGCAAAAGAAAAATCCTGTTCTAAATTCTTAGAAATACACAACAACTTAAAAACGACGACGACGACGAAGATTTTTTTTTTTTTTTTTTTTTTTTTGTCCTTGGAAGTAAAAAAAAAAAAAAAAAGAGTCAATAGCCCCCTTTAGTATATGCAACTATATTTACATATAGGACAAGCGTGTTGCATAAAACAATTTTGCAGGCGCTTGCAAAAATTTTGATAAATCTTTTAAACATTCACGTTTCTATAACTCAACTACAAAAATACAAGAATAATTATATAGTTAAAGTATTAAAATATAAATGTTGCAAATTAATTACAAATAACTATAAAATAGACAACAATATATTTTAACATATAAGTATAATTTATATTCAATTAAAAAATCATTTTATTATTATTAAAATATAAGATCCGGTACTTTCATCAATCAAAACAACTTTAAAAAAAATGAATCCTACTCATATAGAAAAAATAATAATAATAAAGAACAAGATAATCAATTAATAAATTATCACATACAAATTAATTATAATGTTCTTAAAATATATTTATTATATTAATTATATAATAAAATGTTTAACATATTTTAAATACATATAATTAAAAACTATAAAAAAGACAACTTTTATTATTCATATTAAGATATTATGAAGTCTTACATAAATAATTATAATATTAAATAATAAAAAATACATATAATCATAACACACCTTTAAATATATATGTATATTATATAAAAATGTAGGAGTAATAAAGAAAAATAACCAAATATATATTTTTTTTTTGTAAATAGGGCGTGTAATTATACCAGTGTCTTTTGACATATATGAAAGAGAGAGAGAGAGAGAGAGAGAGAGAGAGAGAGAGAGAGAGAGAGAGAGAGAGAGAGAGAGAGAGGGTATTTATTGAAGTAATGAAACAAGCATTAAATTTATGAATATGTAACTCGGTGTTTGCTGTGAGTTGGCATCAGGTCGAGGTCAGTAAAATGTACTCACTTAAGATGGGTTTGATAGAAAAAATAAATTGTATTATATAAAGTATACTTTATATTATAATAGAGGGATGTAGTTGTATATTTGAAGTATAATATTGCTTTAAGTTTACCAATGCAGAGGAGTAGCCAAGCCTATAACTTAGCTGTCAACCTTATTAATGATCACTCAACCCACACTTATGAAACAAATCTTTAACTATAACAATTTATATAACACACACAAAAAAAAAAAAAAAACATAAGCAAAAATATATTCTTCTCAATTTAGAAATATATAAATGACATTTTCATGTAAAGACAAATTTTTAATAACTATAAGTGTCTATGAAATCTAAATAATGAAACACCCACTTATATGTTACTTATATATACATATATATTTCTGTCATTTTTATTAATAATTGACTTGTTTTTATATTTGTAATAATAAATTTTATATCGTTTATTATTATATGATATAATAAGTCAAAGGTTAAACTGTGTATTTTTTTAAGTCATTGTTTATTTTTTATATACAAATTGAATGTATATATATATATATATAGATGTTTTATAAAAACAATAGTGGTTTTTAATTTTAATTGAAATGTATGGTATGGTGGTGAAAATATACGTATACTGTGTGTACTGTGTGTATTTAATTATTTATTGTCAGATTAAAAAAATACTATATTTATCAAACAATAACGCTTGAGTATTGAAATCTGTAATTGTTTATATACTTTTTATTTTGAATGTGTCAGAATAAAAATAAATAATAATTATTTCTTCATTATAATGAATATGATGCATATTTTTCATTAACCAATAATTTAACTGTAATTTGTATTTACGTAAAACATACTAACTTGTCATGATATTTTGTGATATGAAAATAAAGTCTTAAATAAATGAAACCAAAATCATATGGTTTTGAATAGAAATCTTATCTTATATAAAAGTTCTATTATGTACAGTGAAATAAAATAAAGTAGTTGAATATACTTAAACAAGAGCATGTAATGCAACAATCTTATTATTGTAACATAAAGGTGACAAGTAAACATACTGACTGAAGTAGCTGCTACTTACAGTATATTTATACATACATATAATATCATACTGTTAGTGTATACGTAGGTTGTATATTATAGTGAGCTAGAGAGCAAAGCAAAAGTATATAAAATGTGAATGAACGATCTGTGCCGAGAGTACGTGTACTTACTACAACAATAAAATTGTATACAGTCATTGTTATATCATGGACCCACACACACATATACTCACATACATTCATATACTGTATCATATACTACTTCAATTTTTTTTTCTACTTAACTCTGTATAATATATATGACATTCATATAATCGACAAATTAATAATCGAATAATATTTCAATCAGAAATGTATATCTCATAAAGTAACCTTCATTATAAGATTTTTTTTTTCTAAAGTGTTTATGATGGAAAAAAATTATTATAAATCCTACACATTTTCTATTCATTTTTTTTGTATATAAAGTTAGTTAGTACAAAAGAGTTTTTTAGAGCAATTTTTTTTTTGTAATATTATTATTATATATTTTTGGTTGGCGTTGATGCGTGGCTGTTAGGTTGACTATGTTTCTGAATGGACCACACCTTATTATTTTTTTGCGTCCCCCTCTTGTCCCCCTCTTTGGCGACAGCTTTGGGTGCGGTCCTCATCACAAACGAACCAGCGTTGACTGTTGACTCCCCCCAGTCCAAGACATCGACTTGTGAATTACTTGCCTAGTGAAGAAAAAAAAATGTGGCCCTTGATGATTTTTTTTTTTTTTTTTTTTTTTTTAGCGCCCGTATACCTTGTATTTTGTTAATCTATAACACGTTTAATCCTTGTCTCAAAGATATGGAAGTAAAATTTATTATTTTTATATAATCTTTAAATTGCTACTGACTAAAAAGAACGTCCAAGATGATCACGTTATTAATAATATTATGAAATAAAATCAGATTTACTTTTTAAGTGAAGTAATATTGTATTTCTTTAATCTTTTAATATTTTTTTTTATTTATTATTTCATATTATAATAATATATGAGAAAAATTAGAAATGCAAATTGATTTAATTTATTTTTACTTTTACTTTTATTCAAATATATAAATGAAAATGATAATAATAATATGTTGAATAATTTAATTTTTTTTTATGTAATACTTTATATTTTCTATAATGAAAAATTTCATAATTTTGTGTTTATATACTATTATTATATTTCACTCTTTCTTTTTGTGAAATAGTCTTAATTTTTATTTATATTAAAAGAGAAAAGAAAAAGAAAGAAGAAAAAAAAAGTATAATATAATAATAAGTTTAATAATAGTACTTTAATTTTTATAAAGTTACGAACAAGAATGTTATTACATAGCATTATATTTGGAGGTATTAATCAAGAGTATAATTACCGTTGGGCTAGACACAAGGTTTACAAGGTTTTAAGATCGTAATTTTGCTATAACTGGCAAGCAAGGATAAAAGTCGTATCTTACCAACAATGCAATATTGTGAGTTCTCCCACGTTTTTTTATATAAAATAATATTATCATATATGCAGCAGCAGCGCAATACTTGACATACGGGCCAGACTTTATGTTATAGCTTTATATATATATATATATATATATATATATATATATATATATATATATATATATATATATATATATATATATTCTCTCTTTCTTTGGTGGGAGCGGCAACGCGTGATGAATTGTCCATATTAGCCTAAATTAGTCGCGGCTGGCACTCCTACGAAATGAACAGGGCAATATAGCTAAAGTTTAAAACCATCATCATCAAATGAAAAAGAGACAGACAAGTGATCGCATATATACACCACCACCACACACGCAAAAAAGTTAAAAATATATACACCAGATTGCCCTTCAAGATATTGTATAAGGATGTCAAAAAAATTACTTTTGAAAAATAATGAATGAAAAAAAATATATATACACATATTTTTCTATTGAACGTTATATATAATTTTTAATAGCTTCTGTGGTAGTTTTGAGATATTTTTTTATATATATTATATTCATCAACTAAATCATTAATCATTTTTTATATATTATATCGTGTAGGATTTTTACCTATAAAACTAATTTTAATTTTTTTTTCTTGTGTGTTGTAGGTAAGAAATGGAAGAGTTTAACACCTCAAGATCGACGTCCTTTTGTTGAAGAAGCTGAACACCTGAGAGTTATTCACATGCAAGAACACCCTGATTACAAATACCGTCCTCGTCGTCGCAAGCATAACAAGCGAGGAACAGCACCTCCTGGAGCGGGGGGTGGTATGCAAGGTAACACCTCACGTCGCGGGGGATCTGAACCAGGACGTTTAGGTACACCTCCTCAAATGGGAACACCCTCTTCTTTATTACAACAACATCTTTACCAACCTCCTTCACGTATGATCTCCTCACCCTCTCCTGCCTCACCATTCCATCATTTCCCTCAATCCAGTAATTATGCCAGTTCCGCTAGTCCTGGAAGCTACTATAATTCCTCACCGATGTTACATACACCTGATTCATCCCCTACTGGAAGTCCTGAACCAGGTTCTGATTCCATGCGTGGACTCATGAGTATGACGAGAGGTACTCCTAATTCACCACAACAACAATTAACATCTGCACAACAAACTAATGATTCAAGATCAACTAACGGTATTGAAGAAGTTAGTGGTGCATTACCAACACCAGAAATGTCACCAATGGATCAAGATAAAGATAATTTTCAATTTTCTGGTGAAGATAAACCTAGTATATTTAAAGCATTAGCTTATAGACAACAACAAGCACATCAACAAAGAATGTCTTTATTTGGTAGTGCACAACATCATTTACCTCTACCATCAGGTGGTGCTATATTGATGGGACGTGGTTCACAACAACAACCATTCTCAGGAGGAACTCACTATGAAAGTGTAACAAGTACGTTTTATCCTCCTGTAGTTATCCCAGCATCCTCAGCTGCTAATACTACTACACCACCTCCATTACACCCTCTGTATAGTGGTGCAGGAGGAGGTGGTACGAGCACCAGTAGTGTAGTCAGCGCCTCATCAGGACACTACCTCAATTACGGTACCGGACTTCAATGTTCTCCAGCTGGATATCAACAACCATTACCTGGAGCAAGAGATGCCTATACAGGTAACTATCAATCAATCATTATTTCATTCGTGTTTTGGATTTATAATCCTTGATTCATTATAATATACAAACTATAAATGGAAACTATGTCCTTTAAACTCCCTTATATGTTATTCATTGATTAAAATCATTGCCAAATTAAAATTAAAATAAAAAAATAATCGTGAAAGTAATTCTAGCTTTATTAATATTCAAAATATCTTTCGTAATTCTTTTTAATTTTGATATATCATTTTTCTTTTCTGTATAAATTCAGATGTATAATTTTGATTGTAAGAAAAAAAATTAACATCATCAGGAAATAATAATATATACATTGTATTATAAATTTAACTGTTACAAATTTAATTCTAATTTAAAAACATTACGTAAAAATATAATCTATATAAGAAATCAAAACAATGCACTACTAGAATAAAAAAAATACTGTACTATACAATTATTTTTACTTTAAAAAAAATAGTTGCAATGAATAATAATAATAATAAAAAAAGTCCGTATAGTGCAGGAAACAACATACAAATATGCATGATTAAATGGGATAAGTCTGTATATGAATAAATATAAATTACTTGTAATAAATCATATATATAAAAAAAAGTATCTCATTGCGTAAGCACTTTTTCTCTTTTAGTTCATATCTTTCAGAGTGCATTGAAAGAAAAAATTCCCACAGTATAAATTTATACTCATAGCATTAACAATCATCACAACATGATATTATTATATATATTTTGCAATCAAGAAGTTTTATAATACTTTTTAAAATAAAATAAAAAATAGCAACGAAAGTCATGATATTACAATCAAATACTCGAGTGTATAATATTATTTTAGTAGCAATAATATTATTATTATATTATTATCGTATACAAACTCAAACAAAGATAATTGTAATTTTTTTTATATATATAAAAAGAAAAAGTACATTAAGGCATAAAGTATATCATACTAACTTCACAACCTAAATTTGTATTACATGATTTTGTATTTAAAGTCATTTTAACTGTATCATTATTATTAATATTTAAAATTAATTGAAATTGATTTTTTTTTTTGTAAATGAGATTTCAATTCACATTTTCAACACCTTGTCAGTTTTAATATTATAAACTTCAGATAAAAAATATATATAATATGAAAAAAAATTAATTATAAATTTATAATTGGTAAAGACGAAAGAGAGGACTTTTTAAAAACAATTTATTTAATATTTACATTGTTGAAATCATTCAGAATAATAATTAATTTTTGTTTGTAACAAAAAAATTGTTTATCTAATATAGTTTCTAATTAAATATTATTAATTAATATTTGTCTATAGATTGAAGTGCTATTTTTTTTTGTCGGTCATCATATTTCACCGTGTTGATCAATTTTTTTTTCTTTCATCCACCCACTTTAAAATAAACTTGCTTTCGGAACTCTTTTAAATAAATTCTTTTAGCTTGTTACCCGCACCTTTTGGTCATATCTGATAACACAAGGTAGAGTAGCTGGCTAGGTAGTAATAATCGCGAGGAAGGTACTACAAGGCGGTGGTCCTCTCTCTCTCTCTCTCTCTCTCTCTCTCTCTCTCTCTCTCTCTCTCTCCTCTAAACATATGAGCATCAGTCAACTTATGACAGCAAACTTAATGTGTATGTTGTATCCTATATAAGCGCCATATACACACTATCCATTTTGCGAATATCCACGCCCTTAAAAATAACATTGAAAAAAAAAAATAATCGTGCTATTTCTATATAGGGCAATCTACTAACAGATTAACTACATATAAAAAAAAAATTATTATATGTTCTTGTTATTATTATTTTTTTCTAACAAATTTATATCAATGTAGTTCATTAAAAATTATATATAACAATAAAATAAAGTATATATAACGTTCATCCTCATCTCATTTTAAACATATAAATAGTTAGACATTTTTTTGAGTGTGGTTATAATGATTGAACGTTTGTATCAATATATGGTTAGGATTTATATTTATTTCTTCAAGGTTTGGTTTATTAGAATATGAAATAGAAAAATGTCATGTTTTTTTCATTTACAATCACAAGATGATATAAGTAGCAAAACGAAATCGATCATTTAAATTGATAGTTAATTAAACTCTTGTCACCTTGTTATGAAATGAAAAAAAAATATTTTGACTCCCCAATATATTTTTTTATACAGTAGCCAGGTATAATTATATTTAATTATGTATTATAAAATATGCAACAAAATTTTTAAATAGCATTTTATAATTATTTTTATTACGCATTACATCTTATGAAAGATAATTACCCCCTTTTTTGTAATAATAATTTAGACACATAAAAAAAATCATTAAATTATGAATATAAAAACAAATGATAGTTTTTTATCTTATACTATTATTTGATAACTTTTGTGAACTAGTTTCTATTTTTTTTTTATATGTATATAATGATTACTTATTACTATTTAATTAACCTTAATATTAATTCTTTTGTTTTTTTTATAGGTTCTAGTGGTATAAATGAAGAAGCACATAGTCGTACTTCAAGTTCATATACTTCTAGTACAGGACATCATGTTAATTTTGGACATAATGAAGATGAATTATTAATGGATGCTGCTGGACATGTAGATACACATGAATTTGATAGATACCTTAATACAAATAAAAATAATCATGATTTAGATTCTAATCATAATTATGCAGCTCATGGACAAATGTCATCTTTACATCATCAACATCATCATCATGGTTATTATCAATCTCATATGGATGCAATGTCATTAAAAAGTGAACCAACACCATGTCATGAATATGGTAATGAATTTACTGAACCTACATCACAACAAACACCAACGCAACAACAACAACAACAACATCAACAACAACAACAACAAACTATTCAAAATCATGGTGGAGCAACGCAAGTAAAAACTGAAGATGATTTTAGTTTAATTTTAGCTGATGTTCGTAAAACTTGTTACAATAGTTCTTAAATATAATAACAAAGTTTATATATTTTTTATAATATATAAAAATGTAAATTTATTTCTTACATGTAAATATTAATGTTTAATTACATTTTTATATATTTAATAATAATCAAGGACTTTTTAATATTCATTATATTATTATACATATATGAGCTCATTATGTATTTTAATATAAATATATTATGATAAACAAAGTGGGTGTTTACTATATAATGTCGACACTTGTTTTAAAACGTATGTACCTCTTTATAGAGTTTTCTGCTTTTTTTTTTTTTTTTTTTTTTTTTTTTTTTCTTTTTTCATATAATATATGCTATAATATAATGTCTTGTAAGCTTAAATGAATTGCATTTGATCTACTTTACAAGGCCAGATATTTTCCACCGAGGTTTTCCGTATCAAGTTCTTTTTTTATATTCATGTATTTAAAAATAAAAATGCATTCACGAAAGTGCGCATTAAAAAAATATAATATGCATAAAAAAATAATAATAATAATAAAAAAAAACATTAAAAAAATCTTACCGAGAAAGAACTATGTTACTGTTAATTTGGATCATAATTTGTATATAATATTTCTAATGAAAAATATGGAAAAAAACAATTGTTATTTAGTGTAAATAATAAGTGCCTTAAATAAAAAAACGTAATTGTGCCTACAATTTAATTGTGTGCTTCTTTACATTTTTAATTAATGTTGTATAAAAATTATATAATGTAACCCGGTGTTAATTATGTACTATAATTTATTGGTAATAATATTATTAAGAATTTATTGAATTAAAATTCAATAGTACTGGTCCCAAACATGCCGTGGTGTGATTAAATTAAAACTAAATGAATAATTAAAAATAATAATTTAAATTAACTAAAAAAAAATATGGAAGATAAAATGCAATGTCATTTTAATTCTTTTTTGTGCTTTTATTTTATAATTAATTAGTCTTTATATTTTAAAGACTTTTATGTGTAAATTTTGGTTATATATATATTTAACAATTAATTATTACAAAAATGTATTATAATATTCTATTTTTTGTTTCCTTATTATCCTTTTCTTTCTATCTTTTTAATCTAAAATACATTTTAAAATTTCCGTCCTAGTTCCTTAAAAATAACTACAGTTTAAAAAAAAATTGCAATTATGATAAAGTTACTTTTAAAACTAATTATAAAATAAAACATATCAACAAAAATCATTGCCAGTATTGTAAATAATTGAAATATACAAATACAAAAAACAAACGCACAAAGAGTGCATTACTATATTAAAAATAACATGACTATTTTTTGAACAATAATTTTATTTTAGACTACTTTGTATATTATGATGAGAAAAAAAAAAGAATTGTACCGTTGTAAAAATTTCACATAGAATAATAAATTAGCAAACGGAGATATATATATAAAGAAAAAAAAGATGATTATCTTAATTAGACACCGCGTTTTAAAGTTCGATTCAGTGTCACCTTGATATATATTTTTTTGAATAATATTTAATATAAATTATTTTTCTTAAAAATTTAAAAATGTATTACAGTTACAGTAGAAGTGACGTCACTAAAAAAAAAAGTTACTTTGCACACAATGCAGAAAGTTTTGTCTGGTTCTTTTCCTTGTTAATTAAAACAAAAACTTAATAAAATATAAATTTAAATTTCCCACGATAAAAAAAAAGTATAGAACTAAGTTGTTTTTAAAAAATTAATGTAATAAAAAAGGTACTTTTAAAAAAACAACTTAATACTTTTTTTTTGTTTTTTTTTTTGAAAAATAAAAATATCATAAATGTTAATGAAGATTTTTTTTTGAATGAAATAAGATTTAATTATTTTTAATTACAATTATGTTAATTATTTTACTTATCTTTATTATAAATGTCAGAGAAAAAAATTGGAAGCTCTTTTTGTTTAAAGTGTTTTAGATTATATATAAAATATATTAAAAACAATTAATTATTATTCTAAAATTGAATTACCGTATAGGTTGTTAATTAAAATTCAATTTTACGTTCTCCTTCTCTCTCTCTATCTAGATTTTTGTTGTTCTCCACAATATAAACTCTCTCTCTTCTCTCTCTCTCTCTCCACTATCCACGTGGCTCAAAAAAAAGAAAGAAAAAAATCACTCTCCTCGACTTTTAAACGAGGAGAACTCTTATATTTTGTGTGTGGGAAGTGTAAGCTTAATTATGCATTGAGAAATCAGCTCAAAGAAAATGGTGTCCGTTTATTTATATATACATATATATACACCGTTATTAAATCAAACGATATATATATATATATATATATATATATATATATATATATATATATATATATATATATATATATATATATATATATATATATATATATATAATATTTTTAAACTATAACATTTGAAGAGCAAAAAAAATATACAATTGTGAAAACTACAACGCCTTTTCTAAAAAGAAATACTAATTTCATCACTTGTATATCATATAGATTTAAATAATAATGACGAGTTATGATTTAAAAAAATTCTTGTTGAAAATAATTATACATTTTTTTTCCTTGAGAATACATACAACAACAAAAATTTGCATAAAAAATGAAGTTATATTTTTTAACTGACATATTTATATTTAAAGTTAATTTTACAAGGGTGGATTTAATGTAAAAAAAAAATAATAATAATAATAACTATTCAAATATTGTTAATATACGCATTGCACTTTGAAAGTTTATACGTTTCTGACGTCAACAAAATATTTGAATAAAGAAATTTTTATTGTATTTTTATTATTTAAATCCACCTGCAAAGTAAATAAATTATTATTTAAGGTACAATTCTAAACAAACGGTAAAAAAAAATATATATATATCTAAACAGGATTAATTCACTTATATATTATGCTCCTTCTTCCATCATTTATCTCTTTTTTGCTTTTTTTTTTTTTTTTTTATTATTTTGCTCAACACTAATTCCTTGCGCACGATTTAAACTTTTATATTATATTATTATTATTATTATATTATTTGTACAGCAATAGCATTATTTTTTATTCAACAGATGGATGTTCATTACTTTTGTAATATGTAATATAGAATAGAAAATGAATATTTTGTATTTTTATTTTCATTTCTTTTATTGTATTATATATATTTTTTTCTTTTATAAAAATATAAAGTTTCTCTCTCTCTATTTCTTTTTGTTGTAATATAAATATTATCGCATTATATAAAAATGTCACCATGTTGAAATTGCAATAAAGTTTTTACGTCATTAAAATAATTTGAAGTTTTTTTTCTTTACAATATTATATATATATATATATATATATATAAACCTGTGATTTATTAGAATATAATTTATACATTTTAGAGATTAAAATCTATTTAGACATGTATAATAAATAATATGATGCAAATCTAGATCAGGCTTTATTTAAAAATATATATATAGTATAGGATATATAAAAGATTATTTTGAAATTAATCAAAAGTTTCTCTTATGAAATATTTAAATAGATTAATTTAATAATTTTAGATTCACAAAAATGAAGATATTAAAAATTAGATATTATGTGAGTTTGATAAATATAAGTTAATTAAATAATAGTTTAAAAGTATTATGATTCAAAGTTGGAATCGATTTTTGGCTAATTTCATCTTGCAGTAAAGGTATATCATATTTCTGAACTTATTTTCATATTTACGATTGCATATAATCCTCCATTTCATTAAAAAAAATGAAAATAATATAATTGAGTAAAACTTCAAGCAGAATTACATTTTTACTTTAAATTTATGAATTCAGTCATATATAACAAAAATCATATATTTTGATAACTTTTTATTGGTTAATAATCTAGTTGTTCAATAGGTTGATATTTTGTTTCAAAAATTAAACAACAATAAAAAATCATCGATTAAAGTATGTAATATATTACATGAATCTTTCGTTCATTGTGAAAGTTAAAGCTACACATACTTGAAGGAATAGACCAGAAGAAAACAATAGCATTTACATCACAAAACACTTGAAGCGACTTACATAAAATAACATAAGTTTTTCTCAAAATAAAAGCCCAACAGTTTCATAGCAGTGAGCAGAAAATTATGACTTATGCAGCCCGCACAACATTTTGATAATTTTTTTTTTTTTGCCTGTTTCTGAGCTCAGAAACAGGTATAGTCATGCAGGCAAAGAGCATACTTTACAGTATTTCCACGCTATCTTGTATGGGGCTATTCTGGTATAAAATTTCCCCAGTTTTGGAGGTCCCATTTTGTGTTTAACCATTAAAAAACACAAAAGTCTTGTTGTTTAGTACAGTCTTTTAAAGGAAAGTACAAAAATAGTTTAAAGTATTGTCACATTGAAGCTCTGTAATTTAAGTCAAAGATATATTGAGGAACAAAACGTAATTTGCAATCATAGAAAGATCTATACTAAATTATAAAAATAAGACCTCCTCCTTCTTTACATATACAGTCAGTTTAATGCATTGGTTGTTGTCAACATTTTAATAAATATGTTAATATACAAATTAGGATTAAATTGAAAACTTGTTTCAAAAAGTATATAAATATTTTTCTTTATTGCAATCTTATATTATTTTATTTAGACTAAGATATTTGAAAAGACCAAAATGATTTTTGTATCTATAGAGTATTCTATATAGAACTTCCATTGTTACTATGATCTGCCAAGCTCAAGAAAATTTCTCATTTCTTATACGTAAAAGCAAAATACAAACTATATAGCATGCAACAATCCAAAATAATTATACTAATGCAAAATGAACAAAACTATATAAAACAAAAATTTAGTTGGTATAAATTTAAATTTGATAGAATTTGAATGTAAAAGGGAAAAAAATACTACTAAAGGCAGGTACACGGAATACTGTAATACCTAATGCAAGTAAAAATATACTACAATAAAGGTATATCTCAACTAGATTATTATTGTAGTATATTAATACTTGTTCCAGGACAATATTTACCTATTACAAGTTACAGGGTGTGTGAACCTGCCATTAGTAGCTTTTTTTTTCATTGTACATTTATGATCAAATTTTTGATCGGGATAAAAAAAAGGTTAAGTTTAGTATTCTTTAAATATTAAACTTAAAAAATTAAGAAGTTTTCAAAATAAATTATGGTTATTATTATTTACATCCCTCATTGTCAGTATCAACAGTACAGTAGATTATCTGTCATTTTTGCAGGGATTCAGATATAAGTATACGTTCAAAGTATTTAAATTCTGCTATTCTATTTTATATAATAATAGTATAAAGAAATACATTGTATGATTTTTTTTATCATAATATAGTCAACAAAATGTCTCATTTTTTTTAAATCATAATAAAAATTCAAAGATTAAAATTTACATTATTAGATAACAAAATAACTCATGTATTGGATGATGTAATTGCTTAGTAATTCTTCATAACATAAGACACTCTCACGTTTTTTGAATGACGTGAAAAAAAAAAAGACGAAATAAAAATATATAAAGATTTTTTTAAATAATAAATATTTCAGGTCTATAAAGTTAAAGGTCCTTCTCTCTTAATTTAAAAAAAAGAGTTGCAAACTCATAGTCTACATGACTAGTCGGAAATATTTTTAAAGAAATTGAAAGCATGTTGATCAGAAAAAGAGAGAGAGAGAGAGAGAGAGAGAATGTTAGAATGTTACGTTGTGTGTGTGGTATATAAAAATGAAAGATATCAAAAACTCACGTCTTAATTAGTGCTAGAGATCTAGGGGTATCACATATAACTACTTTTTGGCAGACAGGTATACTGCGTGTATACTATACTATAAGTTGATGAGATGAGACTTTATAAGGCCTTAAGGTTTTTATATTTTTTAAGTTATATAGAAAAACAACAAAATTAATCTCTTAAATAATATAAAACACCTGGTGACCATCTAACAGTTATGTCATGTATATTTATAATTAAAATAGTGTGAAACTAATTAAACAACATTCTTAAGTAATAATAATAATGATATTTAATTTTTATATTCTTAATTTCATTAAATATAATTGATTAATCAATTTGTGAGTATATAATCAAAGAAATAGTATTTGATTATGATTGATAGCCATGACACGATTTAAAGTTTTAGATTATTGAACTTGTAAATTATATTTTATATAAAATGTTGTAATTTTAATTATATTATTTTCACACGAGTCATTAATGTTATAAAAATTGTTAAATGAACTGACTCTCTCATTTAAGTATTTTAGTCCAAGTGACGCCATAGGTGTTATAAAGAAGAAATAATAAAATAAAAACTACATTTTATATTCAATTAAAAGCCAAAATGATATTATAATTCATTATTTATAATAATCTACCATTACTAAATAAGGAGAAATGAAAAGAATAGCGCGTCACATCAAATGAATAAAAAAATACCCAAGTTGCAAATTATTTGACTACACGTCATTTATTTTATTATACAGATTAGACGGAATTGTATATTTTTTTGTTCTTTCCTTAAACAATTTTGTTAAATGATATAAACACACATAATAATAATTTATATATAAATAACATTTTGATTACATACAATTCTGTGTAATAAAAGAAGTGTAATTATAAAAGAAATGTGTTAGAAGTATGTGTGTATATATGAGGGAGGGAGAAAGAGAGAGAGAGAGAGAGAGAGAGAGAGAGAGAGAGAATATATCGTGTCCCAAAAGTTAACTTAAACTAGCATTTTTTTTTTTTTTTTTTTTTTTTTTTTTTTTTTTTTTTTGCAATTTAATGACGAACATTGAACCTTTTCCTCCTCCTCCTTTTTATTTTTGACATTGTCATCAACATCATCAACAGACATTGAAATTTTATGAGGCGAGTCAACATGCAAAAGGATGGACTTGTATCTGTGAACTTGTCCCTCGCACATACTTCAAAATTGGTTATAATTTTTCTATCTACGCCGCACTGCTTTAGATGTAATTGTTTAGATTGTTAACACATAATTATATTTCCTTCTCTCTTTTTATTTTTTTTCCCATCGTGGTAGTATATTATATATATATAGTGAAGATTATTATACTTGAGTTGTATAAAAGTAATTCCCTCTCTCACTCTCGTGTATATAACGTGACAAACTTTATTGTTGTCATCACTTTTAAACAACGAAATAATTGTTTATATTTCTTTGTTTTCGCATTTGTCCTTGTATAAAAATATATATATTAAGTTTAGTTAATACGATATATTTGATAAACTTGAAAATAATATAATATGTGGATATAATATAAGTTTTGATTTTTACATCATTAATAATAATTTAGATAACCGTACTTGTATTGAATGTATAGAAAAAAAATAATTTCGTGCTCTAAAGGTCTTGTATACAAATTGCGGTACTTCATATTCAATACGTCAAACTGTTAGAAAATAATAAATTATTATTATAAGCGTTGTCAATTTTTTGTCATGTTTTTTTTTTAATCTAAAATTTGATATTCTTTGTAAAACCAATATTCATAAAAAAAAAATATATTCTTTTATTATAATGGTGAAACTAAATAGATTCCTATAGACACTATTTCTATATAATAGAAGACATTTTTTTGGTGTTATTTACTTTTTTTAAGGCATGTTATATCTACAATTTTACTATATACTGAAAATAGTGTGTTAGTATTCTCACAAAAAGACTCAGAGATGGCTATAGATTCCGAAATATTAAATAACGATAGTGGAGACTTTAATGCTCAAAATTCTTAAGGGCCCACAGACATCCTGGCTTTTTAAATAAAAATAAAGTAAAATAAATAAAATCTAAAAAGTTTTTAGAATCTTTTAGGTACAAAAACAATTTCACAAGTTATTAAAATCTGATGTGACTATTCCTTCTAATTTAAATATTAAATTAAAGTTCGATCGTTGTTTGGCCAAACAACGATCAGCTGACTTTTATATTTCGATTCATGTAAGTTTTTAGCTTTAATCAGCACTCAGTCACATTTTATGGCCAAAATGACAAACAGGTATTGCCTTGTATGAAGCGGCAATAACTGTTAATGTGATTTTAGCCACCAAAAGTGACCAAATAGCGTGAGATACGCGAAGTGGAGTATATAAGGGGGCGTGGCAAACGTTGATTTAATTTTTTAAGTAAAAGGAAGAGGCGCACATACGACATTTACAATTATTTTCATAAATAGTAGTACTAAATAGTGGATTAAGCACAAATTAAAAAAACTTAGTGTCCGAGCCCCTTTAACAAAAATTTAATATAGTGTCTATGCAGTCATTTTAAAGTCGACGCCATGTTGGATAACTCAATAACATGGGCCTCATAGGAAAATAACTCATTTTGCCAGTTTAAAAACACCATGCAATATTTTTGAGAGCATTGATGCTATAGGTTTTATTAGTATTTCAAGTATGTGAGAAAAATAAGAGTAACAAAAAATTAACTGGTTTTCCAAAGAAAATAGCCAAAAACGAAGTTTGTCCTATACGGAGCAATGTTATTCACTACTCCAGTATGCGGATACACCCTATAAACCACTTCACTTCACTTTTTTTTTTTCTGTTTAAAAAAATCCAAGAAAACATTGAGTTTATATTGAAAAATAAGTTATTACCTCATATATTTGATGATTGTAATATAACAACTGTAACTACTTTAGGAAAGAACAAAAAGTCTATTAAATTGCTATTTGTAGAAAAATATCATCAATTTGAAGTATATTAACCTGAAGATGTTATTGTCAATATAAAAAACAAGAAAAACATATAAAAATTACAACTTTATTATTATTATTATTATTTCTTGTATATATGTGTATACCTTGACTTTGTCGCTTTTTTTTTTCTTTGTGTTTTCTTATATTACCGCCTCTTACACAAAACAGATATAGATCAATGTACAAGATCTTTTTGCTTATATATAAAATACTATCTCAACTACCATCGATCACGTTCAACTGTTGTGACGTCACAACTTTTTAGCTCAATCACACCAATGCACAAGCTAAATAAGGTTACAAGAAAGAAATAAGAAGACATTAATAAAAATGAATATCACTGCGTGTATAGTCTCTATATACAAAATTATTTTATCTTTTAAACTATTTCCTCTGTTCACATCTTTTTTTACCCAAAAATAGTAATCTTTTTTTTCTTCTTTTAATAAAAAATAATTTCCTTATAAAATAAGACTGCGTGACTAATGAATCTACGTGGGAAATAATAATCATAATAATAAAATCCAATTTTTTAATACTAATATTTATATTTAACTAAATTAATCGTATATAGTTAGTAAAAAAACAACAACTTAAAATTTGTGTTTTGGAACAAAATAATTTAATTGCTTCCTTACTAATTGTATTATAATTTTCAAAATATTTGTTGTTTCTACTTTTCTGGATGTAACTTTTGAATGTTTGTGTTTTTAAAGTAATTATATAATTAATAATGTAAATATATATATACTGATTGTTGTTGCGTGAAAAAAATTGAATATTCTTCTGATGGTATATGTAATTTCTAATTTCATATCAGGTATATACGTGAAAGAAAAGTGTTTAGCAGCAGCAACAATATATAGAATATACAATGAATGAAAATATATTTAAAATTTATGCAAATAAAATTCATTTACACAAGTTACATAAATGAGAAATACTGTATACGAACCTATCTGATGACATTTTTCTTATATAAAATAATTTTTTTTTTTTTTTTACACAATTAATAATTTTAATGTACCATCATCCGTCAACTATAAATTATCTTTATTTCATCTGCCCTATTCCACTTAATTTTAAAATTCAATTTATTTCAATAAAAAAAGGTTTTAAATTAATAATAAAGTTATGACTATTTGATAAATTTGACACGTATTTGAATGAAGACAAGATAACATGAACATTTATCTATCTTAGACAAAAGAGAGAGAGAGAGAGAGAGAGAGATCGTGGGTATATTTTGAAGAGGTTGAAGTTAGGTCAAGTGAATCTGAAATGCTTTGTTCACACCCAAAGTGTCCGCCAATCATTTTTCTTATTCATCCTTTTGCAATCGCAATAAACCTACTCACATTGATCGCATCTCTCTATTTTCTCTTCAAAAATTTTCACATTTGTCTAATAATGCAAGTCTGAGTCACATGTAAATATCATGAGGTCATTTTTTCATCTACTAAGGGTTGGTTTATCACTAAAGTATTCATATACATTTCTAATAAGCTTTTATTTTAGTTTAATTAATAGTAGAAGCTTTATCAGTAGTTTTTTTTATATATACTTATCACGATACGATATTTCTTCACTAACAAAATTAAAAAAAAAAAAAATCAGCACTATGATTAAACTGTTGTTTGATTAAAACCTTCAGATTAAATTTTAATTGACAAGCTATTATTAAGTTGATAAAAACAGGTGCTACAATTTGATCTTCACTTAAGTTAAGTTAAATTGTACAGTATGTCACAAAGTAATAATCTAGCACGTTATTATTATCGGGGGAAAAAAAGTATAAAAATATCAACTTCGTTTTATATGCTATCTTTAAAAAATATAGAGTAATGTTGAAAAAGTTGCATACTTTACAGGGGCTTGAGAAAAATAAAAACAATGTATTACACTGTACATTATGTCTATTTGTAAACAACACAATAACAAAGCCAAATTATAGTTCCTTATTTTAATCCTATAGTTTTATCTTCAAAATTTGTTTGTTTATTACAAACACCTTCTATATAATCTAATAATAATAATAATTTTTTTTATATATTTAAGTTAGAATAATACGAAAATAAATTTTTGTTATCATATAAGTAACTAATCAAATCAATAAAGGCATTAAAAAACAGTTTATAATTTTTATACCATCTCGAATTGACGTCATTATTCATCTTCTCTACCTAACACTATAAATAAAAATTATAAAGATATAATAATAATAAATATATATAGAAAAATATTTGCAACGTTTAAAGTGCAAAATAAAATTTTTGCATTACTATTGAAATATTTTTCTTCTTATATTAAACTTGACTTGTTGTTATAATCTTTGCACGACCCGACCTGCTGGTCAGAGTGATTTTTATGATTGGATTATAGATGAATAAAATATGACAGGCAGGCGTACGTAGTGACTTTACATAGCACGCAGAGAGTAAAGATGATTTTCTTTGATACAAAACCAAGATAATAATAATAAAAAAAAGTTTTTGATCGAAAAAGAAGATGAAAAGACAGCTTCGAAATAAAGAGTCTCTGTATCTCTCTCCTCTCTCTCTCTCTCTCTCTCTCTCTCTCTCTCTCTCTCTCTCTCTCTCTCTCTCTCTCTTTCTGATAGAGAGCTATGCGCAGTGTCACGATCTTTGATCTTGCCCTTATAAAATAAAATATTTAAGATACCTTTTCAAAAAAAAAAGTATAATTTTCTATGTTTAAGAAGAGTTAACACCATAAATTAAACATCATTAAATTTTGACAACTAAAAAAAAAAAAAAATCATATTGTCAACCTTTGGTGAGCCTCATGATTATATACTTATTACTTTTTTTTCCTTGTAAAGTTTTGGCCTTGTGATAAAAAAATAATATAAAAAAAAAAAAAAAAGGTGAGGAAGGTAGTAAGTTGCCGACAACTTTGCAAAAGAGATGGATTTGAATCCTGGAAAAACGGAAGTGTAAATTCTCGGCTCCGTGAACACGACTTCTTAAGAATGATGAAGTTTTCTGATGTCTAAACTTAATAAAATTGAATAAAATGTATAAAAAAAATAAATTGTGATGCAAGCTTTTTAGTATTTAAATTGTATATTATTATAACGTATATATCTCCTCCTAAAATAATAACATTACATGAATAATATTATGTTATATTTTTTTCGTGTATGAATGATATTAACAAAATTTTATAATATAGTAGAAAATTAATTATTATTATTTATTTTAGCATTTTTTTAATTTACTTTTATGTAAATTTTAATTAAAGGTTATATAAAAAAATGTTGCATATTATCTCAAGGTAAATATATCTTTTAAGATGACATGAAAACGATAAATAAAATTAAATTATAGCATTTTTTTATATTATACTGTGTGAGATAAAATTTATATTAAAAAAGGAAACTAGAAAAAAAAGAAGTATAAAAGAAAGAAATATAATCTAAAATAGTGATATAGAGATAAAAAAAAATACTATCATATAACATTAAAATGAATTTTAAAATGATATTTTCAGTTTATTGTACTTTCAAATAATATATATCATTCATCATCATTCATTGATTTGAAATTACCGATATATCAATATACAGTATTTGCACATAATTGTAATAATATATTTTACCATGTTTAAAGGCATAGACAATATGAAAACATTAGAATTTACATCACAAAACACTTGATGGGACTTTATACATAAATAACGTTAATTGGTCTCAAAACCCAACGAAACCCAACTCTAGCGCCGTAGCAGCGATCAGAAAATTTCGATTTATGCAACCCGCACAACATTTTCATACTAGTTTTTGCCTGTTGTGTTTTTTGAAATAAATCCCTTTCTGAATCTGTTTCTGACGTCGGAAACAGAAATATTCATGCAAATTGCATACTTCACATTTTTTTTCACGCTCTCTTGTGGGACCACATTTATATTCTGATAAAAAGTATCATCAGTTTTGTAGATCCCATTTTGTGTTCAATGATTAAAAAGAACATGTTCTTTCATGTTTTCTATCTCTTTAAGTTCAGAGTGTGTTTTTCTAAAGAAAATAATATTACAATTAACAACTATAGCGCGAGTTTTTAAATGGTAAAATATTTTATCACAGTCGTGTGGATACATTTAAAACATAGAAAAATTCCATAACTCGTAAAATAATATGAAACCAGTTTTGCTTATGAAGATTAAATATTGCATATATTTTTTTATTGCCATAAGTGTACCTTAATAAATTATATAAGTAAAATCAAATTATAGATATAGCAGGTGGCTTAGAGAAAATTAAAAAAAAAAAAAAAAATTAAAATATTTTTTTAATAAAAATATTATCATCCTTTAGGCATATTTTTTTTATGTTCTCTATATTAAATTCATTAAATATAATTCTCATTAGTTAAAAAAGAAAAGAGAATATGATAGTAATAATAATAAGAATATGTATATACGTGTAATTCCGGGAGCAGAAAAGTTGACTGATGTTCTAGTAGAGTTGGGCTCATCAGCACACCTAATGATCACCTTAGGCTATATTATCTATACATACATAATATTCGCATACTTTGATTGTCTTACTTTAAGATTATTTTGATATATTATATAAAAGACTCCATACCAAGCATAATAATATTTTTAGTCACACTTCTTCATATTTTAAACATATATATTATTTTGTATATATATAAAAAAAAAATTATGAATTCCGTTGAAGTAATATTATACAATATATATATAAAAACGTGAGACGAAAAAAAGTTTATGATAATAATATGAATAAAAATATAAAAAGAAAAAGACAAACGCATTAATATAACGGTGGAAATGAAAATGTCATAAGGATATAAAAAGTAAGATAAAATAAGCTGACTCACTAATTTCTGTTGCATTGATGCATATTAAGTTCAGAACTGCGTAGTGATCTTATTTAAGGAAAGAGAGAGAGAGAGAGAGAGAGAGAGAGAGAGAGAGAGAGAGAGAGAGAGAGAGAGAGAGAGAGAGAGAGAGAGAGAGAGGTCAAAAATTCTATCATGGATATATTATATGCAACTAATTCCAACAAAAAGAATATCAATTAATGATGATATTTCACAATTGAATTAAGATTTATTAGATTTTTTATGATATTGGCAATAAAATGTAAAATGCGGTTTATATATAAGATTTTTTTTTCCTGGTAGCTGTATAAATAAAAGATGAAATATTGATATTTTCATACAGAAAACGAGTTCACTCTCTCTCTCTCTCTCTCTCTCTCTCTCTCTCTCTCTCTCTCTCTCTCTCTCTCTCTCTCTCTCTCTAATACTCCAATTTATTACGATATAAGGAATCATCAACTAATGAACACACATATAGATAAAAAAAATTACTGCGCGAGTGCGAGAGAGAAAAGGTTGAGAGAGCAACATGCCTAATTACCTTACTCACAAATTAACTTGAGGGGACCACAGAATATAATAATTCGTAGAATCACTAATTTGTTAGGAAGAATTTTTCTGCAGTAATAATAACGATCCTCTACGTTAATAGCTTGCACATGAACTCGCTTGAACCTATACCTCTACTTCTATACTTGGAGAATATTATTAAGTGTTTTTATTAATTTTTTTACAAGATTGAAAATGATAAGGATTTTAGATTAGACCCCAAAAAAAAATTCACAAATTAACAAACTATTTGTAAGGTTTTCTGCTTACATTTAATCAAAATGTTAAAAAAAAAAAAAAAAAAAAAAAAAAAAAAAAAAAGCTTAGGACAACAATAAAAAAACGTGTTTTCTTTTATACTTTTTGACACGCTAATATGGAATATAAAATTGAAGCTACTAGAATAGATATTGCGCTATAGATCAATTTGATTACAATGAATCAAAGTTATCATTTTAAATATTTCAGCTGATTCCGTAAATGTAAGCTCTTTGATTTCATTTTCATATTTAAGTCTACTTTAAAAAAAAAAGAAGTAATAAATCATTGAAAAAACATTTAATTTTCTATTATTTTAAAGTATATTAAAAGTGTTGAGTTTTTGGATTGAAAATAATAGTAATTTAAAGAGAAAATATTTTAGGTTAAATGATTATTTCTTTGTATCTAACTTGACATGAAAATAGCACTACTGCCATGGTTACAATTACAATAATAATTTAGTTGATGCATAATGCGTGTCGGTAGCATCATAAATAGTATGTAATAATATAACATAGCCACTAGACATAAGCAAAAGCAACTCGTCTTGTCTGCCTGTCTGATACACACGGTTACGTTTTATACACTCGAGGTCTAGAGCTATCAAAAAAAAAAAAAAAAAAAAAAAGCCACCTCCGCGACCAATTTGGCCCTCCTAGCTTGAGAGAGAAGAGAGAGAGAGAGAGAGAGAGAGAGAGAGAGAGAGAGAGAGAGAGAGAGAGAGAGAGAGAGAGAGAGAGAGAGAGAGAGAGGAGAGAGAGAGAGGAGTCAGTAATGTGCCGGAACTAAACATAGAGAGTTGTGTTGGGTCATATAGTAAAAGGCGGCGTGGATTTATAATACACACCATCTAAATTGCGCGGGACTAAACACTTTTAACCATTCAGTAAATAAATCGATTACTTTAAAATACAATTATATCGTCCTAATTTACGATTTAAAATTTTTTTTCTATAAATTTTGATGATTATATTTTTGTTTTAATAATAATTGAAATTGTTTCAATCTATTAAGATTGGCTTTTTTTATGGTATTTTACTAATTTTTCAGGAGTTATATTTAAGTTTAAATTAGTGTAATAATAAATCTTAATACAGTATGTTATTAATTTTATGCTAATGTTGGCATGAGTGTATTAATGATTTGACTATACATGTAATTCGTTAAGATATATAAATCAATAAATCATTATAATATTGAGCATGCTAATAAGTTGTTGTACTTAAATATTCAACATATAATTTGTTCAATTAATAGAATACGCGTTTATGGAAGTGTTGAATCGTTAAATCAGAATATATAACATCAAATCAATTTTTTTTTACCACTAGTTAAGTGAACCAGATTGAGCCATTGTTTTAAAAATTCTCCCCACTAACACACTCAAAAAACTATCAACAAATAACATAAGAAACTAAAACTTAACAATAGTTAAATAATATCACGGTTATACATATATGAAAGAAAAAAATGAAAATGTAATTTTAATCACATAACATTAATAAAAAAATGTATTATAGATTTGAAATAATATAATACAATAAAATATTTTTTGAAACGACTTTTATAAATGTTTCAAATAATAAAAAAAAACTGGAACACTTTTATTTTATTTAATGAGAGATAATCAGAGTAATTTGTATTCTGGGACATATTAAAACGTTTTAATACATATATATAAAAACAATCTTGTATTATATAGAATTCACTCAATCGAATTGTATGACTAGAATAAGTAATTTGATATGTCTTGTAATTGATAAAAATAGTGTGACATTTCATGTTTTTCTTACTTTTTTGATATACTGCAGGTTTTAAATTATTAATTTATTAAGAAAATTAAGTTATGATATTATTTTTAATAAATTTTCAATGCTATTTCACGCCTACATATGGAGTATACGTGAAATATAACATGGATGCGTGCGGAGTACGTGGATATGTAACACATTTTATTTAAATTTTATTTTCGTTGACAGAAAAATAGAAAAATAAGCAAACTTTTGGATAGAAAACCATGTTTGTTTTTTTCACTTTTAATTACATTTTTTTTAAAAAATCTTAGGATTATGAATAGAAATCATTATTGCTCTCTCTCTCTCTCTCTCTCTCTCTCTCTCTCTCTCTCTCTCTCTCTCTCTCTCTCTCTCTCTCTCTCTCTCTCTCTCTCTCTCTCTCTCTCTCTCAAGACTTACATGAAGGCAGGTTTACTTTTTTTTAATAATTAAAATTTTGAAATAAATATATAGAGCGACGGGCACAGATATATTTTCTATAAATTTTTCTGCATATAGCTTAAAAACTAAATCTAAATAATACTTAAAAGCAGAAAGCCATGGTTATTGGGATTTAAATGTTTTTATTTATAATTTCAATTTCTGTTAGAGAATCTGAACTCTGGAAACTTAAGACTATAGTTTCTATTTTTCTATGAAGTAATTTATATAAAAAAGATGCATATTGTAAATTATATGTATATACACGTACTTTATAAAATTCTTAATATAATTCAAACAAAAGAATATAAAATCATATATCTTCAATTCAAATTATGGGAAAGTACAAGAGTCATCAATAATCAATATTATGAAAGCAAACTAAAAAAATATTTCCACATAAAATGATTTAACAATACCACAATAATGAATATCAAAATACATGACAACATCAAATAAACCTATAAAAAAAATAAGAAATTCTTTAATAAATTCCAACAATATTTTTTTTATATATATATAATATTGTAGTACAAGGCTAAAGAAATATATAGAAAAATATTTTTAAATATTAATATAATATATCATTGTATATATGATATGAAAATCATGATAAAAGTATTATAATAAAAAAAAAAGTGAGTCGTACAATTAAATCGCTGTAGGTTGTCTTAATAAGTGGGATGCTACGGTATGGACCAATAATCAATATCACCTGTATAGCTTGCAAGAATTAGTCGCGAGTTTTAGGCAAACTCATGGCGGGTGCCACGTTTTAAATCAAAAGCTTCCGCCCCTGATCACATCTCTCTCTCTCTCTCATACATACACAAGATTGACCGCAAGCAAAAGCAAAGGAAAAAAAAAAAAAAACTTAAAACGAGCCGCCACGATCTCATATGACCGATACTTCACGCCTCCAATCTGTATTCACATCCATTCACGCCAAACTTTATGTACCAAGAAACTGTAACATACAATATAAAAGCTTATCAGAAATATTTAATACACTTGTTAATTTAATATTTAAAAAAGGTAATATTAACGTAACTTATAATTTAATAATTTACTATAAAAATATTATATTTTTGGAACTATCTTTTCTTTTTTTTTTTAAATTAAAACATTATGTGGAACAAAGCATGGAGAATTGTTTTATATAGTATAACAAAACTATTATTTTCTTCCCAGTACATCTTTAATTTATTTACCTTGGAAAAAGGAGCAAAATTAGATGAGTCTTAATTCTATTCTGATACGCCAAAAAAAAGAAGCAGTTACAATTTTTTTCTTCTTCTAAACTTATATAAGAATCTTTTTTTTTTTTTTTTTTTTTTTTTTTTTTTTTTTGTTAAAAAAAATTGCTACTAAATTTTTATTATTATAAAGCTATAAAAAAGAGGAAATAATGAACTTGAAATTGTGTGTTCATACTTCATATAGTTAATAATTATAATAATCAGACATGAAAAATATAAGACAAAAACTTGCATGCTACAGCTGCAATTTCTTTTTCTCTTAAATTTATTAAAATAAATTGAAACTTAATTAGTTAAATTACATATATATAGAGTTAAATTTTGAAAAAAATTAAATATGACCAAATGCAAAAAAAAAAATAATAATAATAATAATAAATGAAGAGAAACAAAAAAAATTAAGAGAAGCACCTGCACGATTACCTCTCAAAATTGTGATTTTAATCAGTTTTAAAAAATGAATAAAAATTTAATGCACATTGCAATAATATATGTTTAAATTAAATTGTAATTTTTGACTCGTGTTTTTTAAATTTTATGACCTATAAGAATCATTTTGTAAAGTTTTTTTATAAACAATCCTCTTACATATTTATAACCGTTAATTTTATATTATGAATTTTATTACCATTTTTTTTTTACAGCAATATAATTCAATTTGCCACTGCACACGCATTAACCAAAATATATGCCAGTTTTATAGCACATCATCTTAAACAAAAAATTTAATCGTAAATTATTATTTTGATAGTTTAAAATTATTTCTTTACAAAAGCAAATTGTAATTAATAATAATCAAATTAAAATTAAAGTATTAAAATTTATAAATGAGGTCAATATTTTTTTCTCCTCTTTAATATTGCACTATTAATATTAATTTAATAATAGTAATTCAATTACTATTATACATACAAACAACAACAACAATAAAAAAATACTGTTTTTGTATATTTAAGAAAGGGAGGAGTATATAATACAGAAAAAGATAATAATACAAAGATTAAATTAAAATAGAATTAATTTAAATTATAATTAATTACAATTTACTTCTGGGTCACTTAATTTAATTTTTCTTATTGTAAATGTATAGTAAAATTTATTATATATATTTTAAAATGACGTAAACAAAAATTAAAGAAAATGAACTGACAGTATATGACAGACAAGTAGGTGATGAGTGAATATTTAAAACTGATACCATCTTTCCATATTACACAGCATAATTGTGTGATAGTTCAAGAAAAATATATAAAATTTAAAAACTTCCTATGTATTATAAAACTTTAAACCCTGTATGTAGTAATATCTATTTTTTTTATTTTGTCTCGTGTTTTTCGGCAAAATGCGTGATCTTTTGACATTAAATCCTTTTTTATAAAGTTCTCTGTGATTACCAAAGTATGACAATAAAGATTATGTTAACGATTCACCTGTTGCGACGGTTGTGGTTAGTGAGTGCGATGTACATATAGGGGGAGTATATATGCAAGAAAAAAATAAAATAAAAACAGCACAGGAAGCAGTTTTTAGACTTACGAATGATATAAAGTGAGCCGACATTCAAGACAGGAAGACATTTTTATATGTGTATAGTTTTTTTTTTTTTTTTTTTTAACTGACCCCCACGGCTGTCGCGCAAGGTTTCTTTTATACTCCTACTACTAAAAAAAACACTAAGCAAAATGCTGGAATATATATATATATATATATATATATATATATATATATATATATATATATATATATATATATATATATATATATATATATATATATATATATATATATATATATATATATATATTGTACCGCGACTGACTGCTGCGAGAAAAACACTTCATTACCCGCGTGCTCATCGTGAGCGGCACGCCACCATCAAAAAAAGCCTGAAGGCAAAAAACCACGTCTGCCTTCTGCTATATACGTATATTATAAGTACACATATATACGACGTTCATAATAACCTTTTTATTATATATTAAAGTATCACCTGCCAGCATCATAGTTGGTCCAACTTATCACATAAAGTGGACACCAAAACACATAAGAACAATGTTGACGCGTGCCTTTCATTCAATTCCCATCTCAAAAATTATTTATATACAAATTTAAAATAAACTTTAAAATATTATCCAATAACAATTGTTTTTATTGTAAATAGTTTCTATAGTATCGTACCGTAAGTTAGGATGACTTGTTGTAAATGTCTGGCCACGACGGGACTCGAACCCGCATATTATACAATCTCGCTTATACAAGGCTAGTGGATTACCATTGGACGAGCTGTTTCTTTACATGGAAAGTTAAATTACTTACTCGTATCGAGCCATGTAAAATTCACAGGACAATTTTTATTATGTTGTATGATCTTGAACTTTATTGCTATTTATTTTTATTTTTTTACAGTGTGATTTTTTTTTTTTTTTTTTTTTTTTTTTTTGCTAAACTATCATGTTCACCAAATGTTCTCCATGGTATATAATCATCATCTTTTATCTTACCTCTCAAAATCTAACATACCTGGGTTGTGACGGGTCTTGGTGCATGAACCAAAAGTCAGATTGTTCTGATTAAAAACATGTTCGGTAATTATCTAAAGCTAGAGAGAGAGAGAGAGAGAGAGAGAGAGAGAGAGAGAGAGAGAGAGAGAGAGAATAAAAAATATATATAACTGACGTTATTTACCACTGTCAGATTTTTACACATCGTTTCATACTCGATTTTGATAACAATTTTTATTATTTTTCTTTTGCATGCAATATGAATAAGAGTGTTTTTGCTGTACACATTATAAACATTTTTCATTCTATAATTTAAGATGAAGTAAAGTAAAACTTCACTTGCTTTTTAGCGTTAAAAATTGTTTATTATTATTATTTTTATTTTTATATATTTAATCACATTTAAACTTCTTGACAGAAAAAAAATGTACATATATATATATATATATATATATATATATATATATATATATATATATATATATATATATATATATATATATATATATATATATATATATATATATATATATATATATATATACAAACATCAGGAAATTGTATAATAAGTACATAAATGAAAAAAAGAACAAAGCATTTTTGTAATATCTTTTGCAAAAATGTTATGTTCAAAAAAACAGTATAAATTTTGTAAAAAGATAAAAACGATACATCACACACACTATAATACACGCAAGTTTAATTTTTTATATTATTATTTTGTATAATTAATTATAGTTAAAAATATTTCTTTCTCATGACTAATCTGATTTAACTATAAAGAGAAAAAAATGTGATATATGTAAAAAGAATTTAATATAAAAAAAAAAAATATATATATATATATATATATATATATATATATATATATATATATATATATATATATATATATATATATATAACATTTAAAAATAGTTAGAAAACGTAGATGTCACTTGAAGGCAGATATTTGAGAAAGCTGTAATTAAAGATACCGCCTTTCAATAAATTTTATTTTAGTCAAGATACCGACGCTAATATTCGATGTAGAACTAACCAAACCCTCCTCTTTGCTCTCTCTCTCTTTCTCTCTCTCTCTCTCTCTCTCTCTCTCTCTCTCTCTCTCTCTCTCTCTCTCTCTCTTTCACGATTGTATAAAAACTCTCCAGAAAAAAATTTAGTATAAAGTAGTGAGAAAAACAGCAAAATATCAGCGAGCGAGAATTAAATTTTAATGAAAAGAAGAAGCAACTTAAAGATTCCTTAAACAAGTATTTTATTTTATTGTTTTTTCACACACACACACACACACACATACAAATGCTGTGTCCAAAGATATAAAACGTGTTATAAGTATGAAAAACATTCTATTAAACTGATTTTTCCAAAATATCTCAAAATCTCGATTATAAAATACTATAGAAGTCTACTTTTTACGACTCTCTTTAAAAGCAAAATACTAATTTAGGTTAGGCTATAACAGAGAGGAGGACTTGGAGAACAACAAACAATTCACAGCAAAATAAGCAAATGGTTTTAACGTTTATTTGTAAAAAATAAAGTTTTGTTGTTGTGGTTTTTATTATTTATATAACAAAAGATTTATATTTGCCCCTGTAGATTAGGCAACTTTTCGTGCATATAGCCAGTACTATACAGTATACACTACAGTATATGCATCGCACAGGTGGTATCAAAGCATTTAAAACAAGCGAATGAGGCGAGAATGAAAAATATCGAGAGAGAGAGAGAGAGAGAGAGAGAGAGAGAGAGAGAGAGAGAGAGAGAGAGAGAGAGAGAGAGAGAGTTAGAGAGAGAAGAGAGACTTCACATTTAAATCATCTCAGTTCACGAGATAGCGGACTAATGTGAGAGCTTGGGACCCTCCTCTTCACACCCGCTACATTACTTGCTTATGTTGTACGGACGTCGGTCGGTCGGTCGGTACGATATCTCTGCTTTGCGCTAACTGCCCTCAGGTCCAAAACTTCTTGCCACAACCAACAATGAATCAAACTTCATGTCTATCTACCCTGCCCACAGATTTAAAGATATCATAAACTATTCTGACTCTGCGAGAATTAAGTATTAAAAAAAAAAAAAAAAAAGATGTTCATAGATTTATATTTATATTCATTCCTATATTATAAGATATTAATATTTGATTTCTTTTTAAAATATTATTCATGCTCATTCATTATATTTTTATTGTTGCTTAATAATTTAATCATAAAATTAAAATTACATTATATTATTAAGAATATATTTAATAAGAAAAAAAATCAGGTACTATAATATAAGTATACAGTATTACAATGTTAAAAAAAAAAATCTTATATAACAAACTGAAATGATGAGAGAGAATCTTATATGGTTTGTTTACAAGGAACAATATTTACTTTGTGCTATAAATTTGATTGCATATATCTTGCAGGCAAATTTTTTAAACATTGCATGAAAATGTTGCTCCGTGTGAACTTGTGTTTAATTTTTGATTTTTTTTTTTATATTTTTATCTTGTGAGTGTAAAAAAATTAAACAGACTGTGTGCAACAGCAACAATAAAGAAAGAAAAATACGTTTTTTTTTAAATGAATGAAGTTGGCCTCCTGTTACAGACATTAAATGGAAAATAGTACCATAACAAAAATTATTTAGCTATGTGTGGTTGCATGATATTGTGCGCTAGCATCATGCTTGAGGAGATAAATACATTGCTCATAGCATAGGACAAACATCAGTGTTGACCTGTTGACCTTTTTCATAGCAAAATCAATGTATTTTTATTATTTTTCTCTGGTGATATCAGTAAATTTTAACTGATGAAACGAACAAATAATAAGTTATATTTGTTATTTTTTAATTATCAAGTGCAAAAAACAAATACATTTCTCCTAGACTGGCCTATGTTATGTACTGTATATACTCAAATTTCAAGTTAATGTCATGGTGTCAAAGCGCAAACTTATTATAAATCTCCCATCTCCCATTTCATTCAGATTTTCACAGGAAATAAAAAAAGTACTATGAAATTTTAGTAGTAGTTTTGCTAATACTTCATGTTCGCTTCTTTCAATGAAATTAGCAGTTTCAACTATCAATTTATATCGATTTACTATAATATTTTGTATGATATTGTATCGTATTCTATATATTATATCTAATTATTTAGCACACTTGAACTGTACTGTAGTCTGTCTGAGGTGATTATTGCACTCGTATATGAAAACATGACTAAATGTAGAGACACCTTGTTTGTCAATACCCTATGCCTGCACATTTTGACCTTAGACTTTAATACATGCACAATTAAGTAATATGGTAACGTAAAAGTAGGCAGGTAGGCCCTTAGAGAGTTGATGAGGGCATTGGGTGGGGGGGGGGGGGGGTTGCCGTGCATTCAAAGAGAAATGAAACTGCAATTATATAATTAAGTCATTATTTGATGTGTAATCAAGATTAAAATTAGTCAAATTAAGAAATGATCCCCCCTCCCTTCTTTTTTAAAAGTCTCCAACAAAAACTACAATTGAATTTGATGTTGTTGACTTTTATGTAGCTACAAATTTTAAGAAAAATCTATATTGGCAAGAATGAAATTAGTAATTAATATGCCGGTCTGTATTAAGAGATAAGCAAGCACCTATCATTGGAGCTTATCGGTTTAGCGCGCGGTGAAAGCCAAGGGTTAAGGGCTAAGTCCCCTAATTTAACATTATATAGTATAGGTTATGGGGGAAAACACGTTTTTTTTTGCGATTTTTGGAAAAACTACTCCACCGATTTCGAAGAAATTCAAATGAGAAATACTAGGCATACTTTTACTTGTTATAAGAAGCCATAGAAATTTGTTAAGCATTTTGTAAACCAAGTAACCTCCATTAGTATGACTATATAAATTATAAAGTTTGCATGGCTTTTAGTACGGAGGTGGTGTATACATGGACACAAAAATATTATAATCAGTATGGCAGTAATGAAAAAAAGACAAATATAATATAAATTATTTGGCTTACCTGTGATTTGATCGTGCTGTGTGAGAGGAATATCCGAACACACATTTTCCTGCAATTCAAATTCTTCAGCTTGGATTACTTAAATTAAAATAATAATTAAAGTATAGTTTATTCTGTCTTTTCAATAAGAAGCACAATTATACTGTATGCTATATACCACCCCACAAACTTCAATGTCGTGTGCGCAAGCACTTTTCACCATAAGTATACTATTGCAACCAATTTTTTTTTCCGGTTGGACTTTTAACTTTTGTTTGAGGTGATCGAGTTATAAATATATTATTTTTAAATTATTATTATTATTACTATATATTTAAAATATTTGGATTAGAAATTGGAGCCTATAGGAACCTATTGTAATTGTATAGCTTATTTTGATGTAAATAAGAAACATTTAAAATAATAATGAGTATATTCATATATTATTATAATTTAAAAAATCTCTAAAATATATTTTCTATCAACTCTTCTTTAAAGATTGCAATTTTTTTTAATGGTTTAATGGTTGTTATAATTAAATAGGCAAAATTAGAGGCACCTCAATGAACTAATTCACTCATCTCACTCATATGAGTATGCGCATAATCCAGGATAATCTGAAAGGGTAGTTTTTAGTTTTGGAGTAGATTTTGGGTGATCTTTGATTAAAAAATTATCTATCTTTATATATATAACTAAAATAAATAAAAGTAAATAAAATAAATTTAAAGCTTGCAAACTATATATTTAATTAAAGCCAAAAAAATACGCAACTGGTAATAACATACAGACTTTTTAGCTAATTATACTAAATGTTTAAAAATAAAAATAGAACCTCGCGGATGAAAAATTTGTCTGCGTATAGGGAAAAAAAATTTCATTTTACAAATGATGAAACTTTTGAATTCGAAAATTTCATTCTGTTTATTACAGAATGAAATTCTCTCTGTTATGTGTTATGCGTGACTGCAATTTTTTAAAAAAAGATAAAGAATTAACTTTTTTTTTAAACAAAATGTTAATTAATAATATAAAAATTATGATAATAAATAAAAAAAATATGTAAATATGATAATTATTAAAATGCAATAAAAAATGGACTTTTTCATTTATACTATTAATATACTATTTAAACTATTTCCTCCATACCTTATTGTCGTAGAATAATTATATATTGCATTTTATTATAATTATATATTTATTAAATTTTTTTTTTATAATACTTTGTATAATTAAATTAATTTTTTGTATTTAATTTATATTATGCACTCTGCGCATATAGATGCGGGACGAGGGACGAGTCACTGCAGTATTCGCAACATTTTAGTTTTAATCACCAATTTGGAAAATAATTATGAAATCATACAAATTAATTAAATTATTGATCAATTTCTTTCCAGTTTAAAAAAAAGAAAAGAAAGAGTTTATTTTTATATCGATCCGCCATCTAGCTTATAAAGAAAGAAATTTTAAATGGATTTTGACTACTAGCGCCATTGTGGTGAACTAAAGAAGCCTCTAGTAAAAATATATCCGCAAGGCAGTCATCATCTGGTGCTTTTGTAAAAAGCCCTGTTATTGTTTACGTCGTGTAAAACGTCATGGCAGAAGGGTAAATATTTAATAACTCATTTTACATATTTTTTTTATTTCTACAAAACTTGTATTAGCTATCAAGTATTTAAATTGTACCTGCTATTGCCTCATTTTTGTAATATAACCTCGAGAATTTAGACACTTTTTTGTTGCTATGTCGTCCCCTATGGAAGTGTTACTGTGATCTGATTGACCTGGTTTGCATAACTAATAGAGCAACTTGCAATTGTTTTTTATACAAAAAAGTTATGCAGATAAATTAATTGCAATATTTTTAACGTTATTTTATCAACATCATGACTAATCGAAGTTCTTAAAGCAATCAAAAAACTTTTAATTGCGTAGTTTACGTCTTCAATCTAAAACAGCTGATCATTTTTACTGATAAAATTTTTAATTATAAATTTTGTAATATTTCAGAGAACAACAAGGATGGTGGGGTTCAATATTTCAAGCAGCAAAAGACAAGGTATATTATTATTTACATCACTTGAGAAAACAATAAAAAACCATAACTTTTTTTGTTTATTTTATATTTATATTACAATTTTTTTGCAGTCCGCAGAAGTTATGGAGTTTGTTCGAAGGGATTTGGATGAATTTTCATCTGCTGTTAAAACTGAAGCTAGTAGTGTTGTCAATTCTACAGCTACTGTTCTTAAAGATAAACTAAAGGTGTGTATAGTGTTTCAAATGAAAGTGTTATGAGGATTATGCAACATTTTTTGTTTATTTAGTTGGATGACGAGGAATCAACAGCTGGCTCTATGAAGAAAAGTTTGTCAACTATTTTGGGTCAAGTTAGTGGTGCTTTAAATCCACAACCAGAGGATGAAGATGAAGAGGCCATGCTGATTCAAGGATCTGAACCTGTTCCTCTATCACCAATCCAGGTATACATACATGTATACATTCATATACAGACAGAAGGCCTGTGTGCAGCTCGCTGATATGCTTTACCTGTGCACACAGCCAGGGCGTTTTGTCCAAGGGTCTTGTGTCTGCAGACCTTCTGACACACATTCTATACATTAGAAATGTCCATTTTGTTTGTAACCTTAGAGCACACACCATGTATGTATCTGCAGAAGCAGCAAAGTCAAAACTCTTGTTGCATTTTGATTTGATTTTGCTTTTGCAGATACATAATTTGTGTTTTAAGTTAGCGATATGGTAATTGTACTTTTTATCATCAGAGATGGATTGGACCACAACCCTTTGAGAAATCTGAAAATATAGCCCATACCCACTGGGGTTTCTGGGGGGGGGGGGGGGGGTTCTGCACTACCAGCCCTCTTTAGCTCTTGAGATTATCTCGAATTCTTGGCGCTTTATCTGCCTCTTGTTATTGGCAGATTTGGATTTTTTTCCCCTTGATATTAAAGGGGAAAAAATTGTAAAATTTACAAACAACATCCCAATTTGTCAATAACTAGCATAATTACATACAATTTTTGTTTACATGACTTGTAAATAATAGTTATGAAGCTTTGAGGAATATACTGTGTTAAGATCCCCCCCCCCCTCCTCCCGATCTAATGTTAATAGCAAAATTTGAACATTTTTAAGGCATAATTTGACATTGAGGCTCATAATAATAATGAAAGTAATGTAGAGCTACCTATCATTTCCTAAGACTTAATTACCATATGTATTTTAATTAAGACAAGATAGGTTTTTTAATACTAAACACGATTTTATCTGTTATCTTGTGACTGTGCCCATAGGTACAGCTGTATGCCCTAGCTTCTGACGCAGCTACTTTCCTGCTGGACCCAAGTGAGGACTCAGATCTGGCCCCTCGTTATGAGGCTTGGCTAGATTGTCAAGAGGATGATTCCATGTCGACCAATAGGCTCTCCAGATTGATGGCATCTAACCCACATCTCCATAATAATTACGAGAAACTTGTACCTTCAGAGGTAAGAATTAAACAAACTATGCAAATACAGAGATTCAAGAAAATAAACTCAAAAAATCTTTATTTCCAGTCTCCCCAGTTTAGTTTAGTTTTCAGTTTAGGTTATAAATTATAATGGAACTGTCAGTTTTTTGGTGACAATGTGTGTAATCCTGTTATTGCATTTTGATTGTAGGAAACTGGAAATAAAGTTGTTTTTTTTGATTTTTTGAAACCATCAAGGGTTGGATATGATAGATTTAAAAGGAAATTATAGAGGAAACCAGCACTATGATAGGACCTCTCTATTATTATTTTTAAGGAATTATGAATGTTGCTGTATGGTTTGTGAGGTACAATATCTTTAATTTTTATATAAAAGTTTTTTTTCAATGTTTAAATTTTCATACATACAAATATTTTAAATCACAGTAAATAATAGTTTTCCCATGGTTTTCAAAGGAGGGTAGTTCTTCCATGATTAGGAGAAGAAGGACAAATTTACCACATATTAATACTTAAAGGCGTAGAACACCTTGAACAAAAAAGTTGTGTAATATCCTAACAAAGCTGAAAATCAACTTTGATTTGGCCAAAGTCATTGATTTTTAATTTATTTTCCATTCACAAAATACCACTGGCAGTCACTGACGTCGCAGCTTGCCCGGTTTACGCGCGCATTAAACAAGCGAGCTGTGACGTCAATGACCGCCAGCGGCATTTTGTGAATGGAAAATAAATTAGAAATCAATGACTTTAGCCAAATCAACGTTGATTTTCAGCTTTGTTAGGATATTACACAACTTTTTTGTTCAGGGTGTTCTACGCCTTTAAATCAAGATATACTACAAACATGCAAAGTAAGGACACGCTTGGCCAATTTGGGCCACCGTGAAATTCAAAATGAGCGTTTTAAAGCCAATCAGGTCACATGATCAAAATTGAGTAATCACAACTGTGCTAAGATTAACATGGAAAAAGTTAGTGTCCCTATCTTGTACTATATTATCTTGCTTAATTATAAGAGGTAAAATGAAGCAATTTTAATTTGTTTAACATATTTATTTTGCTGTAATGTCATAAAATCATAACTATCTTTGCACTTATCATAAAGTTTTGTGCAAGCAATAATTATTTCTTATCACTGTAATTCAGAATAAAATACATACAAACAGTACACACAAGTTTATGTAGTTTTCTAGTCAACTTAATGATATTATCAACTAAAATCACTAACTTGAAACGTTAAAAATTAAAAATGTCCTTTATTGTTTTAAGGGTATACATATTTCATAGCATTTGTCAAGGTTAATAAACAGAATGATAGTTTCAAAACACCTTCATACTAAAATCAAGCAGATATGTGTACTATAATTAATTTAGTGACATGATAAATAACTAGGGCCCGGATAGAATAGGAAATACCAACAAGCGCGTTACCATGATAGAAGTCTGTAGCTTGTTGAAGATCTTGATGGCACAGTTAACACAAATATTTACATTGATTGAGATATTTCAAGGGCGATGACCCTCTTCTTCAGTTGTTAGAGTGTAATCTAATCTAAGTGATTACACTCTAAGTAACTGAAGAAGAGAGCCTCGAAACAGTTGAATGTAAATATTTGTGTTAATTGTGCCAACAAGATCTTCACCAAGCTATGGGCCATCATTTTTTTTTTTTTTTTTTTTTTTCCTTATTCTTTCCTTTGATAATATATTCCAACCAAAATGTTTATTTAATTAATTATGTATTATTGGTTTATTTTAGTTCAGTTTTGGTCTGGGTTAGAAATTATTTCCTCTCACTCAATGGTTCCTGTCGGCTACAGTTTGAAGTCCCTTTCCCCAATTTTTCCAATCTATATTTTGTGTCTGCTATCTAATCTTTATTTATCTAAAATGTAGATATCAGTACAGTACATAAAATTTAAAAAAAAAAATGTTGTTGCAATTAATTAACTTGTTTCCGTACTTAAAAAAAAGGTTGTTTGCTTATTTCTAAACTAAATTTCATGTCCATGTGTTTCAATTATTATTATTTTGCTTGAATGACAATAATAATTATAATATTATCAGTGACCTATAGATAATTATGTATTTTGTCATCCATGCATGCATGATATTGCTTTTGTAACAAAATGAACTCCAAGGTTGTAAAGCACAGCTGTTTTCAAAGCAGTGAAATATGTAATGCAATGAGATTGCTTCTTTAGTATAATTCTTATCAGAAATTTATTATTACCACCTGCCCATGTTTACTTTTAGTTGTTAGTCATCATATAATATTGCTATCTTAATGTCACTTCCTGTCTCATGTTTTGAGATTTATCGCTTCTCTGTATAGTGATTGATTTTCTCTCTCTCTCTCTCTCTCTCTCTCTTTCACGCATTAGTAAAATGAGAATCTCTTAAAGAAATTTCTAATAATTTATATATATTAAATTAAAGGCGTAGACCACCTTGAACAAAAAACTTGCCTAATATCTTAACATACCCAAATATCAACATTATTTTGGTCGGAGCCATTGATTTCTAATTTATTTTCCATTTACAAAATGTCAGTTGCGGGTTTACTACGTCACAGCTCGCCTGGTCCACGCGCGCGGAAACAGGCGAGCTGTGACGTAGTAAACCTGCAACTGACATTTTGTAAATGGAAAATAAATTAGAAATCAATGGCTCCGACCAAAATAATGTTGATATTTGGGTATTTTAGGATATTAGGCAAGTTTTTTTGTTCAAGGTGTTCTACGTCTTTAAGGAAATTAGAAAGGGTGTGAACTTGCTGAAATGATTCCTGTGCAATTGGTTCGTGACAAATCTTGCTAGCACAGAGATAACAGATACCAGATATAGCTTTTGCTCTTTGCAGTTTTAAAAAGAAACTAACAAAGGCATACCTACATAAGGAGTCCAATTTCTTGATTTCCTAATGTTTGCTTATATTTTATACATATCCAACTATGATGGGTTCTTTATTGTTAATTTATTGTAGAGTTATTTAGTGAATGATGAGATTGTCCTAATTATTTATGCATATATTAGTAAGATGTTTATGCTTCAAAAGAAAATAATAAATTATGCTTAATAATAAGTTGCATTACAGTTATACATATCGACAGTGTTCCGCTCTGTTGGCCGATGTCCACTTGACTTAAAAAAAAAATCAATTTCGTCAGATTGACTCCAGATTTTGGATTTTTGCAATTCAGGTCATTTGTACTGGTAGCAAAAACTATATTTCAAGGTCAAGTGGACATCGGCCAATATAGCAGAACAACGTTGATATATTATGTGTTCTACAATGTTCTTTGAATGACTACAATGGTTTTCAACTTGTTGCTAGGTGGAACACAAACTATTCTGGCAGAGATTTCTGTTCCGCAAGGCTTTACTTGAAGACGAAGAGGCAAGGAAACAGGCCAAGCAGAGGAGGCTTGAGGAGGAGAAACAAAGGATAGAAGCCACAGTGACACAGAGTATGCCACCTTGACTTTCCTGCATGTTAATTAATGGAAAACATAAATTAAAAGAAAACACGTTGAAATTACATGCATGTAACTGTTATTAACTTAAATAACATTGCATTACTTTTATGTAATGTATTAAAATTATCTCATGTTTTTTATTTGTACATATATTATCATGATGCTTTATATCCCGTTCAGGGTAAGCCAACAGCATGACCTTCACAACTTCCAATCCTGACACATTTCTCTTGCTTCATTTATATTTATTGGTAACTTTCTACATTTTCTTTTGCATCTCTAACTATAAACATTCCTGTTTCTCTTACACTTTTCAATCCTTTCAGACCATGATGGTTTTAGGCCTGCCCCCTTTTTTTCCTACCTTCCATTTTGTTATAAAATTATATTTTTGCAATTCTCTCATTGCCAATTCTTTCCATTTACCAACCAGTTAAACTCAAAACATTAGCTGCATTCTAGCACTCACAGTTGTCATATTTGATACTTGTTTATTAGCACTGAACTCTGGACTAAAAGTTGGCAACCAAGTGGAGCTCTCAGAGGAGGAACAGACGAGGATCCTACATGAGTATGAACTTGAGTGTGAAGCTGCTGCTCGAGTAATGGGCACTGCAAGTCCTGACGGCCTTCCCATCCTGCCTGACCACTACTCCCCTCCTCAACATGCAGCTGACCTACTTAGGCCGATGGACATCAAGACAAGGGACAAAAGGGATATGGTCATTGTGGGAGAAGGAGCCAGTAGTACTAGCAGTGGGCAAACCTCAGTAGCAGACAAAGGTAGGACAAGGAGAGAAATAAGGACAAAGTCATAAGTCCACTACAGTCTTGGGAAATATCAAAGAAAAGAATAGGGAAACCAACAAGTGCCCTAGCAAATGCAGTTTGTAGCTGGTGGAAATCTTGATGCACAATCAACTTAACACAGATATTTTACATTGATTAAAATGTTTCAATGGCATAAAATGATCAAGGCGGTGGGGGACCGACTTGGACTGGAAATCGCTAAAAGAAGAACTATATTTTGATATTTTCCCAATAAATTTGGGTACATGATTTAATTCCAATAAAACAAACACTATAATTTTCAAATAAAATCAAGTAAATTTAAAATATATTTTTTTATACCAAACAAAATTTTAATGATATTTTTAATAGTAAAAAAGTTTCTACTTTGACTAAAATTTCCCGCTCAAATTTAAATTTCCACATTTACATGTTATCTTTAAAGTGTAATAACTTAAATATTTGATCGTGTTTTCACATGTTTGTAACTAATTTTTTAAGTAACATTTCTTCTTTACTTTGTGTTATTATTATTATTCGCAACCATCCTAGTTTACGAGATATCAGTCGGTCACCTACCCCCTTAAACAGTGACAGCTTAATCAATGTTTGTGAAATATTTGTGCTAACTATGCCATTAAGATCTTCACCTAGCTACAGACCTCATTATGGTAAGGCACATCTTGGTTTTCCTCTTCTTTCCTTTGAAAATGTAAGATAAATTATTATTTGAAAAAAGAGAGAACCGGCAAAGACCTTACACTAGTGAAGAGAGTCCCGTAGTTTACCAAAGATCTTGCTAGCAAAGAGATAGAGATAAAATTTCAGATTTTCACCAAACTTTGGAACTCTCTTCACTATAATAGTTGCTAGTTTCTCCTATTCCTTTCTTTCAAATTGATCTTCCTTAACCACAATTGTTTATTTTTCTTGATATTTCTTTGATATTGTAACACTTTAATAAAGATTTTGATTATTATTATTATTACAATGTGTGGTTGTCTTGCAGAGAGCAATGATGGAGACTGGGAGAAGGAGTTTGACATTGAGGACGTAGAAGCTGAAGATGAAGTAGCTGCCGGCTGATTACGCTTGTTATTCTAGTAACATGATCAATTATCACACAGGGCCCAGCCCATACTTGCAAGCACACATTGCCGGCAGTTTTGTAAGGACCATGCTCTGGGGATGGAGGTATAGCAACACAACAATCTCTTTCTTCTCTCTCTCTATCCCGTGACCCCCCCCCCCCAATTTTCCTTGTCCCTCAATCAATTTTATGAATACTAAAAATATATATACTTATATAAAAAATTCTATACGTTAAAAATCTGTTAATATTTTAAAATGATATAAAAGTGCATTTTATTTTAAATAAACTTTCAGTATACTAAAACAACACAAAATTAAATATTATTTAGATTAAATTATTAACCACGCTACAGTTGAATTTTAATTTGCGTTCTCATTTCAATGGTACACTTTTCCAGGATTTGCCTCATATTATTATTACAATTTTAGTTCGCATTTTTTTAAACACACCAAGTTAACTATTAATGTCTACTATTTTGCAAACTACGAACACTTTTCTAAAAAAAAAAGTGTAAAACAACAACATATAATTTCCATAGATAATAAATATTAGGAAAAAAATCATAAAATATTTGATAGAAAAGCACATAGATTAGGAAAATTGGGGATTGGGAGATAGTATAAGCTCACACTAACAGGAACGCTGTGGTAGAGAAAATATTCTTACCTAGATTGAAAGGAAATTTTGGTAGAGCAAAATATTTTAATCTAATTTTTAACCAAACTTCTTATCAGCCTGGGTTAGAATATTTCCACTACCATGGCGTTCCTGTTAGTGTTCCTGTTGCTCATACTATCTCCTATTCCCAAAATTTTCAAAATCTACGGTATCTACCTATATGTTTTTTCTATCAAATCTTTTAATTATCAATTATTGCATAGACAATTTTTCCTAATATTTATTACTTAAAAAATACTACAAAATGAATATATTCAATCAATATTATAATTATAATTCAAACAGACCAAAAAATGCAATACATTATCTGCCTGTTTTTTATTATTAATATTTGAAACAGGCTAATATTCAACCTGCCATAGACCAGTTGCACTCATATTTAAGAGCCGCCATTTTGTTGGTCAGTAATACATAGGCCCGCATAGGAAAAACTTCATTTTTTTTTAATAGCAAAAGAAGCTTTGAACCTCAATCAAAGCCTTATTTCTAGCTCCTAATAAGCTCGAAGAATATGAGAAAAATTCGTTCAATTGAAATAAACTTCTTCTTCTTCTTCTTTTTTTTTTTTTTTTTTTTTTTTTTGTGAAAAATTAGGAGAAATGATGTTTCCCCTATGCTGAATAATGCATTAAGCACCACAAACATGGCGACAAAGCGCAAGGATGTGCAAGGGGTCTATAATTTAGCAGATACGTGGCATATAATTAAACAGTTGTTTTGAGCTTTTTATCAATTTCTAAAATTGTTCACCTATATACTGCAATCTTACCTAAAAGAAAATTGTGTACTTTTATATCCTATTGTATAAATTTTAAATTAATTTAATATTAAATTTACTTTTTTTTTTAATACCACAATTGACTTATAAAATAAAAGTACAAATGAGTTTAATGTGAGTGACAAAAAGCCCAGTTTTATACACACTTCAACCCTTTTAAAAAATATTCCCTGTGCAAAGTGAGTATAGCAGGGTGCAGGGTGGATATTTTTTCTTAAGTTGATCTGTAAACGTTATTTTCTGAAGAACATAAAATCAGGGAATGTTAATGCAAATATATCATAAAGAAACAGGTTATTAACTTAGTCTTATCTATTCAGATTAAAGGTAATTCCCCCCCCCCCCCCTCCCCCATATTTTTTTCTCCTATATTTGTGTAATATATAATCTTGGTTGTAAGAATACTTCATGGCTACGCGAGCTGTCAAAAAGTGTAAATCTGAATTGTATATTAATACATACTTCATTGTCAATAGAATAGGTGTATACATTTTTGAAACACATCTTACTATTCTTTATCTTTATCATCTTTTTTATACAATTTTTTTTACTTCATTGAGAAAAAGAAAATCTAAATGTTTTTTTTTATTATTATCTGTCAATATGATCTGAGTATTTTTGGGTAACTATCCTTAACTTTTAATTTAAATGCTACTTAAATAAAATGAAGAGGAAGTGTATAATTAAGAAGACATCATTCTCTTTATTATTGTTTGTATTTTAAAGACACTGAACAAGGCTTTGTAAACTCATTTGTGGTGTAAAGATTACATCAAAGGATAATATTCAGCTTTCAAAAGAAATGTGATCAAAACTGAGTTTAGTTACGTGCCAAGGTCCATATATAAAAGGTTAGAAGCTCCGGGAAAAGTTTTGGCCAAGGTCGTGCAGCTTAAAGGAATTCACCAAAGACCAAAGACGTCATATCACCGGGTGTATTTTTACTCACCTTATCAGTGACGTAACTGGTGAACGCTGGTGAACGGCATCATATTGGCTTAGAATCAAGTACATCTATCACAAAATAAAATCAACTGCGTGAGTTTTGTGCTGCGCTCAACCTCTTTATTATATGGGCCTTGGTTACGTGCTAACCCTGTATTTGCAACACCTGCAGACTTTTTTATTAAGGGAGTAGGTGACTGGCTGATGTCTCACAAACTGAGCAGCCGTGAAAATATAAAATTAACATGAAGTAAAGATGAAATGCTACTGAAGAGTTATGTCAAACACATGCAAACACGTCCAAATATTACAATAATTACACATTAGCAATAACATGTAAATGTCAAAATTCAAGTGTTAGTGCCAACTTTTAAGTCATATTACCATTTTTTTTAATAAAACTTTTTTTTTTCTAATTCATCTAATTTCATTTGAAAATTTGTTTTACTGGATACAAATAACATTAAAATAATTATTGTGACAATAAAGTTCCTGTTTTGACTGACTAATTCCTTCCGTCACTTTCTTTGTTAACTTTTTGTCCCTCATGTTACTAGTATCAATAATTTGCAAGGATGTTGACAATATAGTAGTTTATTTAGAAATAACTTTATAATGAGTATAAAGTCTGTGGAATGATCTACAGGTGTTGTGAGTGCAAAGCTGGCAGGTCTTGCACTAAGTTTTGAGCCATACTTTCTTTTGAAAGCTGAATTTCCTTTCAGGTAACCTTTATGCTGCAGATAAGTGTATTCAAGGGCTACGCGGCATTTCGTTACTTCTGCAATCTCTGCGGGGGCAATTTTGGCACACGTGCAATCTTTGCCACGCCTACTAATGGCACACCTGTGCAGGCTAAGCATATACAGAGGTTTCAAAAGAGGGGAGCGTGGAGAATGCAGATGTGCCAAAATTGCACCCGCGGAGATTGCAGTAGTACCAAAATGTTGCGTAGCCCTCAGTATGTTCAAATTGAGTATTCTATTCTACTTATAAAAGTAACCAATACATGCCATGAATAAAATAAATCACATAATTTTATGCTGTATTTATGTCGAATAGCATAAAATGTTTCTATTTTAAAATTACATATTTAATTATGCTGTACAACATAATTTATTATGTTTTGCAGCAGAATTATTATTCAGTATTGCATTAATTATGTTGTTATAAATAAATGTTACACCAGGCTAGCATAATTATTACATATTTATTTTTGTTCGTGTGCTATAAGGATTTTTAACCTATATCTACCTGTAGACTTGATTAAATAGAAATATAAACCTATCTTTGCTGTTATTATCATAGAACATACTTATTTCCTCATTTGAACTATTTGTGGTTAAAAAAAATAGACATATATTTTTTTAGTATTACAAGTTTAACTTGTTTTATGCTATATAATGTTAAACTACAAATCAAAATGCAAACAATTTTTTTTAAGAAGTTGAGTAGGGAAAAAAAATACATGCTCTGATTATATGCGTCTTAAAAATAATTTATATATTATGTTGTTGGAAAAAAAAATCATGATTCCATTTCAATTTGTTGTCCAAATGTCTTCATATCAACACAGCTTGCCAGCAATTTTTTATTATCATTTTATTTTATACAAAATTAGAGAAAATAAACCATCGTGGTTAAGTTGATGATAAAAAAGAATAGAATAGAGGATACTAGCAAGGGCCTTACTATATTAAGGAGAGTCCCATAGTGGGACAAAAATCTTTCTAGCACAGTGGATGGCTTTCGCCACTAAACTTCTAGAGACAATAGAATATGTGTGTGTGCCATTTTCAGTCCTTATGGACTCGGAGAGGAATTATGAATTAATTTGATTCATAGTTGCTCTCTGTGTCTGTAAGAACTGAAGGAGGCAAACACACACGCATACTCCATTTTCAATAGGAGTTTAGTGACAAAGCTTTTCAATATATAATATAATATATCGATGTTGTTGTGAACAAAATGTCCATCTTGTATAGTATTTTGTCATGGTAAGCTAAATGTCTGTTTCGTTTTTTGTCACGTGTAGCAAAATGTTTATGTAGTTCGCAAACGCTATGTAGATGGCGCTCGAGATAGACATTTTGCTTTGAGTGTCAAAATACAAGATAAGACATTTTGCTTCGAGTGACAAAATACGATATAGACATTTTGTGCGTAACAACATTGATATATATTTTTTTTATACAGTAGGTACTGTATAATAATATAGGCCTATATATATCACTGTGCTAGCAAGATTTTTGTCAAACCATGCCAATCATGGGACTGTCTTTACTATAGCAAGTCCCTTGCTGGTTTCCTCTATCGTTTTCTTTTATATTATTATTATTTTAAATTTTTAAAATTTTTATTTTGCGTTATTTTTTCGTGTATATATAGTATGTATAAAGAATGTTTGTCTAGTTCATAAATATTTCTTTTTATTATAAAAAGTAAATATATAATATATAAAAAATATCTGTGGTATATTATTAATAATTAAATATAATCAATAAAAAAATATTTAAAAGAGCACTTTTTATATAAAAAAAATTTAATAAATGTCTATTATGTAATAAATTTTAACTTAAATCTTATGACAAGAGCTTGTCTATTTTGCTGCTTTAACAAATAATGTTCTTGCTATAAAAGTAAGGAAAAAATTATGTATAAAAAATATTTGAAAAAAAATAGATTAAAAAAAGTTTATATAATTAAATGTATTAGATGAATTGATCATAGATGAATGTGTTTGATTATATAATTATGGAATTAATGAATTATATAGTATTGTCCTATCTCAGAAAATTAAAATCAATGGGCAAATTCCAAGGATATAAAGATTTAAAAAAATAATAATAATAACTAGAAATATTTTTGGGATAAAGTTTTAAATGTTGAATGTATGTTTAGGCTAACATGTATTGAAAGGTTATAATGACATATTATACAAGTAAAAAAAAAAAAAACGGGCCTATTATTTTCAATGTTTATTTAATTTAAAATATTTGTAAGTTTATTGAAGAAGTATAATTTTCAAAAACATTGTTCCTGTGGTTTATAAATTACTAAATTTTCCTCAAATGGTCTCCGGTCTTAAAAAATAAAATATTTTATATAATTATTATTATTTAAAAATAATAATAATGGCAATGAGCTGCAAAAGAAAGTCTGTTTGTTTTAAACCTATAAAATTGCTCAAAAATTATTTTTAATGTTTTAAATGTAAAACTGCATTTTATTCATCTTCTTTTTTTTCTTTTGGCCTCTTCACAAAAATTACCAATATTTTTTCCTTGTTTATTTGTCCTTAAAAAAAAAAAAAAAAAAAAAAAAAAAGGCTTATTTCTGTTTGCTACATAAAATGATGTCCTAGCATTACCTTTGCAACTTCTAGTTTATTATTTTGTAAAGCAGATAGAAGAGAGCTTATGAAATCAATAATATTTGTATTTATTTTGATATTGTTAATTTAATTTACTAATTTTATCACATCCTAGGTTAGTGCCAATACCAAAAATTTCATTAAAAAAAGAATTAAAAAAAATATTTTGCACAGCTGGTGAGTTGAAATAACTTTTTATTATAAATAATTTTAGTTTTTTTTAATATGTTATTATTATTATTATGAAATAACTTTAAATATAAGATTATAGTGTATAATTATATATTAAAAAATATAATTATCAAATGCATGTAAAATGAATTTTTATTGCATATTTTATGCACATTGTAATTACATCAATAAAATATATATTATAGAGAAAAAGAATGTATAAAAATATGGTTTTGGATGAAAAATTATCATTATATATATATTATCTTTGTATATAATTATTGTATTTTATCCTTCTTAAATAAAGATGTATAATGAGTTGTATAAATATTGAGTTTTTATTTATCTACAGTATATTTCATTCTATAATTCATCTGTCATATTTTCAAGCTTTTGTTTCTTACTGAATAGAAAAAAAACGCGTTTTTTTAAAGCAAAATTAATTTTTGAATAACTAAAAACAGATATCAATTTATCAATAAAGGAACAACTGTTTTGAGACTGTCTATAAGCGATTTCGGTCACATCCGCTTCCGTTTCTACTTATTACGCATGTGCAAAACGTCGAAACGGAAGCGGATGTGAGCAAGATCGCTTATAGTCGGCCTCAAAACAGTTTTTCCTTTATAAGTCAATAAAATAATATTTCAAAGTGACTTTTGACAGCATTATACGTTTACAAATAAAATAAAAAAATTATTGCTCGTTGATAATACGGTATATTATTGAATTGATAGTCGTTTAGTAATCACATGCGATTTTTATTGCACGATTTTGCAAGACAATAAGCAGCATCATAGTACATTACAATATAGTTTAGCCAAAAGTAGAATTTATATCTATAAAAGCAATTTGAGAATTCCGATATAAAGGGGTAGTTCATTGTAGCGCCATGTGGCGCTTGCATCAGACAACTTGCGATTGATCCATTCGAGGGAGGCTGCGAGAACGAGAGAGAGAGAGAGACGAGAGAGTATCAGCATCTGTGTAAAGGCCGTGAGAGTGTGTGATCACTTAAAAAAAAAGTTTTTGTGTGTCAAAAAATTGAAGAAAATTAACCGCCCTCCGCCCAGTACGAAAATTTATACTGGCCCCGACCCGGCAATAAGTTACAATGTGGACTAATAATGTGGAGATAACATTTGTAATTGTATTATAAAGGTTTTAACCTTATAGTTATAAAAAAAAAGTCGTGGGAGTTCAAGAGGAACAAATATAGTATATATTAAAGTGTACATATATATTTTAGAAACTCGTTAGTGATCGGTTTCTATGAAATTATATTTTTTGTGAACTTCTACAAATTATGCTATTGTAAAATATATCAATATAATAAAATAAAAAAGTATACATTAATAGGGAAAAATATAAATATATATATTTAAAAAAAATGCCCGATATTCCAAAGATCAATATGTCTTCCGTCGGCCCCGTATTGGGTGCCTTATGGGAAACTGCTAAAGCATCAGTTCCCAATAAATGTTATGAGATGGCCGGGTCGGGGCGACAAGACGAAAACGTTAATTTCGCCAAATTTGGTGGACCTGGGGGCGGAGGGACGGCAGTACCAAATGCTGGAACGCACGAGATGTCCAACCTTAAACGTGGACGCGTGGATAGCAGCGCCAGTAGTGACGACTTTTGCGGTGGAGAATCAGGACAGAAGGGCCCTGAATTTAAAATCGACGAGTGGCAAGCAGCGTGGAATGTCACCAATGCCATCCAGGTAATAGCCCCTGAAATATAGTAATGTATGCAGACCCGCTTGACAGTAATGCTCAAACAGTTGCCTATTTTACAGTAGGACAAAAAAAAAAAAAAAGTTTCTACATTTGTATGCTATATTTTTTTATTAATTTTGTACTGAAAAGTTCCCGTCATAAATTATCATGAATTTTCCAAACTTAGCATATAAAATGAGAAAAGTTTGATTTGCATATGTAAGCCAACGAGTTGATTGTAACGTGACTGACAGTGACACATTAATTAACATGCATCCAGATAGAAGAGGACTATTGTGGTTAATGCTAACCGTACTCACACGAGGATTAGTTTAAAATAGCGTTTCCAGCCGCAGCTCTATGGGAATATGCAATCTGTTTGCAATCTGCTTTTATTTACATATAAATTTATCTCTTTAAAAAAATTTCACTGCAATTACGTCAAAAACACGTTAGGCTACTCTACTCAATTTTAAAGATAGATATTGATTAATTTATTTGTTAAAAACTTATTTTATACTTGCTTTGCATTTTAGAAATAATTTGTCATATTATATCAAAATGTAGTACATTTACATATGCAACGATAAAAATTGACTTGATTATATTACATATTATGTGCTACAGTTTTTCAAAGTTATATCATTGCTTATGTTATATTTTATCTATAATGTGATAGGGAGTTATTAAAGTCAATAATTTTTAATTAATTACTGATCTCTTTATTAAAATGTCTTTTAGTTTTCAAAATTCTTCATACACAATCAAAATGAAATTTTCAGAATCCCAGAATAAATGTACGATGTCATACGCAATGAGAAGAAATATATGATATGAAGAACATTTTCGCAGACACTAAAGTATCCAATATTTATTAAAAAAAAAAAAAAAAAAAAAAAAAAAAAGTTAATCAAAATCATTGATCAGTATAAAGTATGATAAATCTTGAAATAAAAATAAATTTGTTTTAAGAATTTTAGCCTGAAAGCATTTATTTTATAGCAACCGCGCTATATGCAAAGTTTTATGCCAAAATTAGATGTGTAATAAACTCTAAACATAAATATTATGATTTAAGAAATATGCTATCAAAAAGTAATTATTATTGCACGAATGCAGGTACATACAACAGGATAATATAATTTGGTGTGGTAAAATTTGGCGCGGCTGCCGACTATTGATCGCATAGAGTATACGCCATGCCTCGTTCTCTCGCTATGTCTGTGAAACACACACCCCCGCGCTCGGCGTTCAATGACACACTAACCCTAACATCTCGCATCTTTTGTACCCAGCATCAGCTGGACCATAACTTTCTAATTATTTAACTTAAATTAATAGATTAAGAAATTAAATAATAGACACATAAAGCAACTTGAAAATGGTCTCTGTATATATATATACAGAGACCATTTTCAAGTTGCTTTATGTGTCTATTATTTAATTTCTTAGGGCTGTAAGCTGCAACCTCTAGTTAAACCTTAGTTATCTTTTTTTAATTGTTGCAACAATCAAAATAACAACTTAACTACGGTTTAACTAGTTAGTTAGCGTCGCAGCTTACGGGGGTTAATCTATTAATTTAAGTTAAATAATTAGAAAGTTATGGTCCAGCTGATGCTGGGTACAAATAGCTATTTATTGATGCAAAAAATATATAATTATATATATTTTTTTTGCATACTGTGCGTGTATTATGTACAATGTATTATAATTATACAATATATATATACACACACACATACACGAAAAAAAGTATAACTAAAGTAACTGTTACTTTTTTATAACAAATTTGTTAGATAGATAAAAAAAATACAACGTTTTTTAAGATCTGAAGAGCTAACTCTTTATCCCTGAAGAAATAACGTTTATACTATAACTATATACTAAATACTGTTTAAACATTTTTCAATTCAGTTATTCGTTTGTAATCTGAAGAGTTATACAACTATGAAACTAAACAATTTGTCAAATTTATGTTTTCCGTATATACTCGTACATATATTGGAATCGAACATAATCAATAGAAAAAAAAGCAATTTATATGGTATAATGTTATTGTGTATGAAGATTGAAAAGAATTATATTGCATAGAACATGCATTTTTCTAAAGAAAGTATAATTTTATGTAAAAAAAAAAAAAAAAAAAATCAATGTACGAGTATGTATATATACCGTCAATGAATATGCAAAATCGATTGAAACAACTATACATGAACACTTAATCTTCTAAACTGTTGCTGATGACGTAATAGAAATGAAATTTATGGTTCTAGGGCATGTTCATCGTGTCTTTACCATTCGCTGTGCTGCGCGGCGGCTACTGGGCGATTGCCGCTATGATCGGTATTGCGCACATTTGCTGCTACACGGGTAAGATTCTCGTCGACTGCTTGTATGAGGAGGTTGACGTGTATGAGGGAGACTTGCTCGGAGACCAGTCAACAACAGAGCCCCCACCAAGACCACCACCCCCAGGTCAAGGTCAAGGTCAGGGAGGACCGGGAGGACCGCATGTTAACTGGGAGGATGGCGGTGAACAGCAAACCACCGAGGTAATGTTGCATGTTGCATTCACATTTAAATTGTCTGGTTTCACAGCACCTCTATTTCTAATTACCTTTGTTTATTTGAATATTTTTATGTCATCCAAAAACGGACAATCAAGTATTAGTTACATAAATATATTGGTTTTACCATAGTATATATATTTATACTATGTGTTACTAAATATGTAATAATAAATAATACTATAACAGTGCATTTGTGTGTGTTTTTAGTAAATATAGAAAAAATATGGATTTTATGAAAGTTTTGAAATTTAACAATTTAGTTACTATGAAAATTTAAAGTTTATATTGCTGCTTAAAAATAAAAAATAAATCATATTAAGAGCGAATAAAATTAAGTAAATATATAAATTCCCCCAGTTTTTAAATTATAATTGTATCAATATAGCAACAGACTTGATAGTGAGTTGTATTTCAGTTCGCGAGCTGGGACGATGAACCTCCTAAGCACCCTGCGACCAACCCCTTCGCTGCCGACTTACAGAACAGCTTCACACAGCAAGAGACCATGACTGAGACCCCTCTGGACGGTCAGTACCAGCAACAACCAGATGGTGTAGCAGTTGCTCCTCGAGGTCGCTTCCTAGGTAAGCGACTCGTGCGAGTACGAGATAGCTACGTTGCCATTGCGAGGGACTGCCTTGGACCCAGGTGGGGCAAGCGAGCTGTGCATTGCGCCCAGCTCATTGAGCTGCTCATGACGTGCATCCTTTACGTCGTAGTCTGCGGAGATCTCATGGTAAGATAACAATATCAAATTATAGAATAAAGTAGAAATTAATATTATTATGGCTTTGATAGGTTGGTACATTTCCTGAGGGTGCGATTGACACGCGCTCTTGGATGATGATATGTGGTATCTTACTGCTACCTCTTGCCTTCCTCAAGAGTCTGCACGCCGTGTCTCTACTCAGTTTCTGGTGCACCATGTCCCATCTTGTAATCAACGCTGTCATTCTCGGTTACTGCTTGCTTGAGCTGCCAGAGTGGGGCTGGGGTAAAGTAAGTCATCAAGGGGGAAGAAATAATTAGTATTTTATTATTTCTTTATACTATTGTTTTTTTATATATAAATTAAATTCGATTATTGAAAAAAATAATGATTAAATTGAAAACAATGTTGATAAACATACAAATTAATATGATTTCAGGTAAAATGGACTCTGGATTTAGAGAACTTTCCTATTTCTTTGGGCGTGATTGTGTTCAGTTACACATCTCAAATCTTCTTACCTACACTTGAGGGCAACATGATGGATCCCTCCAAGTTCCAGAACATGCTCAATTGGAGTCACGTGGCTGCTGCCATCTTCAAAGCGCTCTTTGGTTACGTATGTTTCCTCACGTTCCAGGTAAGAAACTCTTTATAATCTGCGAAAATTTACTTTTGTATTGATTAGTTTTTGTATTAAATTTGTTTAATGAAATAATAGAAAGAACAAATACCTTGGTTTAATCAGCTTTTTTATTTGAGTGGTTAATCTGTTATTATAGATTTAAGAATAGGAATTAAAAATGTCATTAAAAATTTAAAAGTATAAATAAAATATATTATAGTAACCACTTTAATCGTAACTTTAAAATTCATTTAGTACGCGTTCTCTATAGTATTTTTATTTCTCATATTTGAATATTGTTTCCTATAGAACGACACTCAACAAGTGATCACCAACAACTTGCACTCAGCTGGGTTTAAGGGTCTCGTTAACATCTTTCTCGTAATCAAAGCTGTTCTTTCTTACCCACTGCCATTTTATGCCGCTTGCCAACTTTTGGAGCGTGCCTTTTTCCGCGGTAAACCAAAAACGTACTTCCCTACAATCTGGGCTCTTGATGGTGAACTTAAGGTATGCAAAAAAAAAAAAAAAAAAAAAAAAAAAAAAAAAAAAAAACTTTACTATAATTAATTATTTTAAGCAATTTTCAAATTTAGTTAAAATACAAGAATGTTTTACTTTTGTATGAAAATTATAGTTTTGGTGGGGGATAACATGTAGTAATCAAACTTGTGTTAAATTTAAGAAAGGCTGTTATTAAGGTACCATTAAAATTCAGAAACGTGATGACTGAGAATAATTAAAAATATTACAATTTACAGAATGAATTTAAAAGTCGTTCCATTCTTTTATAATAATGATATTTAAAAATAATAAAATAAAGTAATAAAATAAAATATAAAGTTTTGTAATATTAAAAATATTAGAATTAAATTTTTGTTTTCATTTACAGGTTTGGGGTCTTGCATTCCGTGTTGGAGTCATCATATTTACAATTCTACTCGCCATTTCCATTCCTCATTTCCAAATTCTGATGGGTTTTATTGGCAGTTTTACCGGAACAATGTTATCATTCATCTGGCCGTGTTATTTCCATATTAAACTGAAGGGACCACAGCTGGATCAGAAAGAAAAGGCTTACAATTGGTTCATCATCTCTCTGGGTATCTTATTTGGAGTTATCGGTGTTTGGGATTCTGGATCAGCATTAATCAGAGCCTTTGCGATTGGCTTACCTTTCTAAATAACATAATCTCGTAACAAAAATAGCTTCTCAAACAATATTAGCTGAGATTTATATGAAGGAAGTTTTTTTTAAAGCATAAATGTATAATTTTTGTTGGTTCCTGTAAAAAAAAAATCAAATCAAACCAAATTATTTCCAAGAAATAATTGTACTTCATGCTACTTACTTTAAACCAAAATACTAAATTTCTGAAATTTATAAGACTTTAAAAGTAAATAAATTCAGAAATTATTTCTTAAAGGTGCTAAAATGGAAAAGAAAAAAAATTACAAATATAAAAATAATAAAATAAATTAATTTTATATATTGTAATAAAAAAATGTGAACTATAGAGGACGATAACGTGATTACACTGATTACGTCTACAATAATTTTTGTTAGTTCACAAAGAAGAAAGAAGTAAAGATTAAAGATTTAAAGATCATTCCTCATTCGTATATAAAAAATCATCTCACGAAATAAATAGAATTATTTCTCAATTTGTTTCTATAAGATATATATCTTATTACAAAACATGAATCTTGTTTGAGAAGCTATTATATAACAATTGCAATGTAATAATAATTCAGTACACAAATGTAATTGTTCTATACTAAAAATTTATCGTTGAAAATAACATAGTAGTAAAAAAAAATATATAAAAATTTAAAAAGAAATAATAATGGAAATGTTTATAATGCTGCTTTTTAAGATAATTTATATGGTAAAAATTTCTGGGTGTTGAAATTTGCATCACCATAATAATAGTGAGAATGTTCAGACGTGTGATCTCAAAGACAATATTATTATACTCATTGACGATTCACGTATATAAAATTTATCGTTTATATTTCTTTTATTTTTAACCTCAGTAAATTTTAACCATTTAAATTAGACTAAAAGATACTGATATATTTATTAAAGGCGACGGGTACAGAAAGTAAAAAAATAAAAAAATAAATCGAGAAGTTATAAATGCTAATAAAATGGTATATTGTATACCATTTTTATTGAAAGGGAATATTAAAAAAACAAAAGAATATCATTGTTGATATATCGCTAGTTTAGATTTAATTCGATAATAATTTATTTAATGGTCATTAATTTATTTATTGACCAACAAAAATTATAATTAAAATATAAATATATATATAGATTTATCGTTGTTTCAATTGTGATTTTTTGTGAAAATAATAATAATAAATGTCTTCCAATATTATGTAATATTATTATATATAAATATAATAATAATATAAAAAAAGTAACGAAAATTGTTTTTACGCGATAATATATTATAATATAGTAATCGTTATATTGCGATAACTATATAATTATACATAATATAAAATAATCCACTGTCTTCCGTGTTAATATAGATTTAGAAATTATTTATTAAATATTTACTAGATATACTAAATGTGTTTGTTATTGTAAAAAAATGAAAATACAGTATTATTTATTAAGTTTATACTCAAAGTTAAAAGACTTATTAATGTGCATTTTTTTTAAATATAATTTAATAATTTAAATTATAAAATAAATATAGGCTGTATAATATCATAATGTCTTCCAATATTAATGAATGTATATTATAATTAAAATTAAAAAAAAAAGTGTATATTTAAAAATATTCCAAAATTACGAATATTTGGAATATATGAAACAAATTAATTAAATATAGAAAAGAAATATTAGATGCTCTATAGTAATTGTCGTTGGATAAATGTTGTATTAAATTTTTAATTAGTAAAACTTATAATACCAAGAAATATATATATATAATTAAACATTTTTATGACATGGTTATAAATTATCATGTCTTAAATTTGTTACATAAAATGTTATGCACAATACAAAATTGAGCAAAAAAAATGTGTTATCTTTATTAACTCAAAATAAATAATCTATATGAAGTGATTGTCTGTCTTCCATAACAAAACAAAAAAAAATATCACAATAAACTTATTCATTGTCAATCAATTAAATATATGTTATAACTAAAGTAAGTACGTTACATAACTTTCAAGCAATAATTAGTTTATAATAGTAAAACAAAAACTGAAAGATAACAAAATAATATGAATGTATGATATAAACAAACCTTATAAATGTGTATATCTCGTAATGAAATATAATATTAAATAAAAAAATAAAACAATAACTTAAAATATTATGAATGGTATTATAAAAATCATAGTAAAAAATAATTCTATTGATAGCAAAAAAGATATGTGCTTAAGAAAGAAAAATATTTCTGACGTCTTCCAATAATGTTTTGCTATTTAATAGAATAAAATAAAAATACATAAATATATATATTAAATGAAAGTCGTTCTATATAATATAGATGTCATATTAATCATTGTGAGAGAGTGAGGTAAAAATTATATATACAAAAAAAAAAAAAATGTTAAGAAAAATGGTTTACCGCACACCTGTATAAAAAGTTTCATTCGTCATCTCTATATTTTTTAAAATAAAGTTACACTTTTTTTCTCTCTCACTCTCAAATTTTACGCAATGCAGCAATATTTTTATTGTATACAAAAAAAAAAAAAATCCTTGTCTTCCATGTTTCTTGATTATTATGAAGGTGTGATTTTTTTTTTTTTTTTTTTATTATTAATTTTTATCTTGTATCAGCTGTATTCGTTCAGTGCTCATTTTATTTTGATGACTTACTTAGTTTGTATCATGATAAGTGTCAAAGTTTAATAATACGTATGTGCAGTTATTTGATGATATAGTGCTTTTAGCTTTGTAAAAATTGTTTATCTGGATGATTCTACTAAATTTGATACTTTTAGTATTTCCTTTACATTTCTGAGAATTTTAATTCATTTTCTTAAGAAATAAAAATAATAAAATTTAATTTTCAATTTAATACTTGTTACGATACAATGAAATTACACGCAAGTTTTTCCCGATATTTGAAGTCCAGAACTTTACCAGAACATTATTAAAATTTAGAAAGTATATCACTTTTTTTTTCTGTGCAATTTTAATTTTTTATGTTATTATATTAGATTGCAATTCTAGTTGATTTTTTTTTTTTTTAATTCATAAAAAATCTTGTAAATTTGTAAAGTAATGAAAAAGCTGCTTACTTCAGAGCTTATAATAACTTTTACCCTCTTGTATATATTTTATTAATTCCGATCTCTCTCTTTTTTAATTCATTCATTCCAAAAGAAAACAATAAAAATATTTTCTTTGAATAATTGAGTGATAAATATTAAATAAATGTTAATTTGTAATGGTCATGTTAAAATATCATTAAAAATTGTTAATGTTGAGCACTAAAAAAGAAAATACTGCTGTAAATGTAACTCATAAATTAGATGTCTTCCAATAAAAAAAAAGCCTTAATATAAAAGGATATTATAAAAAAAAAAATAATAATAAAAATTTAGTGTTTGGTCAGATTTTGTATTTTTATTTGATACCTGTTTAATTTTTTCATTGATGTTTCAAACAATTTTATTTTTCAAATATAACATCTAAATGTCACTAAAATATTGAAGAACAATCACACACACACAAAGAAAGTAATTGTAAATAAATATAATAAGAATTTTTTTGTGTTTTTTTAAAATTTTATTTATTTTATTCACTTTATATAGGTAGTTTAAAACTATATATTCACAGCAAATACAAATAGCTTAGTATTAATTTTTTTTAATTAGTTATTCTATAAAGTACGTAATTATGGCAGTGGACTAAAATTAAATTATTATATTATTAGTTAGTAAATATAAGAACAAATATTTATTTTTTATTTTTTTTAAGAAAAAAAATGTTTTTTTTAAATAATATTGTTTAGTATTGACAAAACAAATGCAATTCTCACAAAAATAGCGTAGGTTTTAGAGAAATAAAAAAAGAGAAACACCTCTATTTAATTAAAAATAATATAAATGGTAAAAACACATTTCAAAATAATGAAACATCGTACCATAATTTTACAGTTTTTTTTCTTTCCTTAACCTAAAGCGAGATATATAATATATAATATTAAAAAGTATGATGACTAAAATGTCACAGAAAAAAAAATACTAGAATGATTTAAAATTATCACTCTAGTTTTAGAACACAAAGGTCGCTGTCATGAGTTTGTATTTAATCATAATTTAAAAAAATAATAATAATGATAAGATTTTTGTTTGTTTCTGTACGTATTTGGCACTTAATTTGTACAATTTCTGTAATTCACTTTAAAAATTTAATTTTTATTAATTTATAATTATTTAGAATAAAAAAAAAAACTTCATGACAACATACACAAAACTCTACAATTTACAATGAAATATGAATGAATAATCTTCGAGGGGGGGGGGGGGAAGGGGGAAAATGTTTAAATTATTTTTTTATTTATACATATTTTATTACAATATATGTAAGTAAAAAATTTAATGTGAACATTTTTTATAGTTGTTTTTTTTTTTTTTTTTTTTTTTTTTGTAATTGTTGGGGAAAAAAAATGTTTGGACAAGGCTGTTATTTAAAATTGTATTGTAAAAGGCCGTGACCTTTTTGAGCCTATAAAAATTACAAGAGGTTCTTTTTTATTATTATTTTTTTGCTGTGGAGCGCTGGCGACAATGCTCATCTAGAATATTGTGACATCACCACCACGATGTTGTGGAGTGAGGGAGGAGGGGGAGGGTGGCTCAATCAAAATCTTAGTATTTTATATGGTATTTGAGTAAAACCGTGGAGGTGGAGTGGGAGGGAATCTATTTATTGAACGTCCACGATCTGCAGTATGAGCCCAAGCAGCAAGAATGAAGGATTCAATGTCACATTCATTGCTTCCTCGACGAATTCGGAAGTAACCATTCTCACCCCAGAGTGTACCCCAGGAATTGGCTGCAAGCTGAAAATAATGATTGGCATATATGTAATAATAATTTAATTAAGTAATTTAAAATGAAAATGTTAATATATTATGAAGATAAATACTATAAAGATATCAATGTGCAATTGAAAAGACAGATGTTATGTTATAACGTTAACTATATTGCGGAATAAGGAAATAAGAAATATAAGTATTGTACCTAAATAAAAAGTATTAATTGAAATATAGGGTATAATAATATAATAACATGCAGTATTTAACTAAAATCAAAGAATATCTATAATACAAATCACAATCTATAGTATATAGAACAAAAGTAAAGGCCATTAAACTCAAAGCAACAAAATGTTTGAACTTCAAATTTTATATATCGCATATACTTATCCGCCTAAACTTCACAACATAATCCACCTTAACTTGTATATAATATATATTTTTTTTTACTAGTGAGAGTACATGAAAGTGGAGGTTGGAATATAAAACTTACCCAGTATTTGACAGGTCGTCCTGAACGATCAGCATCCTCTCCCCAACCTAGTATGCGCACACTGTGGTAACCCTCAGGCACAACACTTTGCCGAGTTGTCTGGTAAATTCCCTCGCGATACATAAAGAAATCGTGGTACACGCTCATCGTGGCTAGAAATATACATACAATATACATAATAAGTAAAATTTCATAATATATAATAATATTCAACAGGTGATGTGAACTTTTTAACAACTTAACATTCAAAGGTCAATTTCTATACTCTATAATTATAATATATGAAATTAAGCTGACATTACATGTTTTAAAACTATAATAAATAACTTATACGTTATAGACTTTATTTATATTCATTTATGTAAGTAATTATCCATATAACTTTTCATCGTATAGCTAATTACCATACTTAAAATTATTAATCATTCTAATAGCGCACAAGTAGATATATATGGATACAGCAGGTGTGGAGCCTTGTGTGGAGCCTGTGTGGAGCTGTGTGGAGCATGTGGATACTCGCGTACGTACACGAGGTTCAAAAACAAAATGGCTGCCGTTTTGTGTGGAGCTGTGTGGAGCAGACTGATTCTCGCGTACGTCCACGAGGTAATAAACCAAGATGGCGGCGAAATGGGCGTGGCAGGTTCTTATTAGCGTACGTACACGAGGTAAAAACCAAGATGGCGTCCGATTTGTGACAAACAAATGAAAAATTACGTACGAGTACAAGGTTACAAACAAGATGGCGACAGACTTGTATCAAATCGTTGATTGGTAGCGCACGTACACGGGGTTAAGTACATTAAAAATCATAATGGCGGCTCATTGTGCGAAGCACTGTATGGCTTAAGTCACTATGTGTACATGTACCTGAAAATTTTTAAAAAAAAATTGAATTTTAGCATATTACCAAATAATTTTTTTTTTCAGTGTCGTTTTGACAGTGTACTTTTTTGATGGTTTTGTGACATTGATTGACTTGTCTATAAGGTACATCAGACAGATTTTTTATAACTTGCTTATTTCTATAAAAACTAATTTTTTTCAGTGTAGTTTTGGGAGTGGCCCAATTTTTTTTACAAAATCCCCGGATTATTTTCAAGGCTCTATCAACATCCGGTTTTAGATTTTCTGTGAAATATGTCAAACCTCTAAAATCGAATTTGTAAAATAATTTTAATAAATTATTTATTTGATAAATATTTTTCGTCTTGTTTGCACATGTTTCTTCTTGTTTGCATATACATTCCTCTGTTTATATTTTATCTTTGAAATATGAACAAGTTATTATAAACATTCCTTCGTGAGAGAAGATAAACATATCACACGTGCAGGGACCCGCCCACACTGTTACAGACTACTACTTCTTCGACGTTATGATCTCCTGGCACCCAGCTTCAATTTTGTCGAACTTTGAGAGCCAATAACTAATCAAAGGTGTATCGGACGGTAAAAAAAAATATATCGGGTGATAGGTATGACTGATGCCTACCAGAATATTCTGTTTATAAAAATTGCCCCACCCACCCCTTGCCATATGTACCCCTCACTGCAGAGGTATAGGCAGGATGGCAATGTACCGCTTGTTCAGAAAGAGGGCGGCAGCGGATGATCAAGGTTCTCCCAATTGAGGTGCTCCTGAGGTGACACGAGTTCGACTCTCGAGTGAGTATGATTTAGATATTTTCAAATTTTAACTTGTAAAATATTTTTCAACGAACAAAAATTATAAATTACTTCTATATTTATTATATTTGTATTTGTATACTTTTTTCTTGTTAAAATATTTTAAGTAAAATAACATACATATTCTACTTTACACTTCATATACATTAAAAAAAAATAATACTTGAAGAAAAAAATTAAAATTTTATCATAAACACAAATTTATAAAATTTTATTAAAAATAATTTTTCTAACCGAGAGTAAGAGAAGTAAAATAAAATCTTTAACATTCTGATTTACATTTATAAAACTTTGAATATAAATTTTCTTCAAGACTTAGAAAAATTCTTAAAGAGTAAAAATAAAAATAAAAACTGTTGGAAATATTTTATAACTCTAAGTGTGAAAGAGAAAAGTTGAAGCAAGATTATAAGATAGAACTTGAGAAAAATAAAAGAAACTTGCATATTTTCTCAAACAAGTTTTCTATACCGCGCATGCGTGGTAAAATAAAAATATACTTGTTAAAATTTTTGCTTTTATAAATTACTTCTATATTTATTATATTTGTATTTGTATACTTTTTTCTTGTTAAAATATTTTAAGAAAATAACATACATATTCTACTTTACACTTCATATACATTAAAAAAAATAATACTTGAAGAAAAAAATTAAAATTTTATCATAAGCACAAATTTATAAAATTTTATTAAAAATAATTTTTCTAACTGAGAGTAAGAGAAGTAAAATAAAATCCTTAACATTCTGATTTACATTTATAAAACTTTGAATATAAATTTTCTTCAAGACTTAGAAAAATTCTTAAAGAGTAAAAATAAAAATAAAAACTGTTGGAATTATTTTATAACTCTAAGTGTGAAAGAGAAAAGTTGAAGCAGGATTAAAAGATAGAACTTGAGAAAAATAAAAGAAACTTGCATATTTTCTCAAACAAGTTTTCTATACCGCGCATGCGTGGTAAAATAAAAATATACTTGTTAAAATTTTTGCTTTATAAAGCCGTGTAAATTTTTATAAAAAGAAACATAAAAATGCAAGCATAGTTCTCTTTTTGCGTAGAAGTTTAAAATGTTAATCATAACTTTGCAAAAAAAAAATTATAATAAAAGTTGTACATTTAAAAAACTATAAGTAAATCTAGAATATTTTAAACACTTCATATGCTATAACGATGAATAAAATTTTATTTCTTGAACGCCTAGAGAAAAATTAGTTTTGAGTAAAAATAAAAAAGAAATGAAGAAACTAAACATAAAATTAAAACTTGCAATAAATTAATAAGATTAAATAAAGACAAGCAAATGTATATATACTTTTAAGTAACATTATGTTATAATATAAAAATTTCCTTTCGTAAATACTTTCATCTTTATAAGTAAGATAAATAAGATGAAGTAATTTTTTAAATATTTGACGGTTTATTTTTTTAAAATTTGAATTTTAAATAGAAGCGAATGAAGTTGAAAATAAAAACGTATATAAAGTATTTTTAAAAAAAAAGGCCAGAAGCTTCCCCCTCCCTCTTCCCCCCCCCCTCTTTTAATTTAGGGAATATAACATTATACATTAAAGAAAGTCCGTTAGATGTGTTTGAGCTGCCGTTAAGTAAGCATTGTCTCTCTCCTTTCTTGGTGACATATATTGACTCATCTTTTATTTTGTTCCATTTGAAGCCTCGACAATGTCGAACAGTAAGCAAGTTGCTCCCAGCATCAAGTGTGATCACTGCGAACAATTATTTAAAGAAAAAAAAGACGTTCAACTCCATAGTTTCTACAAGCATGGAAAAAAGATTTTTCCCTGTGAGCATTGTGGTGAGTTTTTCTCTAACGTACGAAACAGAAAGAGACATCAAACCACTAGCTGCAAGCTTCACAGTGAAACACAAGCTAAGAGAGTGAGAAGAGAGGAAAATGATATTGCTGAAGCAGAGGCTGCAGAGACGAATAAAATAGCATGTAAAAATTGTAATGCGACGTTTAGTAGAACTGATGCACTCAAAAGACATACAGCAAAGTATTGTAAATTACAAGGTGGAAGAAACGTGTTTAGAGAAACAACTTTTAATGTTAATACTGCCAATAGTTCAACTAACGAAAATGCTGAGCCTGCTGCTACAACTTCCACCGGAGCTGAAAGTATTATTGTTGATGCAGAGATTCAAAACGTCCAACTTCCAGAAGCAAGTCAGGAGACGCAGGGAGTAGCAGACACAACTGCAAGTACAAATGCTTCACATTCTCAAAATAAGGAAAACATCGATGTTCTCTCTAACCAGGAGGAGACAGAAGCTACTCTAGAAGATATTGCTTCACAGGCCAGTGATAAAAATAATTCGAGTGACGTGAATGTTGAGTTCCAAAATCTGTTAGACACAAAAGAAATATTGAGTTTAGAATCAGCATTTCAAAGTAGAATCTGCACATATAAAATTGAAAATAGAAGTGGAGAACACGATCCTTTAAAGTATTTAAATTTAAAGTCAGCTGCGATAAAGAATATCATACAGAAAGGATTGCTTAACAACCAGTGTTTGAAAGTAAATGTTAGATTCGAAGTAGAGCATGAAAACTTACGTGGTGAAACTCAAGAAAAAAACTTCAAAACAACGAACGTTGCAATTTATAGGGAAAGTGATTTAAGTGACTGTGTTGCTAGAACATATGATAAGTTGCAGCGTGAATTAAGTGAGTTCCAAGGAAAAGGCAGTGGTTGGACGGTTTCAAAAGTGCAAGGCATAGAAATTCGATTAAATAAGTTCAATCCCCTTAGAGGTAACGGCTACATTTCTTTGCCTGAAAGCTTGCGAAAACGTAATGCAGTTGTAAATATACAAAACAATGACTCACATTGCTTTAGGTATTCAGTGTTAGCAAAGTTAGCAACAGAATCTCGACCAGAGAGCTACGATTATTCTAAATTGTCAAACAAGTATAACTTTGCGTGTATAAGTGCTCCTACTAAGTTGAGTGAGATTCCAACGTTTGAAAAGTTAACAATCTTAGCATTAATTTATTTGGTTTAGATGATAATGAGAAAGTATTTCCTTTAAAAGTTTGTGAGAACGAATTAGAAGATCACAGAGACTTATTATTTTTAACTGACAAATATGGTTCAACACACTTCTGCTATATTTCAGACTTTGAAAAACTCGTATCATCTCAGCTTAGTAAGAGACGTAATAGAAAATGTATTTGTAAGAGATGTTTTACATTTTATTACCAGGATAGAAATGGTGAAGAGAACTTGAAAAAGCATAAAGAAATATGTAACAAGAGAAAGGTTGCTAGAATTTTAATGCCCGATCAAGAGCATTCAGAAATAAAATTTAAAAACGTTGAACATTCTCTTCGCTTACCAATAGTTCTTTATGCAGATTTCGAGAGTCTTTTAAAGAAGGTTAACACTTGCATGCCAAATCCAAATCAATCTAGCACCACTTCTACTCAGGTGCATGAACTTATGAGTTATTGTGTTTATATAAAAACATATGGCTTAAATGAAGCAGAAAAGAAATATCTGCCAAAAGAACCTTTTACGTATAGAAAAATGAGTGAAGGTGATGATATTGGAGCTCACTTTGTAAAATATATACAAAAGATAGCAAACATTGTAAAAGAGGTCTATGCCAAGCAAGATCCTATGAATCCACTCACGGAGGTTGAAAAATCTTCGTATGCCGCTGCTAAAGAATGTTACTTGTGCAATAATGTCTTTACTTCTTGTAATTACAAAGTGAGAGACCATGATCATATCACGGGGGCTTATAGGGGTGCCTGTCATAGAATTTGTAACTTGAATAATAGAAAGCCAAGAGTACTGCCCATATTCTTTCATGGTCTGTCTAATTACGATTCACATTTCATTGTTAAGAAATTGAATGCTGTACCGGGCGATGTCGAAGTGATCCCAAACACCGAGGAGAAGTATATAAGTTTCACTAAAAAAATTGTAAACATAAAATGTAGATTTCTCGACAGTCTCAGATTCATGTCGTCTGGTTTGTCCACTCTGGCAAATAATCTACCTCGCGATGCTTTCATGGAAACAGCTAAACATAGCAACGTATCAAAGGAGCAGTTGCAGCTCTTACTTCGCAAGGGCGTTTATTGCTATGACTATACAGATTCCCTCGATAAGTTAAAAGAAACTTCTCTGCCTGCTAAAGAAAAGTTTAGAAGCTTGCTCACAGAGTCAGAAATAAGTGATGAAGATTATCTTCATGCTCAGAGTGTTTGGGATCAATTCGAGATCAAAACTCTCGGCGAATATAGTGACTTGTATCTTAGAACTGATGTTTTGATCCTTGCTGATGTGTTTGAACACTTTCGCGATTTATGTTTGAAAAATTATGAGCTCGATCCATGCTATTACTTCACAGCTCCAGGTCTTGCGTGGGATGCTGCATTGAAAAAAACTAAAGTCACACTTGAACTCTTGCAGGATTATGATATGTTGCTTATGTTCGAAGAGGGCATACGAGGTGGCTTCACCACTTGTGTCACTCGTCACGCCGTTGCCAACAATCCGTACTTGGAAAATTTTGATCCTAGTAAACCAACACAATATATATTTTACGGAGACAGTAATAATTTATATGGCGGAGCCATGATAACCCACCTGCCTTATGGAGGGTTTGAATGGGCCGATGTAGATTCGATAAAGCCAATCAATGATATAAAAGACGATGCCGACGAGGGGTACATATTTGAAGTCGATGTAGCATATCCTGATCACTTGCATGACGTTCATTCCGACTTGCCGTTCTTGCCACACAAGTCTGTGCCTGCAGGTTCAAAATATCCCAAGCTAGTAAGCACATTGCATAAAAAGAAAAAGTATGTGGCACATTACAGATTTCTTAAACAGGCCATCGCTCACGGTCTCGTCATAACTAAAATTCACAGAGCCATTAAATTCAAACAATCTGCTTGGTTAGCTTCATATATAAATCTTAACACAAAACTTAGACAGGCAGCTCTTAATCAGTTTGAGAGAGATTTTTTCAAGTTAATGAACAATGCAGTATTCGGTAAGACCATGGAGCAAGTAAGAAATCGCATGAATATTCGTCTTGTCACCACTGAAGCACTGCTTCAGAAACTCATCAATAAATGTAATTTCTTAGACAGAACTATATTTGCCGAGAATGTCGTAGCTGTACACTTGGCCAAAGAAAGCATCGTGATGAATAAGCCTGTTTACATCGGCCAAGCAATTCTCGATGTATCAAAAATAACCATGTACGAGTTTTATTATGATGTATTGAAGGCAAGGTACGGTGAAAAATTGAAGCTTTTGTATGGAGATACTGATGCGTGGATATACATGGTAGAAACAGCTGATATATACAAGGATTGCTTGGAAATGAAGCAGCACTTTGACTTCTCTGGATATCCCAAGACACATATGTGTTACTCTCTTGAGAATATGAAAGTGCTATGTAAATTCAAGGACGAGACGAATAGTAAGCCGATAAGTCAGTTCTGTGGCTTACGTCCTAAAATGTACTTCATTGAATTTGACGGTCAGAACGTGAAGAAAATCAAGGGAGTAAAATCATACGCCGTCAAGAATAAAATTTCCATAGCTGACTATTTGAAGTGTCTTCATACGAAAGAATCATCTCATGTCTCCTATAGAAACATCATGTCAAAGAAACATAACGTTACTACTTTTGAATGTACTAAGGTAGCTCTCTCTTTCCATGATGATAAACGTGTAATTCTCGGGGACGGAATCAATACACTGCCATACGGCCATAAGGACGCACAAGATTTGGAAGTCGTTGTGGACATGAACCACGACATACATGTTCATGTAGATATGCAAGTTCACGTGGACTAGTAACAAACCTTAGCATTTAATTTTGTATTTGTTAGATTACAGGCATGCTTTTATTTTATATTTGTATATATGTTATTTTGCATTTAAATAAAAAATTACCACTTTAATGTAAATACATATTTTATTTATAACATCTTACTGACTATACAATAGTAATACATATAATTAACACACAGTATTTATTTTAAAACATCACTTTTACTCACCCAACAGTTGTGTGAACTATCAAATCCAAGAAATTTTACAAACAACTTGTCTTTAGATCTCTTCAAGACTTTTTCAATCAGATACACTTCGTCGACAGAAGTTTTCTGCAACTCTTGCTCGTAAAAACCACCCAGTACTGGCTGATCTAAGTAGTCGAGCAAGAGATAAGTTGTTGGGATAGTTTTCTGAATCTTTACAATTTTAAAAAGCTCGTTTGACCAATTTGGAGTGTAGCCTTTACCAAAATCAGATTTAACTTTTGAAATTCTTACTCTATCATTCACTTTAAATTTAGGAGGCTTAGGTGTGATATATTTTACAGCATATACAGTTTCCAACAATTTTTTCTCGTTACGAGTATTTACATCAGCAGGCTTCATTTGAATTGTTCTGTGAATATTATTATTGTAAGTTTTTAAGAGCTGCGGTAGCAATTTAAGCCATTGGTAATTTCCTTGAAGGCTGAATGCCTTCCACATCATACTTTTGAGAGTTCTATTGAAACGTTCACAAATAAAAGCCTTCATGTGAGTAAAAGAACTGTAGTGATTGATGTCATGATCTTTCATCAGAGCGAGAAAATTAGAGTTGTAAAATTCTTTTCCTTTATCACTTTGTATGTTTTTGGGAACTCGGCCGTTCTTGAAGACACTGGCGAGGGCAGCTGTGACGGCAGGACCTGTCTTGTTTTTAACAGGTACAGCCCAAGCAAATTTGGAGAAGACACAGATGATCGTGAGAATGTAGTTGAAGCCTCTGTTTTCTTTAAAAAACTGATTCATCTCTACCAAGTCGATTTGCCACAGGTCATCTACTCCTTTCATATGCATCTTACGTCTCTGATAGTTTTTACGTGCCGGCTTATGGAGCTCGTTCACCAATGTTTCTTTTACTCCATCTTTGACCATTGTAGCACAATCTTTCTTAATGTATTAAGATGATTTATTTGCCTCTGGTCATGTGGGTTTGAAACACCTTGCTCGTCTGCTTCTTCTTCTTTACTGATGCTTCTTATATGTTCTTCTATTAGATAATTAAGCTTCAGTTTATCTTGCGTAAGATAACTTCTAAGTGATTCTCTTACGATGGAAGTGTACAGTTGTGCAGCTGTACCACTCACCTGGTCAACGTTTTTGATGGAATAAAGATCCGCTGCGTTGTAAGCGACCAGGCTTACTTCTGAAAATTTTTCGTCCACGTACAACTTATTAGTGGCATCTGTTTTATCAATGGGTTGCTCTACGTTTATGATTCTTCTCTTCTTTGCATTGATGAATTCCTCTTCCTCGTGAGAAACCTCGAAAAAACCATGTTTCTGCTGAAGATGAAACGATTGACGTCCAAACTTGTCAACGCTCATTTTTACACTGATGTATTTTCAATCACTTCTTTCTTTTTATTCTATTAAACCAGCTTCGCGTAATTCTTCTACGATAGAGAGAACTTCATTATGATGCATGTTGTTTCCTGCCGACTGTGAAGATAGAAGTAAGCGAAGTCTGTCGACTATCTCATTCGGATCGTCCCAATATTCATATCTTGGCATATCCACAAGCATGCCGGAGCCAGTTTTTGTAACGATGAACATCGGCTTGATTATGTTAAGGTACTTGTATCCTCTGTTGGAGTTGAGTTGACCGTGCACTTTATATCCTTGCTTGTGAGCGTTGGTTTTTAATACAAGTGCTTTGTACGTATTAAAATCTTCCTGTGTAAATAGAGTTCTTTTCGGTGCTTTCATAAACAAAAGTTCAAAGAGCCCAGTAGTTCCTTCCATCTTTTCGTCGTCAATGATGATTTTATTCTCATGAAATGTGATTGAAGAGTCGCCAAGATACCAATTTCCATCTTCGTGTCTTATGCCATATGTGATATCTAGATATTTCTTGTCTTGAGGTTGCATATGTAAAGCAATGTAGGGGGATATCATCTCCCCTGATTCTTGTTTAAGCTGTTGAGTAGATGAGTTTTCAATCGTTTTTACTTCTTTTTTCATGTCTATTAATAAATTCAAGGGCCCTGAGAGCGGTTTCAATGAAGCAGAGATCGTGTCTTCGTCTTTGAGTTTTGAAAGTTTTAATTTCTTATACTTCTGACGTATGGCTTTTGCACTGGAGATAATATCCAATGTGAGTGCATCACTCTCGGTGGTTGATCGCTTCATCATTGAATGTATTTTTCTACACACCCGTTCTACACCCGTTCAGTACCCGTTCTGTACCCGTTCTTTACCCGTTCTATACCCGTTCTTCACCCGTTTAGTACCCGTTCTTTACTTTACACTTTTAAATATGTTTTAAACGCTATTTCCAGTATTAAAGCTTTGGTATTAAGAATTAAAGAACACAACTTCACAGTCTGATGGTTTGGAGATAAATGATGACTGTGATTAATTTACAGTGTAGATATATCAACGAAGTGGTCGAATTCTTTGCGATAACGCCCTTCGTTTAGCTTACTCTCTTTATCAATCATGACGAAAGTATAGCTCTCATTCCATATTTTATTACACATACTGAGAAATTGTTGAAACGTGATGTCCGGACTTATGTGATCTGAGAAGATGTGCTTCAAGTTCAGTTCGTCTTGTTTGAAGAGTAGTATGACATTAGCATTGTCTCTTATCAAGTGTTTTGGTACTTTAGCATAAGACTGAACCAAGTAAAAGCAATCCACATTTTTATGCCTGCCCATACTAAAGTAGTTTTTCATGTTTTCTTGCTTGTCACACATGACATCATCGAATATAAAGATAGAGTTTTCTTTTGCATCTTGTGGTGGCGTTACTTCATTTGTATTAGAAAACGTCTCGTATGTAATTTCTGGTGTCTTTTGCATTATGTTGGAGAGATACTCGTACTTTGGCTGATACAAGCTCTTGCTGTACACATAGAGATTTTCAAACTTTAATCCACTGGGACTTGTGAGCAGATGCATCATGAGGTTTGTTTTACCACAGGCAGAAGGTCCACATATCACAGCTCTTATACTGTTTGGAAATAATGAACTATGTCTTGTGCGATCACCGACTCCCTCACCAATTTTGATGTTTGTCACTGGGAGACGTAGGTCTTGCGCCACCAATTTCATTATTTCAACTGACGATTAACTCATTCGTCGTTGATATTTAAGCAATCAACGTCTTGTCAAATCATTCAGTATGCCTAAAGCAGTTGTTGGCAGTGGTTGGATGACCGACGCTCTTGATAAAATACCATCAGAACTTCATATTCCAGGCTATAACTTTTGTGGTCCGAACACGAAACTCAAAAAGAGGTTAGCAAGAGGAGACGTTGGAGTTAATCCTCTTGACGAAGCTTGCAAGGAACACGACATAGTTTATTCTCAAACTAGTACCACTAGTGATCGACACATCGCTGACAATATTCTTGCAGATAAAGCTTGGAAGAGAGTGAAATCGTCAGACGCAAAGCTTGGAGAGAGATTAGCAGCAATGTTGGTGACTGGAACCATGAAAGCAAAAGTAAAGCTTGGTGGCTCACTTAAACTCAAGAAGAAGACAAACAGCTTCTCAGACGTTGTGAAAAATGTGAAAAAAGGGGTCAAGAAATCAGGTGTTAAGAACATAATAGAAGCTTCAAAGATTGCCTGCGCAGTGGCTAAGGAGTCAATGAAGGGAATGAAAATGACTAAGAGGAAACCAAGAATCATCCCAATTCCCAAAACCGGTGGAGTATTACCATTTTTGCTTCCACTGTTTGCAGGATTGAGTGCTACAGGGGCTCTGGCTGGTGGTGCAACAGCAGTAGCTAGAGCCGTGAACGATGCAAAGCAAGCTCGCAAGAGTTTGAATGAATCAAAAAGACATAATGAAAAAATGGAAGCCATTGCCATTGGCTCCACAAAATCTAACAAAAATGGTGCAGGCTTTTACTTGAGACCCTACAAGAAAGGCTATGGTTTAGTGGTAAAGTCAAAAAACTAAATGTGATGCTGCCGTCTCATGCACTGAGTGACTTAGAAATAAAGAAATTCGTCAAAGTGTTGAAAATTAAAAATTTTAGAAATGTATTTATGAGAGACAATCTTCCTGCAAGACCTTGGAGAAACGAGAGAGGAATTGTTAATCTAGATGGCAGCAATGGTGATGGAACGCACTGGGTGTGCTACGTCAAGAATGATGATCATGTGACTTATTTCGACAGTTTTGGTAATCTGCTACCACCTCGAGAATTTTTACATTATATGAAAAATTGTAATATAAATTATAATAGAGATAACTATCAGACCTACGGCTCTGTTATATGTGGCCACTTGTGTTTGTTATTCTTATGTATATAAATGAAATAAATTGATTTATACGTCAGTCATGTCTTTCACTCTGACGGTTTCACAACCCTCCAGTGTCCTAACGTGTGATATATTTCCACCGCTTCCACTCAACGATGGTGCAAAATATGAAGTGGGATTACTAAGCTTTAATGCTTACTACTCTGTACCTAATGTGGACGAAGGAAACAACAAGTTACACTACGGTGAAGGCAAAGTCATCGAGCTGCCAGTTGGAAGTTACGAACTCAACGACATAGCAGGATACTTAAAAACTGAACTAAAGAAGGAAAATATATTTTTTAGCATCTATGCAAACAACAACACTCTCCAGGTATTGATAAAGTGCTCTGTACAAATAGACTTTACTCTTAGCCACACGATTGGTACGTTACTTGGCTTTGAACGTCGAGTTTTAAAAGCAAACGAAAGTCACTTTGCAGATAATATTGTAGATATAATAAAAGTGAACACCTTAGACATACAGAGCAACATTTCAAGTGGAGCATACATCAACGGCGTGCCATCGCATTCTCTTCATACGTTTGCACCTAAAGTTGCGCCGGGATTCAAGATTGTGGAGGCTCCACACAATGTTATTTATCTGCCTGTAGATGTCACTGTTGTAGATAGGCTTGCACTTAAAATATGTGATCAGAACGGTAGACTTGTCAATTTCAGAGGAGAAGAGATAACGATAAGGCTGCACATTCGCAGAGCTCTATAAAATGGGACTCGTTATTCAAAGTACATATAAGAAAACAACTGTGAAAGAGAACTTCAGTAACGTTCGAGGTTGCAAGAAGCTCACAGCTAAAAACATTGGCTTCCTCCGTAGAATCGGCTTAAAAATAAAATAATGGATATTCTCAACATTCATTCAGAATTGGAATTCAATTCCAACATCACCAGCATCGAGCTCCACGACTATGAGGCCTATGCAGGGACTAGATATGATAATACTGACGAAATCAGGATTGAAGCAAAGAATCAAGACATATACACATTGCCCTGTGAAAGTCTGTTGTATGTCGAGGGCAAGTTGCTCAAGACTGCGGGCAATGCGGTTACGACAAACACGAAATTAGTGAAGAATTTTTTAGCACACATGATCAGTGAGATCCGCTATAAAATCAACGACATAGAGATCGATCAAACAAGGCATACTGGTGTAGGTAGCACGCTAAAGGGTCTTGTCTCTTTCACACCAGAAAAACTTTGCTCGCTCTCTAACAGCGGTTGGTGCAAAGAAAGCACAAACACGTTGGTACATGCAAACGATGGTTCGTTTAGTGCTGCATTGCCATTGAGCACGCTCATTGGATTCTTTGAAGACCATCAAAAGATTCTCATCAACTGTAAGCAAGAACTTGTCATATTACGTTCACAAAACGATGCCAACGCAGTCATCACGACTACTGACGATGACACCTATGAAAATAGTAAAATCGTGATAACAAAGTTCAAGTGGAAGATGCCACATGTCGAGGTAGATGATGAGACCAAGCTGAAGTTGCTCAACACACTGCGAGCTGATAAACCCATCACGCTCGGCTTTAGATCATGGTTCGTTGCAGAGAAGCCAATGCCATCTACTACAAACAAAGATGAATGGACGCTTCAAGCCATGACGTCACTGGAGAGGCCTCGCTACGTCCTGCTTGCTTTTCAAACCAACAAGCGCAACCTCGTTCAAGCTGACATCAACTCCTTTGATAACTGCGACATCCGCAATGTAAAAGTCTACATCAATGGAAAGTGTTATCCTTATGTCGATTTCAACTTGGACATGACGAAGCAGCAATGTGCTATGTTGTACAATGCTTATACTTCATTTCAAAAATCTTACTATGGGCAGGAAGGCAAGCCACTGCTTTCTTATGCAGAGCTCTTAGAACTTGGTGGCATATTCGTTGTGGATTGTTCTAAGCAAAACGAGTCAATCAAAACTAGCTCAGTCGACGTGCGAATTGAAATCGAATCGAGAAACGTATTTTCTGCATCCACAGTAGCTTACTGCCTCATTGTTCACGATAGAGTCGTCGAGTACACTCCTCTCACCAATATTGTCCGCAGACATATTTAAAGTGCTTCTTTTATAAGTCAGTGTGGAGCAAAATTTTGTGTGGAGTCATTAAATCAACCATGGCTTCAGCAGTTGTTAAAGTCTTGTTCTCGAGTGAGGAAACGCCGTACTTTGGAACCCACAACGAGGTCATCAAAGAAATTGCAGTTGTCGACGTTAGTACGTTTGCCAGCCAGCAGTGGAGATTTGCAAACCCTACCAGTGAGTATAAATATCTTGATTATACGAGATTTATACAAGACCCTTATTACTCTGGTGATGTCGCCTACGAACAAGTGGGTGCAGTACTCAAGAAAGCAACAGAATCTTACAAGGCTTTATATTGTCACGGTCAAAAAGACTGTGATATGTTAAAGAAACTATTGAAACGTTCCACAATATTTGATCTGCTAGAGGTGCATCAAGTGAAATTAAAAGATCTTCCAACCAATGTAGGCACAGAGTGTCTGTATCACTTGCACCGTGACGAAGCCTGTGTATGTCCCCATGCTAACGCCTACCGCTTGGCACATTGGTGTTTGAACAATAAGTCAAAAATCAATGTGCTGAACCATGATGTGAGAGCGGAGACCTTCAAAGACTGGCCTGAAGACAGTGTGCATATCTACGATCTAGTCGCAGCAGGATTTTTCCACAAGCCGACGGAGGATTTTCCTGAGATGACAGAGTGCATTTACTGCGGGCTCCAAGTATGCAACTGGGCCCAGCTGGATAACCCACTCGACAAGCATAGAAAATTGAACAAATATTGTGTCATGTTTAACTATACCCCATCATTCACTGGCATTGACTTTTAATCCTGTAACAAGTTGTATATTTATCACTATCTTTGTTTCTTCAAGTAAAAAAATTTTGTTTCAAATTTCGTATGTAAAAATTTTTAAAATAAAATTTTGTCTAAACATGTAGATGAAAGTGTTTTCATTGCTTATAAAGTTATCCTTTCAACTCATAAACATTTTAAACATAGAGCGACTTCATGAAAAATATTCTAAGTTTTTATTCAAAGGTTTTTGATTTTAACTTTTTTTTATTAAATTTATAAATTAGATGCAATAATATTTTATTTAAACTTACAAACTATAAACTTTAAGAGCCATATTCTAAGAGAAAAGGGTTTTAGTATTCAATAAAAATCACTAAGGGTTTCAAGGCAAGTTGAGATTTTATTTAATCATTCCATCATTACAATAAATATTTACTTGCTGGATCTAGTGGAAAATTCAACATCGATGCATCTTCCAACCATGCCGTTGTAGACGAGAACCATCTTCTTACATTCTGGACATGAGTTGTATTCCGCAATGAATTCATCACTAAACCTTGATGCTGGAATTCTAGACGGCAGGAACACACGGATGAATTTTGATTGGTCCAGGGCATTCAATACTGCAATCAGTACTTGCTCGTCTGCGTAGTTAGAGTTGATTTTCTCTATACTCTCGATGAGGTATGATTTTCCAGCAGTCAGAGTCTTGCAGGATAATGCAGGTTCTACGTGGCCTAAAGCCTGGAGGAGTTTAGCTTCTTTTACCTATAGAAAAAAATAAATTCATAATACTGTTAGCTTACTTTATAAAAGTTTTAAAACTTCTTATTTCAAAATTTAAAAATAAAAGAAGAAATAAAATAAAACTTAATACTTACGAAAGACATGATGAATTTTCAGTGGAGTCTTGTGTGGAGCAAAAGGATCAAGATGCAGGAGCAGCAGAGAAAGACTTGTGTATGCCTTGAGTTTTTGACTTGTTATGTGGCTATGCTATTAAAAAATGGTGGGGGTAAACCGTGAACCAATCAGAGTAAAGGTTCTTCTTGAATTTCTCCTTAATTTTTGAAATTTCCCCTCAAATTATTTTATACAACCAATAAGCTGTATGTAATTTAAATTTTACCGCACTTTCTTTTCTGACGTCACTTTTATTTTTCTGCCCACGCACGTATGAAGATTTTAAAATTTTGTGATAGATGCTCCACACAGGCTCCACACAAATAAGTTGCCATCTTGTTTTTGACCTCGTATACGTACGTAACTATTCAGCTGATCAACATAAATCACACGCCATCTTGGTTTTTACCTCGTGTACGTACGCTAATTCACACCTGCCACACCCTCATCGACGCCATCTTGGATTTTAACCTCGTGAACGTATGCAAATATTGACTTATTGTACATAATCAGACGCCATCTTGGTTTTTACCTCGTGTACGTACGCTAATAAGAACCTGCCACGCCCATATCGCCGCCATCTTGGTTTATTACCTCGTGGACGTACGCGAGAATCAGTCTGCTCCACACAGCTCCACACAAAACGGCAGCCATTTTGTTTTTGAACCTCGTGTACGTACGCGAGTATCCACATGCTCCACACAGCTCCACACAGGCTCCACACAAGGCTCCACACCTGCTGTATCCATATATATCTACTCGCACAATATTTTTCTTTACATATTTATTGCCAAATTAATGCTATTTATTTTAAAATATAAGTAATAATTTTTTCATTCCATGCAGCTAAAGGAAATTTTGTTATTAAAAAAAAAACGTAGCATGTATGAAGATAATTAATACTTTTTTAAAAGAGTATAATTTATAAAATAAAATAATGAAAATATTTTTTTTATTAATTTTATATGCATATTCATGAGTTTAAAATTGTTTTATGTTATGCAATACTCGTAAGCAAAATATAAAAAATGTATCATCATTTTAAAAAATATAAAACTGTTTATAATTTATTCGTATCAAAGTAAGAGATCTCTGCATTTTTTTCACTTAGTTTTAATTAAAACAGGTTTTGTTTAGTTCAAAGTACCCGACATAATATATAAAATTTTATTATAAAATTTTTATACTCGAAAAAACGAGTGTTATACAATTTTTGTTTTTTCTTTAAATATAATTTATATAATTTAAATCTGCAAGAATGTAAAAATGTCATATTTAAACTCATGGTGAATTATTCAAATCATTCAATGTAACAACAGTGTAAAGTTATAAAGAACAAACTATAACCACGCAACAATTTTAAAGAAGCGTGGTTTGTGTTTAAGTAGGTGTACTTTTCATGTTTTACACGTTAAAGAGAGAGAGAGAGAGAGAGAGAGAGAGAGAGAGAGAGAGAGAGAGAGAGAGAGAGAGAGAGAGAGAGAGGATGTAGTGTATACTATATATAATAGTATACTAGTATATGTGACGCATTTTATAAAGTTTATATATTAAAAAATTTAATGTTAGATTAAGGGAATGAAACAGATTTAATTATAAGTACAAATTGCATGAATGAAGACTATTTATTTTTATTGTAAAATGTTCGTGTCTTGATTAAACTTTGCTAATTTTCTATTAGATACGCAATCTAGATGTTATCTGTTTTGATCGCCATACATATTATTTGATTTATTTCTATCCTTAAAGCCATAGACCACATAAAACAACGTGTGCTTTTTAATAAATAAACACGAAATGGGATCTTCAAAACTGATGACAATTTTTACCAGAATGTTAATGTAGTCCCACGAGAGTGCGTGAAAAAATTGTAAAATATGCAATTTGCGTAAAAATTCATGTTTATGACGTCAGAAACATGCAAAAATTAGTATGAAAATGTTGTGTGGGTTGCATAAATTGAAATTTATGATCACTGCTACGGGGTTACTGTTGGGTTTTGAGACAAAATAATGCCATTTATGTAAATCCCATCAAGTGTTTTGTGATATTAATGTTTATGTTTTTCTCACGAGTGGAACTCTGCTAGTTTTAATGTTGGAACGTAAAATATATAATAATAAATAGATGCATTTTTACATAAGCCGCTTCACATTACCCATAAGCCGCATACTTAAAACAGATTATAATGTAAACTATTGGGAAAAAAACAAAAACCAGTTTGTTACATGCCTACTATGATTATGTTTATTTTGCTTCAAGCAGTGAAAAAATAATAAAACGAAGAAGATACTGAAATTAGCATCGTATATCTTTGAGATACACAGTTACAGAATCCAACTGATCCAAATTAGGAGTGAGTGGTGATAGAGACGCGCCCGACTCAACTATCTTTATGTTTGTTTCTATATAAATTTATAATTATTTTGTTAATTTTAAATGTGGTTTCGTTATGTTTATGTATTACAATCCTGTAATAATCCTTATAATGTATCCTGTAATTACATAATATGCAATTATGTAACTTTTTAATATTTAAATTATTATCCGTAAGACTTAATTGTTAAAGGCGTAGAACACCTTGGACAAAAAATATGTCTAATCTCCTAACATACCGGAATATCAACGTTGATTTGGCCAGAGTCATTGATTTCTAATTTATTTTCCATTCGCAAAATGGCAGCTGCGGGTTTGTGACGTCACAGCTCACTAGTCCACGCGTGTGGAAACAGGTGACCTGTGACGTCATAAACCCGCATCTGCATTTTGTGAATGGAAAATAAATTAGAAATCAATGACTCCGGCCAAATCAACGTTGATATTTAGGTATATTAGCATTTAAGGCAAGTTTTTTGTTCAACGTGTTCTACGCCTTTATTAAGCATATGGTTATTTAATTTATAAAGTTTGAATGAGTTAAATTAACGATACTCTTGTTTTTACGCTGTGTAAGAATTTAATAGTCTGTGAAGTAAAATTTATTCATTTGTAAGTTGTAGATATTTTTTTATTGACGATAAACTTTAATCCAATAATACTTCTTGTTAGCTTCAAAAGCAATATCATTTGTATCATAAAATATAAAATTTCAGTGCGCATTGTAATTTACCAAAGGCTATATTCAATTATTTAAAACTTTAACCGTTCGTTCAGAATTTCCTTTAGAATACAATGCATTCTGAGATTATTTTTATTATTTTTTAAATTGTTGTTTTATGAGTAATTGTATAATATCCAGGAGATTGTATAGAAAATAAATCTAGCTCTTAATTATTTGAGCAAACCATTTCATCCATCTTTCCAATAATTTATGTTATTAAAATAATAGAAATAAATATATAGCATAATAGTATTAATAATAATAATATTGAAATGACGGATAGATTTTTTAAAAACGTGGAAAAAATAAGGTTGCATGAGATTACTGAATTTCCGTGTATAATTAGACCTGATGGAAACGTAACCTGAGATGAAGGAACCTACCTTGAACAGGTCCAGATTCCATTATCTCATACATGATATCCTCCTCACTACCCAGGCGATAAGCGGGTCCTGTACGGTACATCTCAGTGCGTGGGGGTTGCAGTTGTTGCAGTGGCATGCACTTTGCAGCTCTCAAAGATTTTTGTCTCTTGTGGATACGACATCTACCTGAAGCACCAGTACCAGTGTAGGGGTAGCATCTCTCCTCCACCAATCTGAGGAATAAATTTTATGTCGTTATAGTACAGATATCTCTTGAATAAATTATGTGCATGTTATTGTCTTTTAAATGTTAAAATATTAATTTAATTGTCTATGGTATATTCTCAAAAACTTTGGATCAAGATTATATTTCAGTTTATTTCACTCTCTGTCAAGGATTTAACTCTAAATATAGTATATGATTTCATTAAATTAACATAAAATTATAAGATTAATAGTGAATGACATCAGATAGCATGTCGAAATAAAAAAATAAAAAACTTAAGCAAAAGACAAAAGCAGTGACCCGTATTTGCGGAGGTAGAGCCAGGCGCGGTCGAGATGTCCGCCCCTGCACGCTTGCTGTCCGCGACTGTTGCACTCGAGCAGCTGTTGAGCAGATAACTCCACCTGCTCAGCTCCTTGGGACATCAGGGCCAAACGATCTGAGGCTACTTGAACGGTACTGAGAGCCCATGAAGAGCCGCACCAACCCTGATCCTGGACCCCAGATACCCAGCCGGGCCACTTGGTACGAGAATCGAATGAACGAGGTAGATTTCGGATATCATAAGTACGTTTTACTGGAATCATGCCTCGGACCTGGAGAAACAAAAAATGACGTAATTTTAATACTATTGCACTTGTGTCTTCTTTTTGTATATAAAAATGCATGTTTCTTATACTTTCTTAAATTATGATTTCGGTTAAATATTAATTTGATAAAAAATCAGTTTTAAAATGAAACAGCAAAACTGAATAAAAATACAATTTTCTAATTAGCAGTATACGTAGTTTTTAAAATCAAGTCTTCAATTATATAATTCACAATAAATTTATATTAAATTTATTATACTATATTTATTTCTTACCGTTCTCTTAGGTTCCAACGTACCAAGACGATACTGTGTTCCATCTTGTAAAGTACGACCCCAGAACATTGTATAATTAGTTGCTCTCCATCCATATTGAGGTTTAGAATTGACATAAGCAATGGTGTCAATTTCAACAATACAACGACTTTCTTCACAAGCGAACTCCAATGTTCCTGGTTGCGTCACTGACTCTCGGCACGTACTGAAACACGTGGTTGGTATACACGTGTATACAATGAAATACTTACAAAGTATATTATATACATTAAAATATCATATATATGTGTTGATTTGCATTCTATGTAATGTCAACTACATATAGAGCAAAGGCCGAAAGTTCAAATTCGCACACATGACAATTTGTATTCTTTGTCATCTGTTTGCATAAATTTTAAAACAGTCTATTTTAAGCTATATATTTTAGTAACAATAATTTTAAAAGTTGAAATGGTACGTATAGAACGTTGTACTTCAATATATCAATGTTTGGAATGAACATTTCAGCATATAATATTGAATTACTTTTTATTTAAATCATGCACTGCACCCATTGAGTAAAAAATAATAATAAAAAATAAACAATACCATCATAACTATTGATTGAATTTTACGTATAAAAATTGTTAAGTCATTGGTCATTGGTATGAAAGCAACAAGTTAAATAAAATCGTGATGTATTATAAGTTTATATTATTACTCTACTCTATAAGATGAATTCTAAATATGATTTGCTTTGAAATTACCATGATTTGCAGTTAATCTTGGCAGATTCTCTGTATTGGTAGTAGTGTCCTCCAAAGTAACAACCTAGAAAAATAAGAGAAAAGAGAATAAAAAAAGGTGACATCAACTCTTGGCTTCATCTTAAGTTATATATTTATAGGATCGTGGGAGTGGCTCATTTGGCTTGATAAATTCTTCAGTATACTTAACATAATACGTCATGATATACAAGAACATAATATATTTCTCTGGCATTTATGTAGAATATAAGTGAACCATAGAAAACAATACAACAGCTTTTATGTTTAATTGTCAACCGAGAAAAAAAAATTAACGTACTGAATAATTTTTCATGCATGATATTTATTTTATTTTTTATTTATTTGCTTTGTATGTAAATATTATAATATAATAATATATCATGTAATTTAGCCAAAAACAACTACAGAATAATGATAATACCATAAAAAAAAGTCTAGCAAGAAATACAATAAATTTATGATAGCCTGTCATGATGCATACTGAATTTAAATTAAATAATAAAATATAAAACTTACTGCCAAGTGGTTGTGGGGGTGCAACACCCTTACAAAATGACCAAAAATCTGGACAACAATCTTCATTTCTTGTTCTGTTACAGAATTCATCACAGTAACATAAAGTGCCATAGATTGGTGCAGAGCATGCGTCAATACGTCCATCACAACATCCATCCCGTCTTGCACCACAGTAAGGACCTGGTGGTAGGTCTGAGTAATCATCATGTATGGCCTGTGCTGTACACCATACGCTCACCAATACCAGGAGCACTGCCCCGCGCCGCAGCAGCTGCTGACCCATCTCGAGCCCTGAAACATCGACTCACATAATTATACGTTTGACAAGAAGATCACTTTGATGTCAACTCATATATTAATTGATGACATAACTTGATTTACACGGAAAGAATAAATTACATAATTTATGCTGCATTTATGACATGAGTGTTTCTAAAATTGAACAGCATAAATAATCATCTCATGGAACATAATATTTATGCTATTTAACATAGTTATTATGCTGCAAATAGCATTAGGTTTGTTGTAATGAACAAATTATGCTGAAAATAGTCTGGTATCATTATTAAAGCCCTTGTCAACTTACTTTTTTATCATTTAGAATACTAGATTAGTAATTACCATACCTTAATATCCATGAATTAGACACCACCACGTTGATTTTGTATTTATTTTCATTTATTTTCATATTGACTGTTATATCACGTATCTGACGTCACAATGTACAGATGGGGACGTGTTAGGGGTAAAGAACTTGAGGGAGGGGCTTAAATTTATTACGTGACCAGAGCGGTGACTGTGATTGGCGGTGGTACATTGTGACGTCAGATACGTGATATAACAGTCAATATGAAAATAAATAAAAATCAATTCAAAATCAACGTGTTGGTGTCTAATTCATGGATAATAAGGTATGGTAATTATCAATCTAGTATCCTAAATGATAAAAAAGTAAGTTGACAAGGGCTTTATATATAAGTATTTATTTTTATCCGTGTACACTAAGAGAAGTACAAAAGTCCACTTTATCATGTTAATTTTACATACTTAATTACTTTTGACAACATATATACAAATATCCGTATTTTATGAAGCATTTAATAAAATAAAAACTCTATAATCCTATTCGGTACTTATTCTAAATAAAATGTAAGCATGTTATCAAAAAAATCTATCAGTGGAGATGTAAGAAGAAATATATCTATAACTATTATCTATAGTGTCGTAAATTTTAGTATGCTAAACAAATTAGCATGAAACATATTCATATACCTCATACATTTGTCAATTGAATGCTAATTCCAATTTTTCAATTATAGTTTTTCAGTGTCCACTGTCATATTATAAAATTTGACCATTAATCAAAATCAACTTAACTGTATTATATATCAAGATCAGAATTCAAATAATGACATTATTATTTGATGATACAACATTTTAATATTATTTACATATAAGTATAGCTAACTGATTTTATACAACTAATAAATCTTAATATTATTCAAATATAAATAATTTCTCTATATATAATTTTCTTAAATTTTTTTTTTTCAATTAATATTTATTTAATATTAATACTGCAATTACATGCATGAAAAAATATTAAATTAAATTATTATAATCATATTAAGAAATTTTATATTGTAATTATTTTTGTTATTTTTTTTTATATACATACTTAATTCAACCATGCAATTATTTAGCAATATAGACGACAAATGAACGTCTAATATTTCATTTATATAAAGTTGTTAAAAAAAAGTTGTTTTTCTCTTATTATTATTTTTTATATACAGTATACGTAAAGAATGTTGAATAAAAACCAGCTTTGATATAGACACAAAATAATATCCAGTATAATGTTTTGAGCCTCATAAAGTTCTTTTTAACTAAAAAAAAAAAAAAAAAAAAAAAAAAAAAAAAAAAAAAAAAAAAAAAAAAGATTATAAAGATTCAATCATATCATTATTATTATTTCTTTCATATTAACCGGTATGACTACTGACATTCTACACCTTTTTAAAAATAAAAATCATATAAACCGATGACGTTATCTTTGATCATCCTACACAATTTTTATACCATAATTGTAAAATAAAAACAAAAACAGAAAAATAAAAAAAAAAATAAAAACTTTACTCCTCCTTTATTATAATATGCAAATATTTTAATGACACCTATAGGAAGTTAAAAAAATGCGTGTAACTTATTTTCTTTGTGTATTATATATATATATATATATATATATATATATATATATATATATATATATATGTACAAAATACATATACATTATTTCTGTAGGCTACAATATAATAGTTCACAATATTCTTTGTCTACCTTTAAGGCTCTATAGTTTTGATTTGCATCTATAACACTATTACAGAACAAAATATAATCATTTATCATTTTATAGTTTTACCTGTTTTACATTTTAGTAAATACAACTTTAGTTCTTATAAAATTTTGAATATTATTATTTTACTGTAAAATAAAATCGATTAAACGTAAATACATATCGATTATAATTTAAGTTGCAAAATTATATTATTACGTCATTGCAGTTCTTATATATTTAAAAATATATATACCTTTGCCAATTTTTGTTTTGTTTTTTGTTCTATATACCATGAGCTATTTGGCTAGACTTTTATTGTTTCAAATACGTAGGCAAGACTAAATGAAGAAGGATTGTACTATACACCTGTGACTGTGAATTTAACACAGCATTAAAGATTTCTTTAATTTGTCTACAGTTAAGAAATAAGTTATACATGAAAAAAGAATTCTTAAACGTAATTGAATTTGATATGTATAATTTTAAATTCCTATCATATTCTTATATTACTTTTTCTTTATAATATTATTTGTTAAAGCCATAGACCACACAAAACAACTTGTGCTTTTTAATGAATAAACACGAAATGGGATCTTCAAAACTGATGACAATTTTTACCAGAATGTTAATGTAGCCTCAAGAGAGAGCGTGGACAAATTGTAAAGTATGCAATTTGCGTGAAAATTCATGTTTATGATGTCATCAAAAATTAGTATGAAAATGTTGTGCGGGTTGCATAAATCGAATTTTCTGATCACTGCTACGGGGCTACAGTTGGGTTTTGAGACAAACTAAAGTTATTTATGTAAATCCCATCAAGTGTTTTGTGATATAAATGCTTGTTTTTCTCTGGTCTATTCATTTAAGAGTTAAAAAAAAAAAAAAAAAAAAAAAAAAAAAAAAAAAAAGTAAAATAATATTGAAGTTCTGTATTTTTTTAAAATCTTATCATAACAACATAAATGCAAATACATAGCAAATTAAAATATATATTTTTTCACCCAATATAAATATATAGACTATATATGAATACGCACAAGCTTTGTTAGAACATTAAATTGGAGGGAAAAAAAGTAATTTTAGAACTGTTTATTTATTTAGTAAGTTTGATCTTTCATTTCTGATCATTGTTTTTATTGCGAAACATCTCTGTTGTTGTTTTTGTGTGTTTTCACTTTCCCATGTTAAAAAAATAATTATAAAATGGAAGAAAAAAATCGATCAATTTGCATTAAAATTATATGGAGAAATAAAGTAAACAAACATGTTTCCTTATATACATTAAAACTTTAAGGATAAATACTCAAAAAGTTTATTTTTAAAAATGAGTCTATTTTGTTCTTAATGCTGTCTACACTATCATCTCTCTTGACGGTCTCTCTAAGAAAAAAAAATTTAATATTGAGTGAAAAATAGTAGCCATTTCATTCATTTTACAAATCTTCTAGTCTGTCATTTTCATCGATCTGCTTGAAAGAGAGAGAGAGAGAGAGAGAGAGAGAGAGAGAGAGAGAGAGAGAGAGAGAGAGAGAGAGAGAGAGAGAGAGAGAGGTTCAAATTTGAACTTTTTCCAGCCGGAAAAAAATCTCACGCCTACATGATGGTTTTTAAAATTCTAGGTTAATATCTCCGTTGAGAATACTAGCAATAATCCTTATTTTTATATATTTTGAGTAAACATGTGGAAATTGAGAAAAAAATTAATGAATACACACATATTTTTTGTGGATTATTGCTATCGTATGTTGATACATTTAGTCAACCAAGTGGAAGGTGAATATTGATATATTTCATATTTTGTATATTCACAGAATTTTATGATTTGGAGTAGCACTTTTGGAGGGAGAGAGAGAGAGAGAGAGAGATGTTAACATACTTTGTTGTCTTATACATATCGAGACTGTCATATTTTTCATCAGTATTTTCATGGAACACTCCAATCAAAATCAGGCATATTTTAATTATTTTAAAATAAATATTTATTCATATAAATTATTATAAGGAAAAAACTGACATGTTGTTACATTTTGTGTTATTTATATATTTTTTACTTTTAACCTTTTTGTTTGGTTTTTTAGCAGAGATTTTTTTTTTTTTTTATGAAGAGTCTGGTATACATGAAAAGAAATGTACCGATGCAAAAATATACATCATACGTCGCTGATGTGAGACTCTGCAATACAAAACCAAAAGCTAAGCATCATCTTTTACCCGTATGTCTTTGAATATTTTTACTACTTTTTAATTATTATAAGAACATTTTGTTTAACAATGTAGAGATATACAAAAAGAAACAATATTTTAAGTTTCATAATGCACTCATGGTGGGAAGAGATTCATACAATGATCTTATACAAAATTTGTTGACGAAACATATATATATATATATATATATATATATATATATATATATATTATATATACTCACACACGAAAGCAAAATTCAATATAAACTCCAGCTAACGTAGTCATAGAAATTGTTCAGAAGAAACTTGTATAAAGTTTATGTACAGTACTACTATATGTATATATATATATATATATATATATATAGTGTCATTCGAATGAAACATAAAACTTTTTAGGAAATGCCTTATTTCTTTTACAGACTTGAAAATGTAATTAATTTGATTATTTCTAATGGAATCATCACTTAAAATTTTGCCTTACAGGTATTTTCTAAAAATACTACCTAAGAAATATTTGACATTTTGATATTAAAAAGTTATAAGTAGTGCAAAATTTTGGTTAAATTTCCTTATATTTAGTTATATTCTAATGCCACTTTTCAAAATCAATAATAATAATGATGGAGACTTGAAAAAAATATATTAAAAATAAACTTTACAATGATGTTTGTTTATATAATGAAATTTAATTGATTAATTTATTGTGTTGATTATTTAATCTCATTTTGACATATTTACCCCCACTATATATCTAATACCATATGTGCGTTATATACTATAATGTTCTTGTTCATTTGTTCAATATATAAGTTATTGGATTATTAAATATAATTATTATTTTACAAAATTTAAGCCGTCAATTACTGTTAATGAAAATTGAAAATACGTTTGATGTATAATAGTATATCACATGATACATGATCATGATAATAATATATTATTCATTTATGATATTAATTAAGTTAAAATGATACTATATGTATGTATATGTGTGTGTGTATAATACACTTATACACATAATATATAATATATGTATAGATGAAAGAGAAAAACCACACACACACACATACACACGGATTGGTACATTTTAGATTCATATTGAGGTTAACCCTTTTTACTGTTTGACCTTTCATTATAGTTTATTAATTTTATTTAATATATTTTGATATATTTAAATTTATCAGTTAAAGTTTGATGGAAAAATTACATATGGTTAATTTCAATTGCTATTTTAAACTTATAAACAACATTAATAACAATAAAATATTATAAATTTAAAATTTGAGAGTTCAAAATTATATATTATTTTTATAAATATCAAGAAATAACTATTTTTAGTATAATATAGCTTTTAGTATTAGTTGAGTTAAAAAAAAAGTGCACTTAACTGACTATCGTCACAAAGAGGAGGAAAAAAGTGTTAAATGTTTATAATATTTTATACAAAGTTATAGCATAAACAGGAAAAAAAAAAGAAGTACAGAATAACTAAACAATAATGTCACTTATCATATCACACACTAATTTTGAACATAGAGCCTGTAAAAAATTTATGATATTTGGATTGTTTACAATTAGATCATAATATATTATTAGATAAAAATGTGCAGAGAGAGAGAGAGAGAGAGAGAGAGAGAGAGAGAGAGAGAGAGAGAGAGAGAGAGAGTAAATTGATGGATTGTCAAATAATATGAGCATGACGTATATAACGTACTTTTAAGTTTAAGTAAACCTGTGTTGTAAGTTACGTTTTTATTTCAGGTTCATGAATTTTAAAAGTTATGATGATGAAATAACATATTTTATAGTCATATACATACATTCAGTTGGAGACATATAACTAATAACTCATACAAGAATAACAATAAATTTTAATTACTTAATAATTTAGCATTTTAAGTTACTTTTTTTATTATAATTTTTTAATTCATAACATAAAACATACCTGAAACATGACTTCATCTTTAGATTTATTGCTAACCATCGTCACACTTACGACAAAAATAAAATGTATGATAATGTATTAAAAATAACCCGTTGATTTCTTGTACTTACAGACTTTTTTTTTCTTCTTGCGATTACAACATTAAAAAGCAAGATTTTTTTTTTTTTTTTTTTTTTTAATAAATGTCAAATTTTATATCATGAAATTTTGATTTGAAGTAAAATTTGAGTAGCTTAAGAAAAACAAGAATTTTGAAATGAAGTTTGGAAAACTTTGCAATAAATTGAAAATCCATATTTTTTTCCTTGTAGCTATAAATAAACATAGAAATATTTCAATTTAAAAGTTTCTCTCGTATAAAAAGCATTGAGTTTCAACTTTATACACATTGTTTTGACGTGACGTAAAACTATATCAACGTAAAAATATTGTATACTGAAAACATAATTTTACTCTTATACACCTTAAATATATATATATATAAATATACAGCTCCTCCCACAAAAACTGCTTCTTTCATCCATGCTAAAGAATGCATTTACGTATCACCGTATCAATTTTTGTGAAGAGAGCTGTATAATATGTATTAATTATATGTTGTTATTTTTATGCACGAAGCAGTGCTTTCTGATATTGGTGTGAGATCACTTTTAGTGTGTAGGCATTTTGACTTTTTCTCATCACGCGTGGAGTAATTTACTTGTTTTTATGTAGAATTTCATTTAATCTCGTTATTGGTGTATTATTACACTTATAAGATTACTTTATAGGTGTAAAGAATGCTTACTTTTATGGTAAATTTATATATGTGTGTATATATATATATATATATATATATATATATATATATATATATATATATATTATATTACGATGGTTTTTCAAAATATTTATTACATGACGAAACCTAAACTTCCTTCAAATACGATAACTTTTCATATGAAACCAAAACATAATAATTAAATTTAAAGTTCAAGAATGTTTGATATTACATTTTATACTTTATTAAATATTAAATATAAATATCAAAAAGTTTCAACTCTCTTGAATGCTTATTAAACTTGCTATTTATTTGAATAAGAATTTCTTTATATAATACATTAATTTAAACTTGGTTTTCTTCTCAATTTGGTAACATTTTTGTACCCTAGATTTAACATAAAATTTGTATGATTTCTTTATAAAAGGTTTCAAATTAAAAAACAATAATAATAAATTTATAAGAAAATTAGTGTCAAATATGATTGAAAATAAAATTATTTATGTACTTGAGAGACTGCTAAAGTTGTAAACGTTTGTGTTAAGAATGTCAATTTATTTTCGTATATATACAAATATCTGCACGTGGCTACTTTAACACCCATCCACCCACCTATAAGGAAAATTTGCACTTCATATAATGAAGCGTGCCTGGCATGAGAAATAACACAAACATCCATGACTCAGTGTTAAGTGAAATCTTTTTTTTTTTTTTTTTTTTTTTTTTTTAATGATAAGTATATAACAATATTTAACGACTCGTTTCTCACTATTAATAAACATATGTACAGAGAGATAATAAAATGTAACCATAGTTATGAATGTATATTATAATGCAGGACTTCCTGACCACATGTATATATTTATTGTATGACCACACAATTTAATTGAAGCAGAAAAAAAAAAGTATTAAATAATACTAAGTTATGCAATGTTAAAAATTGTGTTAGTTATTCAAACTTAAAACAAAAGAATTTTTCTTTTATTCTACTAAACATTTTTTTTAAACTAAAAAGTGGTTTTAAACTCTATTTTTGTTGTAAATTTCGAAAGAATTTCATTGTTGATATTAGTTTTACGTTTTCTTATATATTTTTATTTTAAAAACAACTGCTCTGTTTTGCTATTCATTTGTATATATATATACATACACATAAGTTTTGATGGCCACTTCAACATTTCTATTTCTGTTAAAATAATCGTAATAAAACTGTCTGAACAAAATAGTGTTTGATATATATTTTTTTTCTAACCACAAATTTCATTGATGCAAGAGTCTGGTAAAAGAATCACTTTGTTATTATTATTATTTTTTTAGTGTTTAATCAGCTATACTGTATGTATGTTCATACATGTATAAAAAAAAACGTTATTTTATTTTGCTATACGACGATCGTTATGTTCATGATATGTATCACTTTCTTGCACGACTTGTTTCGCCTCTACGACATTACATGCTTTGGAACTCCTTGTAACGATGCTTTGTCTTCATAACAAACTTATAGCTAAAGTTGTGGAAGAGTATAATAACAAATTTATTACAAACATTTTTTTTTTCATCCGCTTTTCCAATAATAAGATTTTTTTTTTCTTGTTTATATATTTTTAAATTAAGGATGGTATTTTCTATTATTGGGATTTGTATTAAATGACTCACTGAATACCAGATGAAGATATATCAGCCAATTCTATACGACAAGTCATTATTATCTTCTTTTTTTTTTTTTTTTTTTTGTAAGGGAAGAAAAGAGGTCTATAGAGACACCAACTAGCTGGGTTGTGACGTCATTGGTGCCTCTTGAAACCACGTCACAATACATACATAGAGAGAGAGCGAGAGAGAATTCCATTCGCTTATAAAAATACATAAAAATAACAAAGAACATAAAAAAAACGTAATTTATAAACCTAATTATTCCAACTTTATACAATGAAAAAAAAAATGTAGAAAGATAAATATGAATTCAAGTTAAAACAGATTTCATAATAACTTTTGTTTTTTATTCTTCATTTTTTTTTCTATAGAACTATAATAAAGGTCATTGGTTAAAAATTTAAATTATAAAAAGTTCATCATATTTTTCATTCTTTTTTACCCTGTTAAAATTATATATTATGCATCTGCTAAAATCTGCTTCAAATTCAAAGAAAAAAGAATTTGAAATATTCAAATTTCACTGAAAAGGTAATAATAATAATAGTAATAAAATGTAAAACACGGTATAGCACTTCACAAAAATGTAGGTGTTATCTTTACGGTAGTTTTTAATTTATATATTTTTTTTAATAATACATTTTAATAGTCATAAATAGTACACAACATTGCAAAGTTGGGTTACCACACCTAAAGTTGGCGCCTTACCTGGTAAAAAATAAAAATAAAAATCTGCATGCCCCAAAGCCACCCGCATTGTATATTATATCCAACATGTTTTTATAGTCGTAAGCCTCATCACGAGTACCACGCCTATTAATATCTACAGCTACTATCATACACTATTATAGCCTAACATAATATTAGATTATACAAAAGAAATATAATAATAATATAAAACAAACCTGTAATGTATATTATAATATGTACCGTAAAGTGAGCAAGATGTAGACGTTCGATTATTGATAAAAAAAAATGAATGTGAAATAATAGAATTATACTCACATGGTTATAAAAATGATCTTTCAAATTTAGAAATATATGCTAATATTTTATTTAAAATAATATTTTCGTGTTTGGTATTGTGAAAAATTGCATAATTATGAAATGGTGAGAGAAAAATGTTACAGAATTGAAATAAAAAATCGCATTATATTTTCTCCTCTTTTTTTTTTTTTTTTTTTTTTTTTTTTTTTTTTTTTTTTTTTGTAAACCAAAAAGTTTTTTTTTTATTTAAATACAGCGTACTGGAAATATTCACTAACTAAAACTTGCACGTGTAATGTGTAACTTCCTTAAAAATTCTGTTTGACTTAAAATTGTTTGACATTTTTAAAAATAAACTCCGTAAGCTTTGTCCAAAGTTTCAACAAAAAATGTTATTAAAAACATGACGCAAAAAGAAAGGAAGAGAGTTCTGAAAAAAAAAAAAAAAAAAAAAGTGAGATGTCAATATACAGCAATCTTAAGTACACAAAAGTTGAGTTCATGTACCATAAATATAAAAGATCTAAAGTTCAAAAGATTGAAAACTTTTGTTACTTTACTTTGTTATTTTCTTTTCGTATAACTTTTACTTTTTCTGTCTAGACCTGTATCTTCCAATAATTATAATAATTTATGCAACCTAAATTTATTGCAAGTGCAATAATCTCTTTGTGATGTAAGGATTTTGCATCGCTCTTTTCTCTAGTCTTGCAAGTATTTTTTTTTCTGAGCAGGAATTTATTTTCTTTTGAAGTTGAATAGCAGCTTTACATAATAACTTACTTCCTTTTGAATAAAATAGAGTGCTACTTGTGGGTATTAAAAATAATTATCTACATGGAGAGTATACATAAAGTGTAGCATTTCTTATGCATTTCAATATTCATAGTTGGCGTGTTTCAGTTTGCAAGCTATATGTTTTTCTCCTCATTTGGAAACATATTTAACACCAACAATTCCTAAGAAAAAAAAAGAGTTTTTATTTTTTATTTTATTTTATTATTATTTTCATTAAAGTAGAATTGCAAACTATGTGCATGTTTGGCAAATAGAATGGGTCGCTTTTAATCTTTTGACCATGTTGGACAGTTGCGCATGAGTTTTGTATGTATTTACAGTGGTTTTGTATTATATAGTTTTGGTGTTACTTTGTATGCTACTTGTTTATAGTACAGTAACTGAGCAAGTGTTATGGAAAGTTATACAACTTTAATTAAACTTTGAAGGTGAGGAACAGAGAAAAAGAGAAAGAGAAAGAGAAAGAGAAAGAGAAAGAGAAAGAGAAAGAGAAAGAGAAAGAGAAAGAGAAAGAGAAAGAGAAAGAGAAAGAGAAAGAGAAAGAGAAAGAGAAAGAGAAAGAGAAAGAGAAAGAGAAAGAGAAAGAGAGAGAGAGAGTGAGAGAGAGAGAGGAAAATTTACGTTTTACGTGTACTGTATACAGTACCCAATTACACTAAATATCATGAAACTAAAACCGTACAACATCGTAAAATATAACCTTGCAACGAGAATATTATTTACAAAAATAATAAACAAATCAATTATTGTATTATTACTTAAATGAAAAGAATTGTTTCTTATTTCTATTTAACACTTAATTATTTTACTTAAAAGCTAATATATAATTAAGAAACATAATTTACTTTAAAAAAAATGCTTTGCCAATTTGCAGCTCCATTTAATTTACGGAGTGTAAATCATTTTCACAGCAGCCTTGCGTGATACTCGTGCGTTTGTGTTGTTTTTTTAAAGTATTAATTTTATTATAAGTGTGAAAAATAAAATACTATAATAATAATGAAGATTGACTTATGATTACTCGGCAGTCATAAAATCATTTTCCAGCACGAAGTAAGTATCAACACAAGGGAACATAATATATGAGATCATCACAAAAATATAAAAAATCTCGTTACATATATTTTTTTTTTATTATTCTCAACAATTACTTTACAATTTATTACGTGAATATACTTGATTTTTTTTTATTCATGTTACAATGTGTATATTTATAACACGTTTATTAAGTATATCATAAAACTCTTTATTTAAAATAATAATGCATTGTAAATTCTCCATATAACATGCATTTAGAAGTTGTCTGCTATTTTTATCTACTGTTTATCTTTAAATGGCTATAAAATTATAGACCAATTTGCATCTCTTCTCTTTCTTGCAATATAAAAATCTTTTATATAGTTCAAGATACCTATTTTACTTTTAAAATAACATAGAAAAATATTTTGTTATGTATATAATATATATATAAAAAAAATGTTGTCACGCATTTAAAATTAGAACACTTATAATGCTTGTTAATACTTTAAAAAAAAACTTAAAGCTATGATGATGATCTTATCTTCCTTTTTCGTCTTAAAGTACTTTATATTTTCTGTAACGCCTAATTTTGTACTTGACTAAATTTCAAATTATATGCCTAAATGAGATTTATAAAATGACTATGCCTTGTATCTGTCTTATACATATTTTTTTCTGAATATGAAAAGTTGTATTTTTACTTGGCATTTTTATGATGGATTAACATAATAATTATTATATGGTGAAGAAAGTTTTATAAGTTCTGATAAAAAAAAATTAAGATTAAAAAAATGAAATGACAAGTTACAATAATTGAGACATTTGTAACAAAAATGTTAAGTTCTTAAATTTTAAAGTTACTCTAAATAAAATAAAGACGCTATAAAAAACAATGTTTTAATCTATACTTGACTCAAAAAACCTCAGTTGATTTAAATCGGGCATGCCTAAAGTATCGCCCATTGTCACATTTGAGGAGAAGGGGGGCGACTGGGCGATACCGTAAAAGGTCGAACGGCAGGTAACTCAGGTTTTTTGAGTCGAGTATACAGTGGATAACCTTTTATATAAATTATAATATATTATTTTTAATTAAGTTGATTAAATGTACACCCTTAAAAAAAAGGCTACATGCACTAAATATATATAACTGATTGATACAGGGTCTATTATCAAACAGGTTTTAACTAAACAAATTGATTCAAGCATTTTTTTTAATTCCGTAAGTATATACATTAAGACGTATAGCCAATTTATTGATTAAACGATCGTAAATGTATTAAATATATATATAATATATAGTTCAAGATCTTAAAATTTGATAAAATTATGCCACAAGTAGTACAATGTTAAGTTATAAAATAGGTTTACTAAATTTACTTTTAAGATAAGACATTAGATAAACGTGATAACGAAACTATCATTTCTGTTTAGGTATTTTTCTTACAAACTTATCTTTCATATATTGCTAATTCTGAAATGATAGTGTATACATTTTTTTTCGCGAGTCACAATATTTTTTTATACAAGTACCATATAATAGCTCAAAAATATAGAAAAAAAAAAGTTAACAAAAAGTTTTAAATATTTGTAATTATTAATGCTGGTCGTAAACCCTGATGTCTGTTACTAAAATGACGATCACCTATGGTTAATCAAATGGAATGCGCAATTTTTGGTACATGAAAACAGGGTTTACGAACAACACTATTACAATGTTGTGAGATTTTTAAACCCAACTTAAAAAATTTTCAGAACAACTTTTTCAAAGCATTAAATATTACCTTATATATTATGTCTCTGGTTTGTATTTCTATTTGTTCATTATTAATTACTATATTAATATTTTATCAAAATTTGACTAAAAATTTACAGCGCGCAATATTAAAAAAAGAGCTTTTTTATATATAAAATATATGCAATCAAACTTTATAATAACTGTGATTTCAATCAAAATTAGTCTTTTATTTAATCAATATTACACAATATAGTAATTGTCAATATTAATAAAATTATATGAAAACAACATTTTTTTTTTAAAACATTTCGCTGTACATTTTGTATAGTAGTTTGCAGGCATATAAATAATATATTTTATAACAATGTTATATTATACGATACTAATAAATCATTAATATTTTCAATAAGCCTAAAGCATATTTATCGATAACCCTATTGAACAATATGGATTAAATTTTATGCTTTATAAAATTTAGAACCCATATACTATTTTAATAGCAAGATTGTATTTTTTTTTCAATGAATCAAAAGCATAAAATATTATATTCATAATTCTAAACGAATGATAGGGCGTGTTAAAAAAATAAATTTCATTTGCCTACATTATATATATGTATTTTTTTTGTTTTGTTATTTATAAGTGCTAAAGCTTTTAAAACAATAGATTAAAAAATATAATTATTTAAATTTTCTAAAAGATATAATATTTACGGTTTGTTTATAATAATATTTATCAACGATCTTGGCTTGCAACATGATCTAGATGAGGTTGGTATTATTAAGTACCCTCTAGCAATATAATGCACATCAGAGGGTGCAGTGTTGCTTACGTGTGTGGTCACCGATATACGTGGTTAAAAGACCAGATTAAAAGACAAGGAGCTAATGTTGTGGCCTTAAGAAAACATAATATACAAACAAAATCTCAAGGATTTATTTACAAAAAAAAAAAAAAAAAAAAAAAAAAAATGTAACACAATGATATCTAATCTAAAACCACAAAATATCAAGACAAAAATAAAAGTATAACATTCGTCTATGAAAGATGAAAATTTAAATTTATTATGTAAATAAGAAATAAAAGATAAATACGCAAAAAAAAAAAAGATTAATTAAAAGTACTTATGACATCACTACAAAAAAAAAAAAAAAAAGTTTTAATGATATACGTCAATATCCTGTCAATATTCTTTAACTCCACCTAATTGTAAAATTTTCTAATTAACAAGCATATATACACCGCGATACACATACAAAAGTTTAATTAGAGACGTGCTTAATAGTTGTTATAACTAAAGTTCATCTAGGTTATGGTTCTCTCTTAACAAAGCAATTTAAGAATGCGTTTTTTTTTTTTTTCGTTTCTTTTTTAGCGTCTTATAAACTGTTCAATTTTTTTTTCACTCTTATTCTTTCTCCAAGTCTATAATAATTATCATCGTCTCCAGTACTTTTACATGTTTTATACTTGAATACTTTTTAAATTTATATATAAAACATGATTTTAATTATACAATGCGGCAAGAATGTTAATTAAAAAGAACAATTCATTATTTTTTTTTTACTATAAATTAAAAAAAAAAGTCTCTTCGAGTATAAAACTACAATAATGTAGGTTACGTTTTTCCATAGAATTGAAATAAATTTCAAGTGATTATTGATTCAATTCAGAGTACAATAACTTAAATAGAGAGTTGACATTAATAGAGAGAGAGAGAGAGAGAGAGAGAGAGAGAGAGAGAGAGAGAGAGAGAGAGAGAGAGAGAGAGAGAGAGAGAGAAGCCTGCATTTGATGAATACTTGTAGTTAATTCTTAGTTAACTCGTATAGTTCATTTTAAATTGCGAGACACGGATAGAAGAAAAAAATCGCCTACGCTTTTGAACCTCAATGCAACCTGCTCTTTTGACACTTTTCCGTGCCTAAACAACAATATAACAAGAAACATAATTGAATTCATTCTGTCACGTTAAATACAAGACTGAACAAATGGTTTAGCTTGACATTATATTTAATTTGATAATTTATCTTTATACAAGTATATGTATATTCAGTGATATTTTAATTTATAAATATAAATAAATTTATTTCATTTTAGGATAATATATAAGCAAAGAACAGGCCTTATAACATTATGTTGAAATGTTGTTCTATAGAGTATGTTGAAATATATAAAAAAATCAATTATAATTTCTCTATGATGGTGAAACTCACACCCTTGCTATTTCTCGAGTCTCCTACTTTAAATTTAATCATAACTTTATAGTATACCAACTTTTTTTTTTTTTTTTTTTTTGTAGATACGTTTATGTCCATGTCAAACTAAACATGAAATTCCAAAATTTAAAAAATTATGATAATAAAATGATTTTATTTCACATGTTGTGATAAAAATTAGTAATTTATTATCTTTATTATTATTATTATTAAAAAAAATCAGATATCATATATTTGCATTACATGGACTAGAGATAGGATGATTTTCTAATTTGATATTCATTATAATAATATATATATATAATGTGTGTGTGTGTGTGTGTGTGTTATATTGGTATTGAAGGACCGCAAACATTCGATAAAAAAATGACAAGGCGTCTACACCAATATTCAATAATAGATCGAGGCATCAGCTGTACCAGATAAGATTGTTATACATATGGAAATGGGATCAATATAAAAAAGAATGATAGCAAAAAAATACACTATAGCACATAAGTTACGTTATAGTTTTACATTCCACAACATTATTGTTAAATAAAAATGTGTTACAACAGCATTTTTTTTTCGGAAGTTAGTGGGTAAGAAAAGTATATAAAAAAAAGGAGAGAAACTTGGAAAAAGATTTGAAAAGCAATTTCTGCCCGCATCCTTTACATCTTAACGTTCTATAAAAAGCAGAGTAAAAGCATATAAGAGCTATGAGGAAGTAAAATCAGCAAAGCTTTTTAAAAAGAACATTTTATTTATTACATTGTTTATATGTATAAAGATAAATGATATAATCGATATAATAAAACTGTATTTTGTAATAATAATAAAAAAGAAAAACATCATATTATATCCTTGCTCTTCATCAAAAAGACTTAAAGTAATTTTTGTAATGAAATAAAATATTCTTAAGTAATTTTACTTACGTATAAAATACTCGATAAAGAATGTTGAAGTAAAAGCTACATACATTATAATTCAAATGCATGCTTATATACCAGCATCACTTGTTTTATTTTTACTTATTCATTAAAAGAGTAATTGATTATACAAGGCCTATATTATAAAAAAAGCGTAGGATGAATGCAGAATGTGTATTACATGAAGTTTCTGTTTACTCTCTCAACAACACATCATCATTTTCATTACGTATAATATGCACGTCTATTTTCTGAAACATCACTTCTCATCTATAGCAATTTATATATCATTGTAATACTTAGCTTTCTTTACATGCATTATAGATTAATATTCTTCAGTTATATTTCAAAATTTCACTCGCAAGCTTATATTTCATTCTAACGTGATGGGTATTTTGCTTTTTGATGTTGTTTTATTTAAATTTAGAATATTTCTGTAATATTGAATATATAAATGGTATAAATGAAATAAAACTAAAATAAAGTTGCTGTATGTCTTAAATTTTGTTTAAAAAAATTCCATTAAAAATATAAATAAATTAATAAATGAATGTCTCTATTAAAAAAAAAACTCAATAAAAAAGAGCAAGCTTTAGGTCTGAATTTATAATAATAGTATCACAGTTTTACTGCAAAATATATTATAAAAGAAATTCTAAGAAACCATGTAGAAAATTCAAAGCTATTTCATTTTTTGCTTATATATATATATAATATAGTATATAACATCAAAATCAATAATAGATATAGTCTAATCCGCTGCATTGTAAGGCATAATTTTTTAGTCGATACAAATACTTCACTCTTTTGCAGAATTTATGTTTATTTTTACAGTGGAGAAAAAAAAAAAAAAAAGAAAAAAAGAAAAATTCTTCAGAGATATGTTCATCGATATTCAGCAATATTTTTCCTATTAACATAAAAACTTTGACAAGATAGATAAATTTCACCAAAAAGCTTAAGTAAATATTTATAGTTAATGTTTAACATAGAGATTATAGTTTTTAAACCTACAGACCTTCATCGAATTGCTATAATTATTCGCCAACACATTGTTGTTTAATAAATAGTTGTGTCATCATTTTGAAATTGTATAAAATTATCTTCTAGCTCTAGGCTAGTGTCTACTACAAAAGCATCTTAAAAAAAAAAAAAAAAAAAAAAAAAAAAGGAAATTAGTGACAGTAGCACGATTTTTTTTTAAAATATATTGTAGCTGAGAAAGCACGTTGTTAAAATTAATGTCTATGTGATGAAATTTAAATTATTTTAGTTAGAATGAAAACGTACAAAACGTAAGAAGTAAAGTATTTAATGTAATGAGAATATATAAATATATATTAGACATTTTATATTACCATTTTTGGTAAAGTTTGCTTTATTTGAAGTTTCTATTCAAAATAATAAAAATTTAATAAAAAACACAAAGAAATTGAATGTCTTTGATTTTAATCCTTAAAAAAAAATCATTTATGTGTTTAATATTTCCTATATCCTCTCTCTCTCTCTCTCTCTCTCTCTCTCTCTCTCTCTCTCTCTCTCTCTCTCTCTCTCTCTCTCTCTCTCTCTCTCTCTCATAAATGTTATATAATCAAGCAACAGTAATAGTAACAAACGTAATATCAACTTTATTTGAATAATTTAAATTATCAACGGAGAATCAAGTCTTTTTCTTTTATAAATTCACGAAGTTATATTATAATGGTAATATGACAAAAGCCTATGTTATCTATTTTTAAAATATTTATAATAACTCTCAAAGTTTGGAATGTATGTTAGTGACAGACGTAACATTATTATTATAATTTTTTTTCCTCCCTTGACATTTTGTTCTCTTCTCAAACTGACGTATGTGTCAGAAATATAAATGTCCTCATTTAGTCTGCGAATTCAAATTAAATTATTATCTATTGTTATTATTATAATCTTTACATAAAAGATCTATAATTCTATTTTCTTTTTGTTTGTATCAAAACTAAACACACAATAAAAAATATATTTTAAAGGCATAGACAACATGAAAACATTAGCATTTGCATCACAAAACACTTAATGGGACTTACATAAATAAAATTCTTTGGTATCAAAGTAACGCCGTAGCAATGATCAGGAAATTTCAATTTATGCAACCTGCACAACATTTTCATACTAGTTTTTGACTGTTTCTGACGTCATAAACAGAAATATTCACGCAAATTGCATACTTAACAGTTTTTTAACGCTCTCTTGTGGGGATACATTTACATTCTGGTAAAAATTATCATCAGTTTTGTAGATCCCATTTTGTGTTTAATGATTAAAAAGAACATGTTGTTTCATGTTTTCTATGCCTATAATGATTTTAATAATAAAATATAATGAAATTTTAAAATAATAATTTTACATGAAATGCTATTAGGATGAGGAGCATTGTTTGCATATTTTTTGCATTAAATTTTAAATTGTAAAGCAAAGTAAAATAAAGCTGCACCATCAGTTATTTTAATATGAGTTGATTATTGTACAGTATAGCAAGGTTTATATACTGTATAAACCTTGACAGTATATAGTTGGGTTCTACAGTTTCTCTCTTCATCTTTATACAGTGTATTAATAAAATACAAACAAGATTCTCTATTGAGAAATATCAAATTTATATTTCAAATACGAATACAAATCACAAACAGAAACAAACTCCAAAGCATTTCTCTCAAATCAATTCAAATCATTGATTCAAATATTCACAAGATTTCCCTCTCTCTCTCTCTCTCTCTCTCTCTCTCTCTCTCTCTCTCTCTCTCTCTCTCTCTCTCTCTCTCTCTCTCTCTCTCTCTTCCTTCTACACATTCTATCACATGTTTTATATAAAATCTTTATATTAATAAGTTTTTCTTGAAATTTGCTTTGAAAATAATCAAAATATGATTCATGGCAACAGCAATAATAGAACAAACAAACAAACAAACATGCAATAGACTATATTGGCAAGCTATAATAATAGCATGATACTAAGATTACGCCCACTCGTAACTTAGTAATGGTGTAAATACGATAGGAAATCAATGCTATACATCCACCCTCTAAAATCTCAACAATGAAAATTTCCAATATTAGTAAATTAAAAATAATAAATCGACTGAAATTTGCACAGAAAAAAATAAAACATGTGCGGTAACTTAAAAACTTCAGTTGCTCAGAAATAGGTGTAAAAACTGAACATTCGGTCTCTACAATTGAAAAAATAAAAAGGAGATATTTATCACAAATATTTTTTTTTAGATGTGATAATGCCACCTTTTCGCTTGTATTAGCTCCCAAAAACAGTTGAGAAGTATTGTATTGTCCATCACGGTACATGTAAAACCGCCCGGGGGCCTCGCGTGGCTTACCTGCAGCTAGGGTTTAAAAGCAAAGCAGGTGTAAGGTGTGCGTACGGACATTGTCATTATGAAATTTGATTTCTTTATTATTTTTTATTATTCAAAATAAAATGCACAATGTAATTAACTTGCATTATTTACTCTATTAATATATATACATTTTTTTTTTATTGCACACTGATAGATGACTTAAATATGATGGCTAAATATAACACACTATATATAGCATAATATAAAATATATAGTGTCTATATAGTATTACTGTATAAAAATTACTATAATACAGATTATACAGAATTATAAATATTATAATTAAATTAAAAAATAAAAATAAATAAGCCTACGATATATTTCAATAATGTATAATTATACATAATTGAAATAAAATATAATTTTATTTATATTTTTACTATTTTACTTAATTTATATAATATAATTAAAGGATATAATATATACATTCTTATATTTATATAATAAAAATTAATTAAAATATTAAAAATATAAATACAATCATTACATATTAATGTAACACCATCATTTTAATTTTTAATTGTTATTATTTTAAACACACAATTATACAAAATCCAATCAATTAGACAATATCCTTTTTATCATAATTTTTTTTACACATAATGTGTCTTATTAATTTATATTTTTATTTATACTTAAGTTATACTTTATATTTCAAAACGAATAAAATATCTACAGAACACACATCAATTTAATTTTCAAATAAAGGAAAGTATTTTGGTAATGAAGTATCAAAAATTTTAAATTTATAAAATAAATATTTTATAACTAAATAATAATTTTCTCATAACAATAAACTTAAAACAAGTGTTATATTTTGTCATCGTGCAATCAGTGTGCAAAGGAAAAATGTTTTATACTGTACAGTAAAATTTAATACATTGTATATAATGTCATTTAATGTGTATATTATTGTTATAATATATATTAAAATATAATAATAATAATTAACATAATAAATTTAAAGTTTTCTTCATTTTAAGTGTTTTGTAATCTTCCCTCCAAAACTAAAAAAAAAAGTGGTTTCTTTCATCTTCTACGTGTAAAAAGTAAGAAGAAATAATTTAAATAAATATTACCAAAATTATTTGTTTTACGTTAAAAATATCACATTTTTATGAAATTCTAATTAAAATTTATTAGCAATGTTAGTTTTGTAGTAATAATTCAAATTAAGTCAGGTAATCAAAGTGATGCGTTTAAAAAAACAGTGAAGCTTATATACTCTGGAGGTAGATTGATTCTTAACTCGCGTTAGAATGTTATAGACAGGCAGGTAGGACAATAGATATAGGCTAGGTAGGAGGTAGGGTGTGGAGGTGGAGAGGGCGGTTGTCAAGTAACAAAAGGTCGCAAAAATTTGTTTTCATTTTTTTTTAACAATACAAGCTTTTGATTATATGTATAATCCAACTGTAGTGTATAGCTGTGCGAGTACTTGCGTGGAAGTTGGAAGAAATATATTTCATTTACCTGACCTGTTGAAGCAGGTGTGACAATCCATGTATTTTTAACTATTTTTTTTTAGATGAGGTAAATGAAAACATCGATTGGTTCATATTTAATTACTCAGTTCAGCTACTTTTCAGTTGTGATAATTGATAATTTTTTTCTGTGTGCATTTTAACAGGTGTAACAGAGAGAAAATTAAATTTTCTCTCTAGGATGCCTGTATTACTACTAACTTTGTATAATAAATTTAAAATTCTCTTTCTATATAACATTCACATGAAATTATATGTTAATCTTAAAATCAATATTAATAATGAAATTGAAAGTACATACATTACTTCTATATAATAAAGCAGCAAATATTTTCTAGTTCAGTAATGTTTTGTGTGTTATATAATATTTATCAGCTGTAAGAGATGTTTTCTGCAGTATTATCATTATTGTTTGTTATACATTATAACTTTTTAATATTACACAATCCTCCTGGGATTTGCATAAATATAGCATCCATTCATTTAGTTTCAATAGCTTTAATAAGTATGTTTTTCATTGTCTTCATACCAATTTATACATTATTTTTTCTTTAATAGATACTCATCTGTACTATTGTTATTATTATATGTATTTTTCATTTATTATTTTTTTTTTGTATGATGAACTAAGTCGATTTTTTTCATTGAAAACAAAATTCTTACAGATTTTGTAGTAACGATATGAAAGATAGGTTAATAAACCTATAAAATTGATATTAATCTGTAATAACATAGCCCAAAAATACGCATATATATAAATTGATTTTCAATTAATAATAAAGTTTTAAAATATTATTTATTTCTATATATACGATAAATTTTACTAAATATAAAAGTAAGTTATTATTATAAAGACATTTTGCTAAAATTATTCATAAATATATATATTTTTTATAAATCGATTTTTCGCTATGGGGCTTATTTAATTTTATGCCGTAGCCAATTTATAATGATTTTTTCGCGCTGCTGGGGGGTCTTCTGTATAAGTACACAAATTATCTTTTTCTTCTTCTTCCTTTTTTTTTTTACAAGCATGTCTAGCAGATCATTTGGCATTTGATCTAAAATATTTTATTCTTCTTTATAATACAACAATGTAAGTACATAACATTTTTTTTTTTTTAATACAGTTGACTTGAATGACATTGACCTTTTTTGACTTGACGAAGTATAACAAACCACATAATATACGTATGTGGTGTTACTGATCTGACAACTAAATTTGTCAAAGTAGATTATATTTTAATTATATTTGTCATGCGGAAAATATAAGCCTATATAGTGATAAAAATTATATGATCATATTTCAATATACATATAATATATTTTTATATAATTTTTCTATTATGTTATCCACTCAATATAAAATTGTAGTAATATATTATTATATATTATTTGACGTTAAATGTAAATTTGTTTAAAATCTTTCATTATATTTTTCACCTTTTATATATTATCTGACTATATATGTATAGATACTTGAATTTTATTCATTTAAGATATTCATAAGATTTTAGATCTTTTATATCAACATTGAAGAAAAAAATATTAATAATAAATTTATGCCTTAGGAAAGTTAAAAAGTTTATAGCTTTTTGAATGAGTACCCTACCCCTACCCCCTTACATTACCGTATTTTTTAATATAAAAGTGTATTTACCGCACGTAAAAAAGTTTTAAAGATCAATATTTTATACGTTATAATGTAAGAAATAATGTATTGAAAATGTGAATTTCTTTAAAGTTATTAGTATATAGATATTTGCATTTCATATAACATAACGTCGTAATTATGGATGGAAATATAAGATTTACATTCTTGAACACTTGAAAAGTTTGCAAATATAAATTGTGAACATAAAAATTTATGTACAGTACAATTAGGTAAAACGCTGAATTTTGATATAACAAAAATTCACATAATGTATTTCTAAAATTGGCTTATGTTTTACTTCACATGAAATTTAGGTTTCAATGTTCAAATTATGTAGAGATGACTATGAAAATCGTCTACCATAGCAAGTGCGTTTTTATGTACATTTTAATTTTTATTTACGTGTCTCATCATGATGTATTGGCAGGATATGTTATTCACTTTAATTTTCCAAATTTTATATCTAAATCATTTTCCTATAAAATGATATCGAATTTTTTATTTTTCAATTTTTTACTGGTTAAATTATAATAAATTGATGATTACTTACATATTATATTAAAACTTCAAATTGTATATTATTAGAGAGTACTCGTACCTTCAATTGGTGTGATTACGGGAGAGTAGAGCGGTGTGGTCACGGTGTTCACGACCTGCTTGTTCGGGCGGCGCGTGGCATCTGATGTGAATTTTGAGCCCCACGTTCAAGTACAAACCAATCTCCCCACCTTCCCCTTCTCTCCAACATTACCAAGCCCAGAAATCTTTTCTTATGTCATGCAAATGACGAAGTCATTCATAAATATAAATTGTTTTAAATACTCTAAAGGAATATTTTAATACAAACATCGCAACTGCTTTAATTTTAGAATCTGCGAAGTTTGGAAATATTTACTTACTATTTCTATGAATTTATTGTTAACTTATACGTGTATTGTTTATATTCTTCTCGAGTAAAATTAAAACAATACATATACAAGTCTTTGTGGTTTCGTATTTATTTACTAATGATAAAAATATAATTTATGGTATTAGAAAAGAACACACATAGCTCTAGTAAACATAAATATTTATAGCTATTTATACAATGATAGTTATTTTCACACAAATATCTCAAATAGTTTAAAAATTAGTAGGTCAATTTTTAAAAGATTTTATATTTTCTTCTAGATATTTAAAATGCTATGACAGTTTATTAAAAAAACATTTTCCTTATACTCTTTCTGCATTTTTATCACATATGAATTTATTTGAAATATTTAATATAACATTCATACGACTATTCAAGTGGTTTCCTTATTTTGTGGAGATTGTATGTGGTGAAGAAAAGTGAGTTGAAGTGCTTATTATAAAGTCACCTCTCGTCTTGTCGCAGTGACCACAACTAAAACTCTCCACTCCAGTCGTTGGAGAAACCTAAGCTCAAAGTATATATGATATACTGAGGAACGAATCTGTTTTGTGGTTGTATTTTCTATTTGTCCTTGCACACAATATCATCGTCTATCTGTTATTACTTCATTGTCTCAGCAGACTGGGTCAAACAGATCATGTACCCATTGATTGTTTTTAAAATGTTGGCAGTCATTCTTCTAATGAACTTTAAGTATATTATTATATATAATACTCTGTATGTTTTAAAACTTCAATCGAAATGGAATCTCTCTTTCTGCTGTATGTACCTGTTTCTAGTTTTTTCAAGTCTCTTTTCTCAATACCATATTCCTCTTACTGTATATAAATAATTTTTCATCTTTTTTTTTTCTTTAATACTTTCCGTCTCTATTTTTTTCCTCGTCTGTTTCTTATTTCTGTTTCTATATATCTGTACATTTCAGTCTTTTGTTTCTATACGTGTCTCTGTCTGATTCATTTCTCCTTCATAAGCTTCACAGAATAAGAAAGAACTGTCAAAACATCTTTGTATTTAACTTACAAGATTATAAATATGAATGACATGAAATCAATAGGAAAAATTTATAATGACATAAAATAAAACCTCATAATTTTCGAAGTTCATTTTGTAGAAGGTCAAATAATACCATGTGTATAATAACTTCTCTATATTATTATAACTGACTAGCTTTGACTTCCATATATTATAACTAAATTATTATGCCCACAGGTTGTGTGTACTTATTGTAATAATAATTGTTTTCTAACACAAATATTAGTTTATTATTCAATTAAAATACAACACTATATATTATATTATTTATGAACTTATTTATTTTTTCATAAAACTTTGCACGCTGACTTTTTCATTACTTTTTCATTCTATTAATTAACCTTGACGCATACAATGTATGTATGTACCACTGTACAGGAATGATTGGAATAAAGAATTTTTAAAAGTTTAAAACCACAATTAATGAATGTTACCAGCGTAGCGTGCTAGCCAATCACAGGCTATGTAGAAAAAAAGTGCACTGCCTTTTATTTTCATATATTGGGAAACCATTTTCTTATCGTTATTTTTTAAAAAAAAGCTACTGCTCCAAGGCAAAAAAATAAATACTTATAAAAATAAAATAAACAAATATGAGAGATATATATCTTACTTTTTCGTCTGTAAAAACATGACAAAATTTGTTCGCCTGATATTTTGTATGTTATTGAAATATCTATATAATGAATAAATTTTTTTTTTCATATGTATGGAATTAAATCATTAAAAAATAATTACATTTTTGTATATATCCTGCATAATTTATTTTTAGCACCTGACTCACAGCTGACCACTTGAACCCTTGCCTCCCTTCATCAGACTTCATATTACGTCACTATTATCGCGATACATATTGCGTACCCGCCCTTTTAAATGAATCATTAACAACAAGTAATGGATATTGCTGTGTAGATGATATGTAATGCTATACAGTACATACATTATATTGAATTAATAGTTAATACTATATAATATTCCTGTTTACTTTTTTGTTAAATGATTATTCTTGGAATATCAATAATAATATTTTATCTCTTATATTGAAAAATGCCAGTTTACCATTTTTAGCTTTCATGCACGTATGTAATATAAGTATGTATTTAGTATACAAAAAATGAGTAGAATTTGAATGTATCAAATTAAAAATATATTTATCTTTGATGGAGTATAATTTCATTATTAAAGCTATTTTTGATGATGTAATGACGAGAATGTAGGTTTGGCGTTCTATAACAAGCGTGTTAATTTATATTTTATCAGTTGTTTCGTATTTCCAATTATTGATATTGCAAATTGGTTTATCTTTCTATCTATGCAGCTTTTTAGGACATGTTTAAAAAAATGTTGTATTTTTTTTAGTATTGTACAATCGACTGATCGATCGATTGATGAATGAATGAATGAATGAATGAATGAATGAATGAATGAATGAATGAATGAATGAATGAATGAATGAATGAATGAATGAATGAATGAATGAATGAATGAATGAATGAATGAATGAATGAATGAATGAATGAATGAATGAATGAATGAATGAATGAATGAATGAATGAATGAATGAATGAATGAATGAATGAATGAATGAATGAATGAATGAATGAATGAATGAATGAATGAATGAATGAATGAATGAATGAATCCAACAGTTTGTATTCATCCATATAGAGTATGTTTATAACTATATTGAAATCTACGATTCAATGTTAATAATTTCTCCCCATAATATGCTATTGCAGAACGCACACATTTTAATAAAAATATATGCTTTCTACTCACTTCGTAATCCAGTACTGAAATATTTTATTTACGCATCAAAATCTTACTTTGCAGGTGTTAATATCCATGCCATAAAAGACGCAGAATGTAAATTTATGACAATTATACAAAACTCGTTAGCGCAGATTTCATTGCAGACGTGTTTTTCATCAATAATAATAATAATAATACCATTATATTTTTATTTTTAAATTTATTTTATATTTTGCATAATTGATATTGAAAAAAAAACAACTAGTAAACATCCTGGTACAACAAATTACCATCACGAGAGATCAATAAAATAAAAATAATAAATAGAGTATTTTAATTTTGTAAGTATATAATATTTTAACACCTTGATAATAAACAGTTTGAAATTAGTGTAAAAATAAGGAAATAATTTAATATATTAATTAATACAGATATTCATATATATAATTTTGAATTAAAAAAACAACAACTTATTTTTGAAGGATAAGTTTTGATTACAGGTTGTACTATTAAATCGAATAGTAATAAGGTGTAATAAAAATATGCTTTTAATTTTGCTTTCAAGGCCAGCAGTAATATTTATTATTTATTAAAATTTTGCTTTCTTTTATAAGTTTTATTCGGAAACTTATGTATACAAAAAAAAATGTCAACAGTTAATTAGATTATGATTGCTTACTTGTTGGTAATTTTTTCCCGTTATTTGTGGTTTACCACTCTTCCTATTATTAAAACATTATAAACTTCCGTTTATTAATTGTTTTAATAACGAATATCATACTTTGATACTGCGTTAGCAACAATTTTAATAATTTTAATTATAAATGCATTTTTATATCTTAATTAGCAATTATAATATATATAACAATTGTATAATTAATTAAATTAATTAGTAATAGTAACACGTATATTATTAATTATTGTAATTACTGTTATGTTATATTACTAATATTGATTATTAATTTATTTACTTTTAAACTATGTTTAAAAATATTTTTCTTTTCTTTTTTTAATTTTTTTTTATTTATTCTGTTTTTATTTTGTTTAACGCCATAGACCACATAAAACAACATGTGCTTTTTAATGAACAAACACAAAATGGGATCTTCAAAACTGATGACAATTTTTACTAGAATGTTAATGTAGCCCCACGAGAGAGTGTTAAAACACTGTAAAGTATGCAATTTGGGTGAAAATTCATGTTTATGACGTCAGAAACATGTAAAAATTAGTATGAAAATATTGTGCGGGTTGCATAATTTGAATTTTCTGATCACTGCTACGGAGTTACTGTGGAGTTTTAAGACTATAACTAATGTTATTTATGTAAATCCCATCAAGTGTTTTGTGATATAAATGCTTATGTTTTTCTCGGGTATATTCCTTTAAGGAATGGAAAATAAGGTTTTTGTAAATTGAAAATTATTTTTGGGCACATGGGACAAAAAACTGCGTATATATTTAATTTAAGTTCACAAATGTTATTTATATATTTTTTATTAAAATCCTATGATTTGTAGCGGAGGAAATTAAAAGTTTACATAAAAAGATGTACTTCAGTTTCTGTGTTGTGTACCAAAATTGATCATTCTCATTTATACAAATGTGAAATTAAATAACATAAAATAAAACTAAAATTTCGATTTATATACATTACATAAAATGGAAGTATTAAATGTCATTTTTTTTTTTTTTTTTTTTTTTTTTTTTTTTTTACTATTTCAAAATTTTATGTAAAAATATATGAGATTTAGGCAATCTAAAAATTAATTTTTGCTCTACATACAAAAATAAAAAGGAAGAGTAAAATTCTTATTAAAGCAAGTCATTAAAAAATGTCTGGTTAGTCACACACAATGATAATAATAACGTATAAAAATATTTTATAAACTTATTTGTCATTTGTATAGTAAGTGCTATAATACTCACTGAATAAGTAGACACTTTTTTTTTTTGGCTACTAGCCTAAACAAGTGTCATATATATAAAGTAAAGCGATGTTAATTAGAAGCTTAGAACATAAAAAAAAAAAAAAAAAAAAGTGGGCGACCACTTGAACTTATAGGTCACGGCTCAAAATATTATTGTTGTTATTTTAAAATGCATTCATAAAATGCATTTAAGGATATTCTTAATTATTATTAATGAAAATCATTGATGATTTTTTATTACATTAACTAATAGATGAAATCTCATGAAAATAAATTGAGCAATAAAAGGTTAAAGGTGAAAAAGGGTAACGAGATATCCTTTAATGGATTAAAGATCACGTTAAATAAGTATATTATTAAACTTTAATATCAGTTGCATTATATTTTTTCTATATTATATTTTTCTATGAGATAAATAGGAAAAAATAAAGGTTAATATGACCTACTTTAACAAAATCTAATTTTTTTTATTAGGTCCTTGATAAGTAATATTTTATGATATTTTAATACTTTTGTTTAACATGATAAGATTGTATGTAGTGCTGTTTTAGTTGTGTGTGGTCGTTTTTACGAGTATCCAGGGTCTTTGATAGTAAATTGAGAGTAAAAGCAAGCAAGCCAAGCAAGTAGTATCAATGAGCTTTGATGAAGATTCATTGCTCTTTAAAAAAAAAAACATCTCACCAAAGTTGCACTTGTTTTCTGCGTCTGTGTCTGCTTTTTTATTTTATTATTTTTTTACTAACGTTATTTTCTTATTCTTTCACACCAAGAACACTTTATAACTAACTATAGATGCACCTGATGATAGTTGCGCCTTGTTTTCAACAGAGAAAAATGTCACATTTAAAAAAATAAAATAAAAATAAAGATTTCAGATTACAGCAAAGGTTTGTTCGTAAAGTTCTAACCATTAGAACTTAACATTAAAAAAACTCATATAGGCAACTTATGGAATATCTACTTTAATTCTATATTTAAATGCAAATTATAATTGTTTAATCGTTTGCTATAAATTTAACTTATTTAGAGCTGTAATTTGCATATTGTGTTCATTTGAATTCATTGATATGAAATATAAGCCAATAACAGTTTGTTTTTCAAATGCTTTTTTCCCCTTAAAAAAAAAAAAAAAAAAAAAAAAAAAAAAGCAAGCTGCTATCTTTCAATGAAGTATGATTATGCAGAATTTTCGAACACATCTACTTTAAGTCTCACTTGTAATGCACGATTTGAAAGAGTCTTTCGTGAATCTCGATTACTTTAGCACGCAAAAATAATGTAGTGTGTTTTATCGCAAGATCAGCTAACTATATATAAACTTGATTGGAGAGAGAGAGAGAGAGAGAGAGAGAGAGAGAGAAATTAAACTGGCATTTCCAGGGTAAATGACATTGATACAGTGATATTATAACATTATGCCAATAAGAGTTAACATTAATTGCGGAGAAAAAAAAACTCTTACTTTGGCATACAGTAGTTTTAATTATTGTTATGGCAATATGTTATGTTGAATATTTTATATAAATCTGAGTAGTAGTGCTACTTTGAGTGCTTTTACATTACATAAAATTATTATTACATATAGAATTACTTAAAATTGTACTCAATGTTATAAGTACCAATAATTTATTAAAATAACGTTATTAACTTCATCTGTTAAATGCTGTATGTATAGAGTATACGCAGCAACGTTGGCTATAACATTTTAACTTAATTTATATTTCATAACGGTTTGCAAACAAGAGCTGCAATTTTATAGCTATATACGATACATTATCAATCACACAAACGAAAATAGATTTATGTGTGCTATGAATTTATAAATATTAAAAAATGATTTTTATTCAGACCAAAAAAGATTGGAACTATAATAACATATGGTCTGCTTTTTTTGTATTCTGATTTTTTTTTCATCTTTTTTTATTTTGCACATAAATCATTGTACAATACAAAATAATGTAAAAAATAACAACGCAGGTGTGTATGTGTACAAGAGGTGAAATACTAAAGCTTTATAGTTGGACAAGTACAAAATGTTTTTCACGTTAAAGTCTAATGGAAAACTGAGAACTTATTACAAAGATAAAATATCTCTGAGATATTATATTATTATAAGATCAGGAGTTCACACAATAAAAAAACAACTCTACATGAATCACTTTTGAAATACATATCAAAATATTATATAAATGTAATTTACTTTTTTGAGATTGCAAACTTTAGAATGACAGTCAAAATTTATATTAAAATTGGAATTAATTTTCAACTTAATAAAGAAGTTTCTAGGAACAACAAAATATAAATCATGTAATAAATAAATGTTTTCATACATACAGTGTTCAAAAAGTCCAATCATGTATTGTATACATATAGGGAAAATTCAGCTAATATTGTATTTCTGCATGGAAAAAGGCCTTGAGATTTTATAAAAAGTATAATTTATGTATTGCATAGTAAACAAAGTTGTTAAATAATCAAATGTTTAAAATTACGTTACGTAAAAACTTTTTTTTTTTTTAAATAATGTAAACAAATTTTAATCCAGCAGGAAACTACAGTGTGTATTCAAAAAAAAAGTTTTTTGAACAATTTGCCTTAAAATGAAGATAATAAAATTATATTATATATATATATATATATATATATATATATATATATATATATATATATATATATATATATATATATATATATATATATATATATATATATATATATATATATAATATATTATATATTATATTGCTATACATATTTTAGAATGATTTTTCAACGTTGTACTCACTTATTTCTTTCCACCACCTGCACAAAACCTGTCTCGATCCATCATACGATAGACATCAGAAAAAGTAAAATATGAATAAGTATACTATATACATCAGTATAAAAAAACAAGAATAAATTATTAAGTTATTGCAGGGAATAATCGATTGACATAACAACACTGTATATATACAAAAATAAAAATTATATAACAATAGCTATAACAGTAAGCCAACATTTTCGTAATAATAAAATATATATCATATCATGTATGTATAAATAATGTTTAATTATAACCAGTGGTCCTCAGAGTTGTGTTGGGGATAGTAGTATATATTATATAAAATGATGAATGACATTTCATTTTATTCAATATGTCATTTTAACTAAGTTTTAACACTCAAAAGTCTGTTTTAATGTATCAACTTTTGCAATATTCTTGGCATTAATGTAAGGTTAAATATTACTTAAAGGCATAGACAACATGAAAACATTAGCATTTACATCACAAAACACTTGATGGGACTTACTTTAAATGACATTAATTGGTCTCAAAACTCAACTGTAACGCCGTAGCAGTGATCAGCAAATTTCGATTTATGCAACCAGCACAACATTTTCATTCTAGTTTTTGCCTGTTTCTGACGTCATAAACAGAAACATTCTCTCTTGTGGTTATGATAAAAATTATAATCTGTTTTGTAGATCCCATTTTGTGTTTAATGACCAAAAAGAACGTGTTTCATGTTTTCTATGCCTTTAATAGTTTCTTATAAACTTTTATAAAACATATATTATTATATTCTGAAGTACATTACATTAATCTAGAGAAGAAAGATGAAACAAATTCAGTAGAAGTTGACGCTCAGAAGTAAAATTAAAAAGAGAAAATGTTCATATGTTTGACATATATTTCTTGTTATAATTAATATTTTGTGTCACCAAAAGTGACTCCTCAAACAAAGTAGTTTTTACCAAGAGGTGATAAATGAATAACAATTTCTATTTGAGACTCAAATTTTTGTACATTAATTTAAAACAATAAATTCTTGGTGATGAAGCAATGAAATGGATTTTTATTTTCTTCGTCCCCCTTTTTTCTTTGAAAAAATTTTACTAATGTTTTTGATGCAGGACCATCAGTACAAATCTAGTAACGTTGAGAATATATTTACAGATCGTGTGGTTATCCAAAATGGGTAGGCCATGGCTTAAGAAAATTCTTTCCAACATTCGCCTTTTTGCATACCGATAGAACCTTTGAAACTTTGACTACGGAAAGTCGCTACCACATATACTCGACTCAAAAAACCTGAGTTACCTGCCGTTCGACCTTTTACGGTATCGCCAAGCCGCCCCTCTTCTCCTCAAATGTGACAATGGGCGATACTTTAGGCATGCCCGATTTAAATCGACTGAGTTTTTTTGAGTCGAGTATAGTGCAGGTGACAGAATCAGACAAGATATTAAATAATTTTTTTTTTAAGATTCACTTTAAACAATCTTTTACTTTCTGCTTTTTTTTTTTATAATGCATATAAATATACTTTTAACACCAAGTATTAAAATGGTTTGACATTCATTCCACGATGGTCAGGCAGGTCATGGCTTACATGTTACGATGTACTTTACAGTATATACACACATACATAATATAATGCAGTTTTACTAGTGGGTGGATGTAAACTAAAACCCACGCTGATGCAATAAAGCGACAATATGCAAAGTAGACTTCCACCAGCTATTGTATATAAAATTATAAAACTCATGGAAAAATGATATGCATCAAGCAGAGAGGAATCACCTATACCTTTTTTATAGTACAATTTATGGTACATAAAATTTTATTTACTTTGTTCAATACATTATCTTGCAGTATATATAAGGAGGTTTAAGAAATATTACTTTAAAGTAGAAGCGAGCCTTACACTCGTGTGATAATATTGTGTACGCATAATAATGTGAAATTGGAATTTGAAATATAAGTTTTTATGTATGTATAATATGTAAAAAAAAAAAAAAAAAAAAAAAAAATTCAGTAGCAGAAACAGTAATATAACAATGAATAAATAAGTAATTCAATACATAAATACTTCACTGTTAAGGGTTGTAGTCAGATGGCTTATATCTCACAATCTAAAAAGAAAAACTACCAAACTTTATTATGCCTTTCGAAAGTTAATAGTAGCAGCTACCAATGATAAAATTTCTAGAACTCATGACCATCAGATAAAAGATAAAATAATTAATGAAATTAACATGGGCTCTTATGAGACTAAAACTTCAAAAAATCACAATTTAAAATCTAGCAAGGAGACCCCCCAAAATTTTTACATTTTTGAAGATACCCTATCCTAATATATCACTGTGCAAAATTTCAGATTTTTCTTTCTTTACAACTTCTTAGTCAAATCCCGTAGTACCTGATTTCCCGCCTTAAAGAAAAATAATAAACCATGAAAAAAAAAAAAAAAAATCCTAAAACGAATGTTACATTTAAAATCGTAATTTTCACTGTTTGTGATTTGTTACTAGATATTTTTCATACTTGATTAATTATCTTTCACCATCTAATATTTGATATTTAATTACTTTTATTATATGAGAGGTAAGATAATATTATAATTATCCTGTCAAATTTTTTTTGATTGTAAAGGTCATACAATTAACTGTTTTCTACAAATCAAAATAATACCATCACATACTATTAACTGTAGTATCGTAATAATAACAATATATAATCAGGTACATTAAAATACTATATTAATTAGTAACTGTGAAATCATGCCCTAAAGATATCTCGATTATTGCAAGTAAGTGTATATAATTCATTTATATACTTAGTTACTATAATATTTATTAAACTGAAATGTATATACTACTATACTGAATCTTATACAATATGTAATTTATTTTTATAGTGTGAACCGGAGTACGCAGCAAATAATAATACTATAAATAAATTATAAAAATAATAATAATACAAAAACTAAAGAGGAATTTTGAAAATGGTAAATAAAAATAGCAGCAATTTTCATTATATCTGAGAGTTTTGAAGGTATAGACCAGAGAAAAACACAAACATTTATATCACAAGACACTTAATGGGATTTCCATAAATAACTTTAGTTTGTCTCAAAACCCAACAGTAGCCCCGTAGCAGTGATCAGAAAATTCGATTTATGCAGCCCGCACAACATTTTTCATACTAATTTTTGCATGTTTCTGACGTCATAAACATGAATTTTCACGCAAATTGCATACTTTACAGTATTTTCACGCTCTCTTGTGGGGCTGCATTAACATTCTGGTAAAAATTGTCATCAGTTTTGAAGATCTCATTTCGTGTTTATTCATTAAAAATCACATGTTGTTTTATGTGGTCTGTGCCTTTAAGGAAAGTTCATGCATTTTAAATATTTACAACAGCTAATGTACTGTAATATGTACTTCATTGCAAACCCGTAGCGAGTTTAATTAACTAAAACTAAAAGTTTATAAATGAGATTTATTGATCTGAAATTTATTGGAATTTTCCCATGATTAATATAAAATAACACTAGCAAAAGTAGCTTTTATATAATAATATAGAATATATTTTGTCATTATAAGTCTTCTTTTGGCCTTTTCTAATTACTACTATTTTAAATATTGAATAGATTGAATTTACTTTTCAAAGAAGAAACGAACAGGTTCAAAAACATTTTAGGTTTGATAAGAATAAACATGAATATGTCATTCTAAAAACTAATTTCAAATTGTTAATGTTATGTAAATTAAGTATAAAAAAATGTTATCCAAATATTTGTCACATTCAATTGATGAAAAATTGATCGCTCCGATTTGCTATAGGTTGACCGCGTTAAAAGCATTTACATGTACATTTTTGTACTTTTCACATTTCACTTTTTTTTTAATAAACCATTTATAAAAGCTGATTTTTTATTTTAACATCAACGCAAAGCACTTTTTTTTTCTTTTTTTTTTTTTTTTAATAATCATCAGTTTTGTGAAAATGGTAATAAAAATAAGTTAGATTATACTGTATACCCTAAAATACAGTAATTTGTCTTTTATTGCAAATGCTGGAATTTTATTAGAGAAAAATAAATTCCAATTCTCACATTTTTTGAATATTTATTTTTAGTATCTCACAGTCAGTCCTATGAAAAAAAAAAAAAAAAAAACTTCTGTTTTACATAACATTATGCGTATATGGCTTGCGCGATGATGAAATATTGTAACATTCTAATATTTAAATCAGAAACATACAAAACAGATGTAATAATACTATACACATTATATAGATATACGTGTATGACGTTCCCAAAGGTAATTACGCTAACATAAACGAGGAGTGAACATCCATAATACGTCATGTCAAATTTACACCTCGGGCAAAATTAACAGGAAATTACCATATACTTATCAACTCCACCAAACTGAAATTTATATTTATTAAACCTTTAATTATTAAAGACATCCATAACATAGCTTTTGATAATGATAGAATATAACTTTTGTTTTTTTATACTTTTCTCCTTATGCTTCAGATTAATAAGACATGGATTAATGATTTGATTTGCCGTTTATGTAATCTTTTATATATATATATATATATATATATATATAGAACATATAGGATTTTAGACGTTAAAAGTACTTAAGAATAAAATTCAGAGCATTGTTTTAGAAGTAAGTGAAAATCTATTTATATATAGGTTTTCTTTAGTACACTTAGTTGTTAAATTGACAAACACAGCGGGTGAGATTTTCTATATGAGACTATATGACATCACGTCTCATTTGCATGCCGGCGGTTTAATATGACCTGTTCGCTGACCTTTTCTAAAAAAGCATACGCACGAACAACCCAGTCAGTCGATCTTGATCAAGCACCGGCGCCTCGATCTTTTGTTTCATTCTTTTTTCTTTTCTTTCTTTCATCGTATAAAGAATGCTGAGAGATGCACATACTTTCGTATGGAATGTAAATATGCACTTACTCTCTCTATCTACCTTCTCTCTCTCTCTCTCTCTCTCTCTCTCTCTCTCTCTCTCTCTCTCTCTCTCTCTCTCTCTCTCTCTCTCTCTCTCTTAAAGAAAAGCATAGTATGATAAATTCTTTTTACATTTTATCTTTAAATTTAACATTACGCATTTTCTCATTACTTTAATTAAACTTGTCCTCTTTTTATTTTATCTTAAGTATTTCTATTTTGTAAATTTCTTGATATTTTATTAATTGATTTTATACTTGTTAATTTAATTAATAAAAATAATAACCTATGTTGGGCATAAAAAAGACTAAAACAACAACAACAACAAGTTCTTTTAATTGCAATAAGAAATCCGTTTCTATCAGATATAACACAGTACAAAAGCTGAAGTCAATACAATGAAGTATTAATTGTATACTGCGGTTAATTATTTATTTTTACAGCTCGTGTGTAATACACGTAACAAATAATAATAATAATAAGAATGTAAAAGACAAAAATAAAATTAAAAATGCTATTCAAAGATATTTCTATTGATCGTTTTATAAATTTAAAAATTTCCCCTCCCAATTTTTTACTTTGTCAAATATGTATCATTGCGAGTTTTTTTTAACTCTTTCTAAATATCTCGTTGTTCCCACGATTATTTTTTTTTATTGAGGAAGTTACGTTACTTCTGGAATATCTATCTTTGTACAATGTAAACCATACTTTATAAAAAAAAAAAATGAAGTTTCTATATTAAGTATTTATTTTAACTGTTATATAATTAACTTCTTTCAATAATTTTTCTTTAACAATATTTGCTTCACATAAGAATTTATGAATTTTTGTTTTTAAGTATTATTAGACATTTGTAACAAAATAGTTTGGCAAACTTAAAGAAACTCATGAATCAAAAAGAGATTAACTTGTTTGTTACATTTATTTTAAAAACTTTAATGTTTGTTATTTTTATAATATAAGTACTTCTCATACAAATATAACGGTTTAAGTTAAGGCAAACGTATTTATATATAAAGATGCTCACTCCTTAAAAATAGCAAGGATAATATAATGAGAGAATGACGTGATCAGTTCAAGTGAACAAACGAGAGGGAGGTAATGGCAATCAGCCTGTACTGCGTTATGTTATGTATGTGTGCCTAATATACTTATTATATACTTGTTACTACTACTACTTAGGCTCTTCATTATACACATGATGATCAGAATTAGAATACAAATTCTTTTGCCAGAGTTGCTTAATAAACTATATTTGTCTCAATTATTAAAGTAATAAATTTGTTTTAGTTCAATTCTTGTTCTCAATTTTTCATTCTAAAATAAGAAAATGAAAAAATCTATTTTTAGATTTGTCTCCTATTTTTATTTCTTTGTATTATTTTTGTTTCTCTAACTAAAGTAAGGAATGTTATATATAGTATTATCATTAAAAAGAAAAGTCATAAATATGGCATTGAACTTATAATGACTTTGTTGTGTAGTAAATTTATTATATTTACTATTTATTTATTGTTTTAATTTTTACCTGCAATTTTCTTAAAATCATAGTTTTTATTAGTTGAAAGAATTTGGTGCTGTTTTCACAGACGGTTAACATTTGGACACTGCAACCTTCTCTATCGACATCTTGAGGGCACCACTTTTTTTTAAATCATTTTTATTTTTAATCGTAGCGTTTTCTTAAATTTTAAGAACTCAATTCCTGAATTTTATATTGCTGTTAGAATTTTGAATATTTACCTTTGAGTTTCATGAATGTAGCTGAACGCATTATATATAAATTTTAAAAACCTTTGGGTAGTATTTTATACTTATAGCAAGCATTTCCAAAAACTTTATAAAAAAAATATGAAGTAAAATTTTTTGCAGAAAAAAAATCTGAATGAATAAACGATGCAAAGAAGCGGATGTACATTAACATAAAGCTTTTGTATACATTAAATGAGAAGAGAAGATAAGACAATATAATAATGTTTTTGCTTTTTACACCAAAGCAAGTATTTTAAAAAAAATTTACATAAAAAAAAAATACTGTCATGAGAAAAAAAATATATGATTGCAAAAATATAAAGTGCAATGAGACGAGAAAAATATAATTACAGCAAAAAACAACATTCTTTAAAAAATAAAATACAACAGGACTCTTTTGCTTTTTATAACAATTTGATAATATATATATAATATAAAAAAAACGTTCGTAGTATATACAAAAATACCGCCCACGCACAACAAAGATGACACAAGAGCAAACATATAACATTCAGATTTCTCAGCTTACAAAAGATAAAAGTCACATCTTATTCGTATATAGCAACTTGAAGAATGTAGAGTCGCGGAGAAGAAATCTGATTCAAATCTGTCAAAGACGAAAAAGAAAAAAAGTATAATGTGTGACTGTGAGCAAACACTATTTGCGTTAAACTTTTATAAAGATAAAATGTTAATCTTATGTAAATAATATGCAATGCTTTTTCTTTTCCTTGAGACAATTGTTTAACTGTGAATCAGATAGTTTATTTTTATGTCTATAGTAAGACTATAATAATAACAAGGATTTTAAATTTATCAAAATATTTAGTTAAATCATTTTTATGCATCGAAAGAACAATATGAATCATAAAGCGAGTTTTTTTTTTTTTTTGCTTGTTTAAATTATCATTCTCAATAGCGCTATATAGAAAATAATAACTTGCGATAAATTTTAAAATTCTTCAAAGTATTTTGTATATATATATATACCAAAATCTAACGAAGCGCAAGCAAAATCTCAAGCACTCAAATGCAAACATACATACAATATGCTTGTTATATGTATAATACATATATATAATAAATATTTAACTTGTTTATTATCAGATAGTAACATTTTGAAAGTGTAAATATTAAAAAGTACACATTTTTGAAGATAAAAAGACTAGAGGAAGAAAAAAAAAAATGACACTTCTTTCCGTATCACAAAACAACTTTGATCACTAAAACTTTTAAACAATTTAAAACTTATGCGGAGAACTATGCTATATAAAATGTTGTCGTAAAAAAATAGTTTGATAGTTTTTGGTTCGTTAATTATTGTAGCACAAGTGACTTTGAAAAGGACAGCTGGTGTGTGACCCCGTGTGTGTATGTGTCTAGTTTCGCCATTTGCTAATGTCATTCCAGTTGGAGATGCTGCACTTGGTCTACATTGGCTATGCATGATTTTGTGCGTATCACACGTAAAATAAAATAGAATACTTCTCTGCTTTGTGACTATTATTTCTAATAGTTTTGCAAAAAGTTTACAAAACTATAATTTAATTTGAATGTAGTACTTATAAACGTTATGGTGCAAAAGTCATTAAGAATTGCATGGTTATTAAATTTAAACCACTAAATCAACAAATATAATTAAAATGTTTGAAATAAATAAAGCAATCACATTTTAGTTTTGTAATTATTTCATGAGGAAAAAAAAAAGTTAAAGATGGCGTTGCAAGTATAAACTTTTTGAACTTGAGTGTTTAAAATATTTGGAGCAATATGAAACACCTCCATCCATCATACCATACAATAAAGAAATCAATATCTATCGACAACATTATATTTTTATTCCATTTATAGTGTCCCAACGGTAAAAAAAAAAAAAAAAAAAAAAAAAAAAAAGTAAAATATGCGGGCTCATTAAAATACATTGTATATAAAATAATTTTGTTATGACATTTTAATCTTACGAAACAAGAATTATAATAGTCAGAGGTCTCAGGGGTGATCGTACTTGTCTTTAGGTCGCGATGAAAAGGTAAAGTTTGTCACTATGCCAAGATCTGATGTTGTTGACGCTACTTTAAAAAAAAAAATCTCGATTCTTTACTTGAACTCTCTCTGGCTCACAAAATTTTTACCTCACTTCAATTTAGTCTGTATAGTGTCTTCAATTGTGTTTCAAATGTGTTTTTTCTTTTCCAAGGTTTTTTTCTTCTTGACACATTATATTATTGTTACTGCGCTCTGCTTGGAAGGTGTGACTATAGAGTAGAGACTGAACTTTCTTTGAATTAGAATCATTCGTGAAATCAAATTCTCTGTCTGTCTCTGTCTCTCTGTCTGTCTGTCTCTCTCTCTCTCTCTCTCTCTCTCTCTCTCTCTCTCTCTCTCTCTCTCTCTCTCTCTCTCTCTAGTCTTCACGATTTTAACCAGAGCACAAAAATATAACGATACATATCAATGAGTATGTGAATAAGCAATTCTAAAACTGCATCCAAAAATAATAATAATAAATAATACGTAAATAAATAAAAAATTGTTATTAACCTTTGCACTCGAATAAAAATTGAAATTCACACAGTGTAGAGAAGCGTGTTTACAATATTTACTAATAATCTATTACACCATCAAGTTTTCCCTTACTTTGTAGTAGTATAGAATATTATATAGTTAATTAAAAATTTAAGATAGCCTGCTATGTGGGATTGTATTGGCGTCGCTTTTCAATAAATTATCAAATCTACATACTCCTTGATTTTATCACATGCAACTCTCTTAAACATATATATAACTATGCAATCTGATTATGTATGTAATATTATAAAAAAAAAATGAGATGCATATAAAATTATAAGGAGATAATATTTCTCTATTTCGTTCCAACCCAAAAGATTTAAATTTATTATAATCTTAATATGATCTACAAAATAAATAATCTATACACATAATACATACACCTCTCAAAGACCGCCCACATGGTTGAATAAAGTTTATACCGTGGCAAAATAACACGGGAGTATATAATCCCTGAATTTCTATTAATACCATGAAACCCATTCTATATTCACTATAGAGTGTAATTGAACATTGTGTACACGTTAAGTAATTCTGGCAGCCATTATATAATTTACTATTTTTATATTGTGATTCATGTCGCATATATTTATTTGTGAAAATTTTTACACAATACGATGCAATGTCATGTGTGTCACGTGGGATGAGATTTGTAAGTGCGTAACTTTAATTTCATTGTTAAATATATATATTGTATCATACTGTATCATTATACTATTTCTTTTAATTAAAATAATTTCTGAATTAATGTAATATTATTTACAAATTAAGATTTTTATTTCATATTCAGATTATAGTACCGGATATATATTTTTTTAAAGTATATTTACTCGTGGTGTTTAAAAATAAATCATGCAATGACTATTACTGTAATCAGCGACGTAAATAATATAAGTATTTAGTAGCTAATGACTTTGCTAATGATTTAACTTTGTGAAATAATTTTAACCAAAGTTAAGTGTAACAAAGAGTCACTTTTTTTATTTTTGTCTTCTTCTTCTTCTTTTTTTCTTCCAATATTGCAGGACTCATGGTCTTTGAATTAAATGCTATATTGAGTCGCCCGCCTCCCTCTACTACAATATATCACACAGAGCAACATTGTTAAATACCAAGGATTACCAAGAACTTGCTTAGTCAGTTTCTATGCTCAAATAAATTATTCAATCTTTTTGTAACAATTTAATCACCGATTTTTTTCTTTATTTCTTTTCAAGTTGAGTTCTTTTTAGAAAATTATTGCATATCAGTATATGAAGAAAACAAACAGAAGACAAGGAATAAAATCATTTAAAAAAATGAAAATAAATATAAGTATATATGCAAAAAACGTTATGTACGGTACATATTACATATACTTTTGCATACTTCTCAGCTCAGTGATATTTTTAAAATTACAAACTTCAATTTTTTTTTTTTTTTTTTTTACTTACAAATTTATCAATGAGCTGCAATCATTTTTGTTATTATATTTATCAATTTCGTTTCTAAATTACATCTTATTATACTTGGCAATCAACGTTCATTGACGGGATATCTAAAAAATAATAATAATAAAAAGCTTACGCAGTGATTATAAAAAACTTAATCAACAAAAATAACGGCCAATAATTATTCATGCATGTATATACTTAATTTTCTCCATTCTATCTGTACGCGATATTAAGTCATATATGTTCTCTTCATTTATTTTATTGGCCTTTTGGCCTTTTGGGGCACGAGTCTGAGGACCTATTATGTTACTGATACTCTACGTATAAATTTTATTCATCCCGCAGTTATAAAAATATTTAGAATTTATACGTATATACTATAAAATACATTTTGAAGAAAAAGTCACATACATAAATAAGAAAGAAAGACAGATATTCATATTTACAATTTGTTATGGGATATGCATAATTTTTGGCACACTTGCAAAAATACAAAAAATGATTTTTTTTAATGTTTTATTCTTTATAAAATTTAATACTTATATTAATATTGTTTAAAGACAAAGAATGTTCAGTGACCTTTTTCTCATTTATAAAAATAAAATATAAATAAATATTAATTTAAATTTTTAAGAGCAATAAAGTCGAAGGACAGATTGATAGATGATTATGTCATGATTTATTTTTATTCATTATTTTATATAGTTTCAAGTACACCAAAATTTATAATAGAAATTGTATGATGAGGTTTTGCTAATTTACGTTTTGGAATTTAGAACATAATTATCTGCGTGTGTAATATAAAGTACAATGAAAACTTCGAGTATTGTTCACGTTAAAAACCAAATGTAATTAAATTTACCAAAGTCGAGTACTCTATGACAATACAATGTGCACAGTAAGTGGTTCTGTTCTTTGAAGTTATAAAGAGAGATATAATAATTATAACATGAAAAGATTCTAACATAATTGTACATTACGTATTTTACTATTCTCCTTTTTCTCCGGGCTTTGATATTATATAATTGTAGAGAGAAAGAGAGAGAGAGAGAGAGAGAGAGAGAGAGAGAGAGAGAGAGAGAGAGAGAGAGAGAGAGAGAGAGAGAGAGAGAGAGAGAGAGAGAGAGAGAGAGAGAGAGAGAGAGAGAGAGAGAGAGAGAGAGAGAGAGAGAGGGAGGGAGGGAACCTCTGTAACAAAGGTTGCAAATGAAGTTTTTTAAGTTTTTTAGAAGCATAATGGTATAAATCATAAACAACTGCATTATAAGCTTTCGTATAACCATACTTTTTACATCAGAAAGAAATTAATAAGAAGACGTCCATAATAATAATAATTAGAAAGGATGTAATACACAAGAAATTCAAATAATTTTACAAAGGGTGACTTTAGATTTATTAGATACTAAAACATTTAAGGGTACGAGAGAGAGAGAGAGAGAGCGACGAGAGAGCGAGAGAATATTATCCCGCATCTCTTTTTCTCATTACTTCCTCTTTGAAATCAATTAAATATAAATAAAATTTATAACAAAAATCTATTATTTACTGCTAAAGAAAAAAAGATGTACATTTTTAAAACAACATATAAATAATGTAAATCATTTCAAATTAATTAATAGTTCCTGCCTAATATATCAATAATTTTATTATGATTTGAAAAATACATCCTGCACTATATACATAATACGCTTAAGGCCGATCAGATAATTATACGTATTATCGAAAGCTATATATGTTATAATACACTCTAAAGGGTTTCGTTTTAGCTTAAAATAATATCTCATATCAATGATCATATATCGATTACTGATAACGTAATAGATGTGCGTGCACGTGGAGATGCTTTTTAGTCTCTTTGAACTCTTCCTAATTCGGTTCACAAAAAGCTGCGAGCTATATATTATCTATATGATAAATATACTCGTTTGCTCTATAATATAAAGCATAATAACAAAATAACAATAGATCAGTCAATGTATTTTAATTTAAAATACTCAAAAGTAGACACATATAAATCAGATAATTATACCCTTGCACTATTTTTTTTTTTTTTTTAATGCAAGTTTATATATTTTGAAAACAACAGAGTGAGTGAAGTATGTGTTGATCGTGTTGATACAGATTACGTGCGTATTTTTGATCCAAGAAGGTATTGATTGTAATTTTTTGCATTGAAAATTTTGAAATATAAGCCTTCATTACGTTGGTTCAATATAAAAAAAGTACATATTATTGTTGTTTTAAATTTCATTTGTATTTTTCTAACGTATAACAGAACATTATTTTATTTAATTTTTTACGCACGTTTCAATTTTTTTATTCGTTGGGTGCGATTGAGAAAATTAATCAGATGAAATATTTGATAGATAGTTAAATATAAGCAAACGTATGATTAGAAATGGCAATTTCTACACTTTTTAATTTCAAGATAGATATATAAAAAACGGACCCAAACCTATTTAAATAAAAATGATAAAAAATCATGTAAAAAAATCATACAAACGAAAAGCAAGACGATCTTACCTGTCTGTTAAAGATCTCGCACGAGATAATGACGACTGAAGCAGAACTGAAGTGAAGATTGAGTGCTCCCAAGTGCAGGCAAGTAAGGTAAAGCACGAAGTTGGTGAGACGTGGGAGAACCGCGAGTGACTGATTCAAAATCCACCTTGCGATCCGCGCGCTCCTCGTCTCTACAATTTGTCACGATGGTTTACTGGCTCGCGCGCACACGCCTCGTGAAATACAAAATCTCTACTCTGCTGCCATCCAATAACATGCAAACTAACTACTGTACCATACGCTCCAGTAATCTACTCTCAGAAAAACAAAATGTTGGATTTTTCTTAATAACTTGTTTACATAGTTATAAAAACTCTAATATCATTAATAATCATAAAACTAATAAAAAAATTGCATAAGATATGATTACGGGAGAGGGTAACTCAATAGCCGTAAATTATTGGTTATAAATACACAATTGGAGGAAACAAAAAAATTTACAAGAATGCTCAGAAAAATTGCAATAACTCAATAATCCGAGGCCGTGGCGCAGTGGTAGCGTGTCTGCTTCGTGTGCGAAGGGTCACTGGTTCGACTCCCAGGCTGTGCGGCTTTTACAAGACCGTGTATGCTGGCGGAGTGCACTTGTGATCTTTGCATATGAGGTTGATGCGTGTGCTATTGTGTCATGAGTCATCGGTAGGAGAGGTGTGTATGCATGTCTCCGATCGTCCTGATGTAGGCAGTAGTGACCCTACATCACGCAATAGAGAGAATCTCGGGACGGTTCACCATTTCACTCATATTTCCTGCCTATCCATTCATCATCACCTATAACCAAACTTGCTGTAGACTAGGTAAATATAAGAGCCCTAGATAACACAAGAACAATTTGCAACCAAGGTTGACTGGACACAAAATGTGTATGGATTCTCAGAGTCTTTTCCAGTAACCTCATGGGGTATTAGCTTCTCTTCTGTATAGCCCATGAAAGATTGTATAATTACAATCACAATATTATTATTATAAAAAAACTTTTTATTAATATGCCAATGACTGAGATAAATTTGAATGCCAGATTCCTTCCCTCCCGCATCTTCAATTTTAAAATAAAAGTTGAATATATTTGCAAACTAAAATATTGTTTAAACTATATAACAATAGATTCAATTACAATGTTAGTAATTGCTCTCTTGCTCCCTTCCTCACGAAAAAAAAAAAAAAAAAAAAGTGATTGTATTTTTTTTTATGGTTTGAAGCACACAAAACAGGGGTTACAAACATCATTAATATTAAATTAAAGTCAAGATATATTTAAACATACTATATTATATATTAATTTTTTTAACAACAAACAAATTATAATTTATTGCATAGAACAAAAATGTTAAAAGATAAGTGGCAATTACCTATATTTATATTTTTATAATTTTAAATCCTCAACATAGCTATATCATACTTATTTACTAGACTTTGGGATTGAATTCTTGTATTTAGTGGGACTGCGCAATCTCAGAGAAGAAGATAAGAATATCTTGAATTGAGAACTCCAGATTGATTTGTGAGCCAGGATAGCAGCGCTGAATCAACTCTTCAATGGTCTTGTATTGTTGAATGAATTCTTCTTGCATTGCTCTCCATACCACCTGTAAAACAATAAATTAGAAAATGTGTTAAAACTCAGCAATATATTAACTTGTACAAATTATCAGCATGCCTTTGTTTCTATTATTCGCAGTCAGCAGATCGATGGCTCCGCAGAAAAACGAACTATCCATAGTCTCTGCGCGTCTCAAATTTGGAACATCTGCGCTCTCTGCCTCTCCCGAATTTGAAGCATCTGTAATGGTGCGCTGCTAAGAGATGCTTCAATTTCAGCAGAGATGGAGAGCGCAGATGTTCCAAATTGAAGGCGTGCGGAGACTCTAGATAGTTCAGTTTTCCTCGGAGCCAACTCATTTTAGGGCTTTCAAATTTTGGCCTATAAAAAAATTCCACATTCTATAAACGATGTTCTCCTAGTTCACTATTATGTTGCTTATTAGATTTTAATTTTTTTTTTTTTTTTAAATCCATTTTTTAGAACATTTAAAAACATTTTATTGCATTATCATTACTTTTGCTACCCAGATGCTGTTTTATAATGTTGTGCCTTTGATATAGTGTGAGAATGTGAGATATTAACGTAAGTATGTTTATCGTATTTTATTGACAGTGATTCCCATCCTGTTAATGTCTATTTTGTCAAAAAATATGTACACTTGTCTAAGTTAGAACATTTTAATCCAAGTCCCAGTGTACTATATAAATTGGAGAACCTTCTCATTTTATTAATTTTCAATTCAACATGCTCTAATCTCTCCACCTATAATTTTATAATAATATTAAGTTTATTTTTTTAACATAATTTATATTAACTGAATGTTTTTTCCCCGCATATTTACACAAAACAATTGCAATATGTAAATCCATTAGTTACCTGGAGCAAGTTCTCTTCCTCACACAGATGTTTCTCCACTTTACGATACAGAGAGTCCAGACCCTTCTTCACCTCACGAGCTGGATATTCTCTTGTAACTTTCCTCAGCTCCTGCTTGCTGAATGCCATCTGATAGCTCACTTCAGACTCCTTCACACCCTGGGCCACTTTGGCTTGCACGCCTTCAAAGAATAACTGCAGGAAAAATGGTGATTGTTGTAAACAAACCCATATGACTACATCACAAATATTATAATAGGAGTTGTGATTATCTAAATTACGTCACAAACTTATTGTACTTGGGAACTACACCTCATGCTGAATCATTGATTTGTGTTGAACATTAAATTCAGTATTTTAAATACATAGCATAGTTATGTAATTTTACAGTTTCTCATGTCTTGGACATGATTTTTTTATAACTACAGCAGACATGTCTCCAAATAGCCATATGGGGAAACTTTAACATAAACAGTCAGGTTTTTTCAGGACCAGTGTACACAGGACCGCAATAATATATTGTACCATTTAAATCCTGAGTGTGTTTTTCTCATACGAATCACATTGCAAATTTAGCACGAGTTTTTAACTGGTAAAATATCTTATCATGGTCCTGTGTACAATGTTAAAGACATATAAAGAAATTTTATGCACACTTACATTAAGTTTTTCAAGTGGTCTTCCAAAGTATTGGGTAACATAAGCTTTAAGGGCTTCTCCATACTTTTGTTTAGCATCTTTACGATAAGGCTCCAGTATAGAAATTTTCAATTGTGATAACAGGGCATGTAAATGATGGAAATTTTCTGTAATCAAATTTTAAAATAATAGCCAGTGATTTTTAAATTTTCAGTTACTTGATCTATTATGAAACTTACCCATTTTGACAACTTGCTGTGGAGTTTTTGCATGTTCAGATGAAATACGCACGATAGCATCAAATACGGCTGTCATCAGAGTTCTGTACCACTTGTCTAGGTCCGCACGTCTCTCTGAGTACCGGAAAATACCCTCAGCAGTTCTGGCAAAGTCCTAAACACAAAACAAAGAATGTAAAGCATAAAACTCAAATTAATACTTGGACAAAAATTGGTACTGTACCTCGAAATTATCAACAAAAGGCAAGATCCCGCATTTGCTGTGTCGATTCGCTTTAACCTCGTCAATAGATTTCTTCTGTGCAGTCATGAATCTGTCAAAACTTCTCTTGACTTGTACGAGCAGAGTGGCAAAGGTTACACTAAGGAAGGAGCCTGTGTCTTGTGCTGACATTACATGCTGACCAAGTCTCACCAGGACGTTCATGCAGCAGCTGTGAACATCAAAGTAAATACATATATTACGTACAGTCAACACAGCAAATCATAGTACATCACACTGCATTAAAGGCACACAATTAAAACAGCATCAGACTTACTCATGGCCTTGCAGACCAGTTTTATCCTTTACCTAGGACTCATCAGTAAGGCTTGTCAGAGAACTGTGTAAAGCCAGAGATGGCTCACACCACATCTGCTAACTGACTGAGCTAAGGAAGCAAGAGATCAGAGTGCTTTTATATACAATGACCTCTCAGCTACACACACTGATAGGTTGAAACAACCATGCACCCAAACTGACTTGCTATTTAAAACCTGTCATCCACATACTATTTTATAAAATTGTGCAAAATGAGGGATGTGAGACAGGCTACTCCTCACCTGCCATTCCCCAACTCTAGCAAGTTCTGGAGAACAATATGCCTACCGGCTGCCCTGTATTGTGATTCATGTTAGTTATATTGCTTCTTATTAACACAGGGGGAGGTAAAGTAAAAAAAGATTAGTATATAAATTGGAGATTTAATTAAAATTTAATGCAAAAGTCAATAAGTGCATTATATTATATCTTTCCAATTTCTCTATTTTATTTCATTATTATTTATATGTTTCTACTTTTCCTCCCATACAGATGTAGTGTGAGCCAGCACTAGCTGTAAGAGCGCTCTACCAAACTTTACTAATGAGTCCTGGGTAAAGGACAAAACTGGCCATGAATTAGTAAGTCTGACGCTGTTTTAATGTTGTGCCTGTGATAGTGTGAAAACATGAGATAATAGGTATATTATATTTTATTGAAACAGTATCTCCATCCTTTTAACAGCTATTTGTTTAAAAATATCTAGCACAGATGTCTATGACATCTACACTAGTAAATTTGATCCACACTCCAAACTTTATAAATAGAAGAATTTTTGAATTTTTGAAATTTTCAATTATAGGACAATCAATATGACTGGGATATTTTGAAAGTGGGTTGATTTAAACAGAAGTCTGCAACTTGACTTATTAGTAATACAGGTACTATTCATTCAATTAGTGGTGCATTCATGGCAATAGAAAACAACCCCTCATTTTTTTATGTAGTTTGAGGCCTAGAACATGCAGATAATCCAATACTGTACCCTGGTATTTTCTCTATCAAGGAAACATTTTCTTGTAAAATAATAATTTTAAATATCATGTACTGTACTTTTTTTTCTCTCTATTTTAACTTTTAACTAATTTCTTTCATTTGAATTACAATATAACCTCTTTATTTTTAATTAATACTCAATACCTGCAGTGTTTTTTCAAATAACAAAAAGTAAACATTGATCTTCAAATACTATAATATCACTATCCATCTACTTACAAGCTATCAATCTTCTCATAGTAAGCAATGAAGGCCATGAGCTCTGGTTCCAGACTGCCAAAGAGCTCTCCCATCATCCTGCGCACCTCCTCATTGATGTGGCGCTCCATGCGCTTCTGCTGAGGTGCCAACTGCCCTCCTGCAGCCTCGTCCTTGCTTGGTGTTGTAGCACTGCTAGCTGGTTGAGATCCAAGTCCGTCCAGAGTTGTCTGGGTGTTCTGCAAACAAATTAATATTGGTAATTATTAGATAGAGGTTTGTGAGAAATGAATTTTTTTGAAGATTTACAAGCTTAGATCTCTGTATTCATAAGGTACGATTGTAAAAAGCAGTCTTATTTGGAAGACAAAAAAAATGTAGCCATTGATAAATGTAATTTTAGGGTGTCTAGAGCTATTTTTTTTATAAAGAAGTTATATTTCTGTCTACAAAATATGAGGAGGAACTTTTCAATGAATGTTACTACAAGTTGATAAACATTAACATAATTATGTAATAATATTTTTCTTCTTCTTTTCAGGAACTACTCTAGATATGATATGGAAGGTTAAGATATTTACCTTGTTAGAAGGTGAAATGACATCCAGTTGGAAAAAGCTGACGCAGAATTTTTGTTCAGTCAAACACATTGGCTCCAGCTGAGCTAAGGCACGTTCTAGAAGTTCATCAAACTTCTTACGATCTGCAGTGTCTGAGTTGTCTGTGGCTTTCCACTGCTCTCTCTCCTGTGCTAACAGCCGTGGTGCTGCAGGGGAGGATTGTCCTGCATTGGGAGTCACGCCTGAGGAGCTCACGTCTTGGCTGCTGCCTTTGCCTAACAAAAAAAAAAAAAAAAAAAAAAAAAATCATTACGTAAATTTATTTACAACATAGGCCTATTATTCTTTGCTGACAAATTACGCTAAAAACTTGCCATACTAATATAAAATAAACAATCACAAATTTACACTGAAGTAATTTAGCATGTTTTTACAAGCTTTTTGTTTAAAATATTGTGATCTCAAAAAAAAAAAAAAAAAAGAAAAAAAAAGAAAAGAAAAGAAAAAGAAAAGAGAAGAAAAAGATAGGACCATGTTACCTCTTTTAAGGCTGCCTGTAGCAAGTCTTCCTCTTGCTTCCTCAAAGAACTGCCTAATAACAGACTCATAAAGTTTATTTAGAGAGCCTGTATAAACTTTGGCAAGAGCAACAAATGCTTTGCGATCCATGAGGCGCAGCCAATGCATGAGAGGCGTGTAGGGCTTGAGATCTGCATGGATTGAGTCCAGTCGTGGCAAAGTTAAATCTGATGCAGAATGACCTATGCCTTCCACTGCACATTCACGATTACCCTAAAAAAAAAAAAAAAAAAAGTACAATTCTTACTGAAGAAAATTTGTACCACATTTATGATATTTATCCTGCATGTGTACACCCAAACAACTTTGAATTTTTTACCATTTAAAATCCGAAAACATTTCTCTCATAAGAATAACAGTGAAAATGGAGTGCTTATATTTGAATGATAAAAATTTCGAGCTTGGTCAAGTGTATATCTTATAATTTAATATCAAGATTTTTAAAATTATTGATGACAAATTAAAATTTAATGTTTGTTACCAATACCTGAAGTATTTATCTTTCAGTTCTAGTTTCTAGTAGTGTTAAACACCAAAAAATGTAAGAAATATTAAGGAAAAATTGACTATGTGATACTTGATAACAATTTTAAGTATTAAAACACTGGATTGGTACAATGATGAGGGTTTGAACCACTAGATAAGCATTGTGACTGATTACAATGTATTTTTTCTATAAATACACTGTATAGATTAAATTATAAAAATTAGAAAAAAAAATTGTACAGTACGTAGTTTATATATTTGATATTGAAGCGGAACATGTGTGTATCTTGTTTTTTATCATTTGAAGCAAAATGTGTAACTTGTTTTCAAACGTAATGTAGATGGCACTCTAGTTACACATTTTACTTGCCGCAAAAAACAAACAAACAAGAAACACATTTTACTTGCAGTGACATAAAATGAGATAAACAGTTTGCTTCTTGTGAAAAAACAAACAAACAAGATACACATAGTATTACAAAACAATGTTTTTTGTTGTTAAAAAATAAAATTTATAATAGAAAATGGCTAGAGAGAGATTAGAGCTCTTTTGAAAATTAATCAATATAGTTATAATTAAATGCAATTGAGTCTGTAGCTTGACTGATTGGTACTCAGAGATGCGGAAAAAGGTGGTTGCGTAACAGTTTGGTTAGGTTAAACAGGTTACAGTAGGTTACAGTAATGCTCACAGTATGCATGGTTATAACAATTGTTATGCTTCACCTGTCTAACCTGACAAAAATGTTACGTAACCACCTTTTCCCGCATCTCTGTTGGTACTACATGTCACATTGGTAATACACATTAATTTACAGCATTTAGAAAAAAGCAAACTTTTCTCTATTTTGCAGTCTAGAGCTTGCAGTAATCCTATATTGTTTTTGTTTCTTTTATTTTTGTGTAATGTAATTTTCCAAATTATGTGCTTTAATTGTTCAACTATTCTTGTTCCTTTGATTTATATTAAAAAGCTGATTTTATGCAATATAAATAATTTAAAAAAAATATTTCTCACACTAACCAAGTGAATGAAAAGGTTGTTGAGGTGCCTACAAATACTCTGTGAGAATTTGTTCCTCCACTTCTCACACCTCCTCCTCTGCTCCTGTACTGCTGATAGTCGTACAAGTGATGGATGCAAGTCTGCATTCATGGCAGACATAAGTGCATTGCCTGCATCAATTGCATCTTGTAAACCTTTAGGTGATGTCAGGTCTGCTTCTATCAGGGCCATCTGCTGATGGTGGGGCACATCTAGCTGGGACTGAAAACAGCAAAGTATTACTGTTAGTAAGCATTGAAGTATAGTAAACAATGAAAACTTTAGATAGTACAAACTAATGAAAAAGATTTGCTAGAATAACACGACAAAACACTTTTTTTTTTGAAAGAGCGGTGAGCATTAGCCAACAAGGACACTTTGTGTGAGAGAAAATAATTTCTATCCTAGGGTAAAAATTGAATGCGTTTACTGGCCTAAATTTTTTTTTCTCTGGTACAAGATGTCCCTGACAGGAACCATAAAGGAACCTTAAGGCTCGCCTCCCTTTCTCCCATTTTCCTATATCGACGTTGTTGCGAAAAAAAATGTGTAACTCGTATTTTGTCAGGCGAAGCAAAATGTGTAAGTCATTTTTTGTCACGCTAAGCAATATGTGTATCTCGTATTTTGTCACGCGAAGCCAAATGTGTAAGTCGTTCCCGAACGTTATGGAGATGGCGCTCAACTTACACATATTGCTTCGCGTGACAAAATACAATATCTACATATTGCTTAGCGGGACAAAAAACGACTTACACATTTTGCTTCGCCTGACAAAATACGAGTTACACATTTTTTTCGCAACAACGTCGATATTTTTCTTTTTCTATCCAAAAAAATTTCAAGCCAGTTAAGTTTATTTTTCCGTAATTATTGTTATTACTAAAAAAAATACATAAAATATAAAAAAGGATACAATGTAATTAAAAAATAAAAATAAGAAAGTACAATGTTAAATGTACTTTAATAAATTTAACTAGCATGACTGTTTTCTTTTAATTGTGTTTTTGTAAGATTGCTATATATTTTGTTTACTGTATTTTTCAATATATTACGAGGACAAAAATAGTGTTCAATGTAGAGCTATACACAATTGAAGTTGGTAATTACATAATATGAATAAAAAAGAAAGTACATCTTACAATGATATGTTCAAGTTCCTGGAGTAGAACTTGGTTATTTTTCCCTGCAATCTGAATGTGTGCATTCTTCTCCCCCATCTTCTCCATGGAATGTTGGATATGCTGTAAAGCTTCACAGTAAACATTCAGTCTAGATTCAATCTTATCAGCCTCCTCCACTGCTCTCTCTAGCTGTACCATCAGTGACTCAACCTGCTGTTCTGCTGCAAGTACACTGTGGATGTTTTCCTGAAACATTTAAGCACTATTGAGCCTCTCACTTTTTTTTTTTTTTTTTTTTTTTTTTTTTTTTTAAGATCAAAATCAGATCAATAGATTTCTGCCTCAATCAATATCAGATTAAGACCACAAAAATACAAGACAATTAAATCAAGATCAGATCATTTGGTCTATAACAACCATATCACAATTTTTTCTATTATGATATTTTTGCTATTATAACATAAAAATATTAAATGGGGGGGGGGGGGGGGGAGGGGAATACCAATTTTATTTTTCAATGCGTTACAATATGCAAAAAGTTGTAATTATCAGTTCCCGAAGAAAGTCATTTTCTAATTTTAGGTGAAAAACATAGCTAATATTTTGTTCTTATAAAAAAACAATAATACTTTGGATTTGAAATATGAAAATAGGAGGAAGCAAGTGAAGTATGTCAAAATAGGAAGTTGTGGAGGTCTATCACTGGGTCAGGATAAAACATCTGTGTTGTTGGCTTACCCCGAAAGGGATTATAGCGTCATGATATGTATGTATGTATGAAATATGAAACACTTTTTAGATTTTATTGGGTACCTGAAAACAGTTGCTTTCTAATTTTATGTGGAAGACATAGCTAATACATATATTTTGTTTAAAAAATTAATAAGTTTAAAAAAAAAAAAAAAAAAAAAAAAAAAAAAAAAAAAAAAAAAAAAAAAAAAAAAAAAAAAAAAAAAAAAAAAAAAAAAAAAAAAAAAAAAAAAAAAATATTTAGAAAATAGTTGGTAGAGATTAGAGTACGTTGAATTGAAAATTAATAAAACGCGAAAATTCTCTAATTGATATAGTAAATTGGGACTAGGATTCAAATATTCTAGCTTTAGCTAGTTAAAAAATAGACGTTAAAGGGATGGAGGTAAAGTGTCAAAATAAAATACGATGTGCCTAGCATCTCACGTTCTCACACTACGTCAAAGACACAACATTATAAAACAGCATCAGACTTACTCTTTGCCTTAGACCGGTTTCGTCCTTTACCTAGGACTCATCAGTAAGGCTCGGCAGAGAGCTCTGTACAGCTAGAGATGGCTCACACCACATCTGCTAGCTGACTGAGCTGAGGAAGCAAGTGGCAGCCGCGTTTTTATACGCGATGCCCCCGCAGCTGCACGCGCTGATTGGTTAAAATCGCGCGCGCAGACTCGGCTTGCTATTTAAAACCTCTCATCCTCACACTGTAATAAAAAAAACAACAAAAAAACAAAAAAACATTAACACTGAAATACATTATGCAGTACTTTTTAATTGGTTCCTGAAGAGAGTTGCTTTCTAATGTTAGGTGGAAAACATAGCTAATACATTTATATTTGTCAACTTTTTAAACTTAGGATCTGATAAAAAAAAAATAGATTGCTCATGGCTATAAATGTGATCTTGTACAAATCAAGATCCCAAATTTTAATTTAAAAATCAAGATCATTACAACACTGGCAGTATTAATGTGTAAATTATGAAGCAAAATGCAAGTTAAAAAAAAAAATATTAAAAAAATAAATAAAAAATAATAGTAAATAAATAAATTATTAAGTAGGCCTAAATAAAAAATAATAATAATAATAATAATAAAAAAAAAAAAAAAACGGAATATCAGTAGTATGTATTACACACCTAAGATATAACTACAGCCCCATTAAAATAATAATAATAATGCAATAAAAATATATTTACCCCATCTAAGATAGATAAATCTCTAGCCAGGAGGTCCATGAAAGCCTCTGCATTGCTTACAGCAAAATCACATTGGCCCATGAGTTTCTCCAAGTCACTCTCTTCTTTCTCTGTGAGAGGCTGGTAGTCTTCAATCACATCTCCAGCTCCTACATAGATTATACAATGCCAAGGGTTAGTGTCACTCAGGTTAAGCAGAGGGCAAAGGTGATATTACCTGCAGTGGTTGCCACCTCACTCTCTGGCAGCTGCACAGAGTCCGACAGCCACTCCTCAGGGTAGTTCAGAAACACTGGCTTCTGTTTGAGTAGGTGTTTGTTGCTCAACTTAAATTTTACATACATTTAAAAACAAGAAATGAAGATGGGGGGGGGGGGGGGAATAACAAGGTAAAAAATAATTTCAAATGCTGTTTTGAATATTTATGAACCAAAAATGCACTAAATATCTTATGCTACTGGTATAGTAGGATATGTGTAGGAACAAGTACAAAAATAAATAATACCTTCCATAAAAACACAAGATAATTTTGACGTTCAAGTAAATTACTTGCAGTCCAACGATATAGTTTCTCAAATTGGAGATCAAATTCATGGTTTTCCTGAAACAAAGATACAGTACAATATTGATTTCATACTCATAAAATAGGCATTAAAAAATGCGGTTGATGTACATAATTTAATAATAATAATAATAAATAAATAAAATCAATTCAACATTGCTTTAATCTATCTCCTACTTTTTCTCTTATATATATTTTTTACATGTCATAGAGAAAAAAAGTAAAAAAACAAAACAAAACATTAAATAAAAAAAAAGAATGCTTGAAGGAATGTTGTCTAAATTAAAAGCATGTCCATCAACCAACCACTATGCTTGCCTATAATTAATACAAACATAAAATGTGATACAAGTGGCTAGCACATACCTTTATTGTACACTTTTCAGTGCTGTACGCTCTACACTTTTAATTTTGGCCTGTGTAAGAAATCAATTTCTCTCTCTCTCTCTCGGCGTCCGTATCATCCCTATGTTTTCCCAATTTTATTAAATTGTTGGGTTTTTGTATCAAATGTTGGTTGAGTGAGAACATAAATAACCTCAGAGCTCAACAATACAAAGTGCCAGGAGATGATTTTGTGTCCGTCTTGATTTAATATGCTTCTTATGGAGGAATGAAGTAGCTTTAGCTATTATAGATGCCTACTCATATAGCATAATTGTAAAAGGTAGAGCCTTATTTACCTGAATTTAACAGGTATAGCCAGAAGTTGGGTGGTCGTAAAGTTAGTGGAATGGGGCTATATAATTATGCAACTCGACATACCAGAATTTTTCATCTTTGTTGAGTTTTTTCCGAGGCTTTTGTTTTCCTGAATGGACCACTTGCAATAAAATGTTTTTAATTGTTGCAGCAAATAAGTGAAAACGATTTTTACATAAGAAATGCATTAAGAATTATTCAAATTATTTTAAAAAGTTCGTTCATTGCAAGTGGTCAACCAATCAAATTGCTAGAAATTCAGTAAAGAACCCATCTTTAAGCATAAGTATGTTACAGTGGAAAAATTGAACGTCAATTAAAAATTTGTAACTTGAACAATATAGCTTCTTCATTCCTTAATTATACAAAGTTATCATCAGTTTCCTTTTAAGTGCTTTCTTTATATTATTATTTCATTTGTTAACTCCATACTCAATGGCGTGGGAGGCTAACACTGGACTCATACTGAAGTCAAGATGCATTCACCCTGTCACCACCCAAAATATAGCAACTATTTTACTAGGGGACAAGTTGATGGCTGTTGAGACACTAGGCCCTGACTGCCTCTATCGGGGTGATGTCCTCTCTCCTGGGCGCGGTGGGACACACTTTTCTGCAAGCTCTTTAGAGTTGGATTCCAATTGTTACCTAGGCACTTAAAGGCGGGATGGCTCTTTGCCTCCCGAGCCCACGCCTCACAAGATAAAACATGAGCCAAGTGGACGTGGCCCACCCCCACACCTAGGTCCTCTCCAGGGCGGGGACAGATGTGACCCCTGGCCCTGGGTGGAACCAGGCTACTTCATACCCTATGTTAAATTGTGTCTCCGTTTTTAATCAGTTGTCTGTTCGCGTTCACCAGGAGGCTCTGGCTGACATCACGAACACCCCACCCCACCCCCACACAATGCATTCGAACACTCATCCCTCCCTTTCGTACATAACATTTTGCCTTTTTCTTATATTATATATTTTTTTCTTTTGCTCGATCTTTTTCAAGAGGAGGTGAAAACTATCAATGTATTACTTGACTTCTAATTGTCGTAGAATCATGAATGAAACGAGAAAATAAGTTATTTTTTTCCAAAACTATATAATAAATGATAAAATTAAGGCTATCATGAATATTTAAGAAAGTTAATATTTCGATTGAACTTTTATTACTCTTGCGGTTTCATGCTGTGAATACCCTTTTCGGTCCTTTTCGGAGGGAGCGAAATATATCAATCCATTACTTGACTTCTAATTGTCGTAGAATCACGAATGAAACGAGAAAATAAGTTATATTTTTATAAAACTATTTAATAAATGATAAAATTAAGGCTATCATGAATATTTGAGAAAGTTAATATTTCGATTGAATTTTTATTACTCTTGCGGTTTCATGCTGTGACTACCCTAAATACCCTTCCGGTTGCCTCGTCCCCCTCCTCCCCCGTTGGAGGGAGATTATAAACTTTTCTTTCATACCGAAAAAGACCTTTCGAGAGTAAGAAAAAGGGACAATTGTACAACTACTGCCATCCAGTGAACAGAAACACGATGAGAAAAAACGGCGACATTCCGTCCATATGGTCTAGAGTTATATATATTCTTTATTATATGGTGGAACCATACACTACCTGCACAGCTTGGGGTCAGATGCCCTTTTAGTATTAATATTTTGTTCAAATTAACACTTACCCCTGATGGTACTTTTCCATCCACAAGTTTAAGCTCTGACAGCTCCCACGAGTTTTTCTTTTTATAAGTATTTTTATCTGTCTTCTTTATCTGTAATAAAAATAAATACAGTTAATAAAACCTTGCAGACCATGGACGTATTATAGTTATTCATTATGTATCATTTGCATACCAAAACACACACACACACACAATTTTTCCCCATAAAAGTACATACTGTACCTACCAAATTACAACATATTATGCATTACATATACATATTTATACAGTATACGCACGTATCATGCATAAATTAGAGGAAAATGATATTATACTTATTGATATTCAGTATGTATGTACATACATTGTTGTTTTTTGGAAAACATTTATAGGTAAAGCAGGCAATGTTTGGCTTAAATGAATACGAAAGAAATAACAAAATAATTCGCGGTGATATATGATATGAGGATACAAAAATCCTGCCAAAATCTGTTCTATTAACTCAGAAAACAACGATCCTCTACGGAAATCGGGTTTGAAACTATAATGTTTGTGGGACAAAAGTAAATGACCATTCTTACCTGATGGATTATAACTCTAAGAGGCTTTTCAGTTGTTATTGTAATGCATAAGAAACTTGCTTTCTTCTTCTTTAAGACTTTACTGACATGAACTAACGATACAAGACGTTCGTCACTGGGTTGAAAAAGATCTCGTTGCAAAGTGTGCCGTATAGCTGCCATAGCAAAATTATTTTACAAGTGACTTTTAAAAGATACGTAGCAGTCTCCGAACATTTGATAAATTAATTATTAATTATCTTTACCAATGCTTTACTTCTCAAACCTTTAACGTGCAGTTAATTTACGAAAAAAACAAATAATAAAATAATTTTTTTTGACAGCTGATACTTTTGGAAATGGGCGGGGTCGCGCAGCAGTGATGGGCGGTAATCGCGGTAATTTTCCCAAAGTGAATGTTCATGCCATCTAGTTCCATCGATGAGTACTGTGAGTATTTGATTACTTGCAGCGCGAAAGCGGCTGGTTTGGTTCGGGTTTGGTTTGCTCGTTGCTGGGCTGCAGGGCCAGCGGCAGGGCCAGGGCAGGGATGAATATCAGGTTCAGGCCTGGTTCAGGGTTCAGGCAGGGCAGGGTGGCCGCCGTGGCTGATGAGAACAGGTGATGGGTGAGAAGACTGAAGAGAAGATAGCGACGGGAACTAAATCCAAATCAACCCCATATTTTATTTATATTTTAAATCATCGATAAAGAATGAAGATGACTATATAATATATATAGCCTAGAGGACGAGGTGATGATGTCTATAATAAAATAGTTTTTATATATTTAATTTTTGACAATGCCGATCAATCCGATGTCCTTATCTGTTTGAATGACACAATTATAGAGACACTAATACACGTACTATAAATATATTATATGCGTTTTAATATTATAATATGCAATGAAAAAAACGGGCATACATCATATCATCATACAGTGTATTATAAAGAAATATATTAATGATATTATGTTCTTTACAGACTTATGCACTAATATACTATTGTATTCGGCAATCGACATATATATAATATACATATATATCATGCAATATATATAATGTACTTTTTGCAGCTCTTATTGCCTATATGTTGTAGTTGTATGTTCACACGGACACGGAGTATAATGTTTTCAAAGTGCAATATAATTTTGATTGCACAGAACTATTTGCATATACAGCGCAGCATCAAAATAAGATTTTATTAAAAAACAAACAAAAATGTCAACCGTGAACATCATATGTAAATTAACAGTATTTTGCTTGTGTTAGAAAATAATGCTGTTCGTAAACCCTGTTCTCTGCACCAAAAATGACGATCGCGTATGGTTATTCAAATGGAATGCGCATTTTTTGGTGCAAGAGAACAGGGTTTACGAACATCATTCTTGACTTACGAATAAAATGAGAAAGCACTTCATGGCGCCTGGCGCCTCATGTCATTCGGACACTCTCGCCAGGCATGTACCGAGCTAGAAGACGAGCCGTCTCACCTGTCGAGCAATTGCGCCGGAAGTTAAGTTTTAACACAAGCAAAAAATTTGATTTTTTCTTGATTCAAACATTTTTGACACATTTTTACACGTTGAAAAATAATTATATATAATAATATTCATCTAATAAAACGTATGAATGGAAATTTATCACTGAAATAAATCGTAAGTAAGAGTCAAAATACACTTCGTGAAGAGATATAGTGACGTAGGGATCAGATGTTATAAAAAGGAAAAGTTTCGAAGCTGGCTCAATATTCATGCGTGCGTGAATGTCTGATAGTCACTTTGTGTAAAAGGACATAGTCAGATTGTGCGAACGGCGAGAAAGTCTGATAGTCAGATTGTGCGAATCGCGAGAAAGTCTGAAAGTCAGATTGTGTATATAGCGCGGCGAGGAAGTCTGACAGTCAGATTGTGTGTACGCGCGAGATGTTCTGCTGATCACATTAGCCGCGTAGCCGTCGATAATATATATATATATATATATATATATATATATATATATATATAAATATATTAAAAAATAATAATGATGTAATAAACCATATTAGAGCTCATTGCACGTACGATAGAATAACTGCAGATGAATAAATATTTATACACATGTGTAAACAAATAAATCAAGTTAAAAATTTAATCTTAAGTCCTCTATAAAAAAAACTTTGTATGATTAAAAAAGAATAGTGCAAATAAATAATAATAATAATAAAAACTTTTCTTATTGTGAGACCATAAAGAAATAGAATTGAAGCGAGTAACAATTCTTCACGATTTGCTATAGCTGGATAAAGGAAAGGCATCAACTGGGAAATCAGTATTGCATTTTGTACTCAGTCAGAGCTCCAAGATCTCAGGAGACGATATATATTTATATAAAAAGTAAACCACGACGACGCTATGAAATACAATGAGAAAAGTTCAATATACGAACCTCAGATTCCATAATAAAATGATTTCATAATAATTATTCACTTCACCTGCATAAATTACTAATATTAATTAGAAAACAAACTTAATCATATTATTATGATTTACTTTAGCGATATAATTCTCAGCTATATATTATATACAAAATGGGAGAATTAATCTAGGCCAAATCGCAAAGCGACGAACAAATTGCTACCTTGGACTATTCGGATCGTGACGGGGACGGGACAAATCACTATATTATATATACACTATACAGCGATATATAACTCGGGACATGAAGGACATAAAATAGCGGACAATTTGCCACACACGGGACTGTTCGCTATCACTGACAATCTGTGGCATGGCAATGGTAAATGCAGGTATATAATATAATTATAATACCATGGGACATATAGGGACAGAAATAAAATATTTTCAGTTCAGCAAAAAGATGGGCAGTTATACAGAGAGAATATATTTTTCTATTTTTGTTTTTCTTCTATTTATTTTACTATCATTTCCATGGCATAATTATAGAGCCCGACAACAATTTTTACAAATTTACAGAAGCTAAATATTTTCTACATGAAAAATTAAATAATAATTCAGGCAATTTTTGACAACATGTATTTTTTTTTTCAGCAATCAGGAAATATTTTAACTATTATAGTATTTTCTTGTTGATTACAATACATCAAAGTAAAATTCAAACTATATATCATTTCAAAATAGACACATATAATATTTATTTCTGAAAAAGTTTATTGCGTGCAATAAGTTTTATTTATCCTTTAAAAACGCGAAGCTGATTATAATACAAAAAGTTAAATGATTCTTACCAGAATATTAGATTATACTTTTCCCCCTGTCATAGCATTACGCGACTGTCGCTGATTATTCGTGATAGCGAATATTGCACTGAAAATAAATATAAAGTATAATTTAGTAGTAATTACATATTGAAAAATAAATATAGTCTCGATCGATTATTATCAATTATCTTTATTTTTTTCAAAGCGCAGTATATTATAAAATTTATTTATTTATTGCTACAATCAGTGACTATTAAAACAGCATGATGACGTCAAATTAATATATAGAGTAGACTTACATTTAAACTTAAAAGTAGAAAATTAAAGCTTAAAATTACATTAAACTTAGAATAAAACATAATAAAACGTATAGTGAAAATAAAAAATAAAATTATATAGTTTTAATAGTATTCATATTATCCATTCATTACACTTCTTTCAGAAGGCATAGAGGCCTGACAATACATTTGACAGTCACACACAGTATAGTGGCACACTCTCACGCACCTAATCCTAGTAATGGCTTTATAATTTTAAATAAAATGCAACAAAAAAAAAAAAAAAAAAAAAAAAAAAAGGAGAGAGAGAGAGAGAGAGAGAGAGAGAGAGAGAGAGAGAGAGAGAGAGAGAGAGAGAGAGAGAGAGAGAAAAGAGAAAAGAAAAGTTATAGCTGACTAAAAATTTTAGTACAAAATTATATATCATTGGTATTTAAATTTTAGCTTTGCATTATAAACACGCATTTTATTTGCAAAAATGTTGTATTACATTTTGGTAGGTTACAACACAACATCACAGTAGAGGACAATATAGCAATACTGTCCAGTGTTGATGTTATTTTGACGTTGTGCGGTGCTGTTTGAGCACATAATGCCATTTTTTTCCTTTTACGTTTCTTGAACTTCTTGAAGTTGAAATGTTGAGAAAGGAATTCTCTCTGAGGATTTTCTCATACAACGCCTTCTTTTACTTGCTGCTCGCTAGGGAACCAGTAAGGAACATAGGAAAAAAAAAGCATAAGGACCAAGGACGCTGTATATATGGTACAGAAAGAGCCATGTGCTTCAAAAAAAAACTTTTTTTTTTTTGTAAACTTCTCTACTCACCGATTCCCGAGTATACAATAAAAAAAAAGTCAGGCAATGAGGGTTGAATCTGCAAGTTAGTGGGGTGATAAAGCAAGGAACATCCTCCCACAAGTTGGTAGTGGATACTCAAAACTACTTTCGCCCCTCACTCTCGTCGTTTCAATAGCTTTCAGTGATAAAAACTGTGCGCCTTCTTTTTCCTTCTCACTTTCTTCAAGTTCATGCAAAAGTTATGGATGAAAAGTTAAAAGAAAAATAAAATGATAAAAAAAAGTAATGTGTCACAAGGGAGCTTTGATATTTATTTATATAAAGTACACACCAACTTTTTGATTAACGAGTTCATTTTGTAGGACAGTTTTATTCGGCAATACATTTTTTTATCATCCATTCTCTTTGCATTATAAAATAATATTGCTTCTTTTATATAGCACTTATATTAAAATGTATAACCTATATTTAATATTTTATTCAAAACTATTACTCATGAAATATTACTCTACTCCAAATAATATTACATGTAAGTAAACCTTATATTAATCTAATTATTTTTATTTTTTATAGCACAGAAGGATTTTTTTTCTCTTTTTAATTACTAAATAAATAGTGCACATAATTACTGGTCGCTATACTGTAATCACAGTACAACTTATAAAATGTGCACAGAAAAAAAAAAAAAAAAAAACGTCACAGCAGCTTCGTATTAAAAGATACAGGACGCAGTACTGCGCTGTTTGCAATGTAAAGTACTGTATAAAACTATAAATATATAGGACAAGTAAAAAAAAATTAGACCTTTAAATAAAGTGCATTGTACAGTACAAGTAGTGCACTTTATTTCACAGCATATTTTATTTACTCGAAACTAAAATCCAGTTTGTTTGTAAGATTATATTATAAAGTTTATTCTACATATAATATTTTCATTATAGTCACTTTTATTTATTAATAATTTAAACATTACATATAATAATACCTTGCTTTAAAATGTAAAAAGTGCATAATAATTATTATAATACATTTAGTGGGGTACTTAAACATATTTATTTACTATTTTATTTAATTGATATCACGCGATTAATATTAAAAAAATTGACAGAAAAATAAAAGAACTAAAATTTAAAAACAAATCTTGTCTGACACTGTCAAACAGTAAAAAGTTTTCTTCTATTTCCTTATGGCAGTACAATATATTTGTAAAAAAACTTTTTTTTTCTTGTTTTTACTGTATGTCTTACTAAGCCCCCGTATTCGAGACGACCGTTGAGCAGTGACAGAAGGTAGCCAGGAAAGGCGCAAGCGCCCATATGTTAAACCTGATCTACCTTTGAGGTAGATTTATACAGCAAACTTTAATCTGTCCTTTTATCTCAGGTCCTTTTCTCCGCGGACCTTAGTTCAGGCATTCCGGCCAGGCATCCAAGTTAATACTTGGATGTCGGCTGTCCACGCATGCAGTTTTCTATGGTTTCCTGCATGCACCACCCTGTCGAATGACTGGGCAGTTCTTAACTATAGGCCACAGCCGCTACCTTCCAATCCTTTCTATTTCTACCAACACTCTACCTCTTCCTTCTACATGGCCGACCTCTGCAACTCAGTAGCATACACACAAGTCAAGCCACACCGCGAACCAACATTCCACACCAAACACAGGTGACTCTTCATGAAAAGTCCCTCTGCAGGTATCGAACGCTGGCCGTATAGAGCTTCTTATATAGAGCTTCTTAAATAGTCTTTGTTGTTCAATCAAATAATTAGCTTCTTATACTAAATATATTTTTAAAGTTTTCTATCACTGTCTAAATAAAAATAAATGAGAGAAAGAGAGATGCAGTATTATAGTATCATTCACCATGGAAATTTTGTAATTATTTCAATTATATCGGTCATGTTTAATGTAACAATCACAGATAACCATTATATAATTTACTTAATATATATTTTTAACTTTCTGTATCACGAACGGCTTTAGACAACAAAGATACTATTCATTATATTCGGATTACTTTATGAAGAAAAAAAAAGCGGTGATTTGAAAAGTACGTATTTTTAAACTTAATTTTCTTAACGACAAAATTTATGAACTATTATATATCCAAGAGATAATTAATTAAAATGAGAAATTTAGTCAGCTTTATTATTTTTTGTATACAGGACATTTTACACATTTATAATTTTTATATATAAAATAATGAAAATGAATTATCTTGTTTTATATAAAGCAATTAATTTAACTTAAAAATTTTAAACCCTTTTTTTAATTTTATATATACGAGAGAAATTAAAGTTAATGGTACGATTAAATTTAATTACAGTAAGAAAAATTATAACAATTAAAGAAATTATTTAAAAAATATATATTTTTCAGCTCTTCTTCTGTATAAATATTTTTATTTTCCCCACCGAGATGTATATTGTATTGCAGAACATTTCTACTTTCTGTCATTAATTTATTAAGTTTCTCTTCATTTTTACACTGAATTTATTCTCATGCCAAATTAAATTTTGATATAACTAAATGAAAGAAAGAAAGAAAGAAAGAAAGAAAGAAAGAAAGAAAGAAAGAAAGAAAGAAAGAAAGAAAGAAAGAAAGAAAGAAAGAAAGAAAGAAAGAAAGAAAGAAAGAAAGAAAGAAAGAAAGAAAGAAAGAAAGAAAGAAAGAAAGAAAGAAAGAAAGAAAGAAAGAAAGAAAGAAAGAAAGAAAGAAAGAAAGAAAGAAAGAAAGAAAGAAAGAAAGAAAGAAAGAAAGAAAGAAAGAAAGAAAGAAAGAAAGAAAGAAAGAAAGAAAGAAAGAAAGAAAGAAAGAAAGAAAGAAAGAAAGAAAGAAAGAAAGAAAGAAAGAAAGAAAGAAAGAAAGAAAGAAAGAAAGAAAGAAAGAAAGAAAGAAAGAAAGAAAGAAAGAAAGAAAGAAAGAAAGAAAGAAAGAAAGAAAGAAAGAAAGAAAGAAAGAAAGAAAGAAAGAAAGAAAGAAAGAAAGAAAGAAAGAAAGAAAGAAAGAAAGAAAGAAAGAAAGAAAGAAAGAAAGAAAGAAAGAAAGAAAGAAAGAAAGAAAGAAAGAAAGAAAGAAAGAAAGAAAGAAGAAGTAATTTTAGCGTAAAGATGTTTGATTTAATGAAGACATTACATGCGATTTATTATTTGGTATAATAAACCAAATAATTATTGCATAGTGAGAAAATAACGTAATATAAGACATAAAGTAAGATGAGTATTTTAGTAGTATTAACTTCAACTTAAAAGTAATATATTTTTAATATATAATTATTTAGAGTGTATAACAAAGAGGATTTTTAATATAATATATTATTATCAAAATATATAATATAATATATTATGAAACTATAAAACCTAAAAACGTATAATATTACTTGTGCAGAGGGTGGAAATACAAGTTATTTAACAATTATGCTTATTAAACATTATTGTGATAGATTTTCTATAATTAGAGAACTTATTATGGTATTATGTTGATAATTCAAATCATAACAAGTGAATATTGTTTCCCTTACAGTATTATTATATAGAATTTTGGTATATTGTAAACAATAAATGACTCCTACGACATGAAACAATAGAAAGTATATAAATTATAATGTGAATTATTAATTGAAATTACCAACAATATATACACACGCTCACATAATAATAGTCGATGCTAAATTATTTTCATGTACTGCATATTTATTATGTTAAAGTTATTAATATTTATAATTAGTAATTAGTAGAGCTGTAAATTTAAACCGGGTCGAGCACCCGCCCGGGTCAAAATCTTCGGGTGCTCGTTTTTTTGAAAATGGTCAACCCGGGTTTCGAGCTTTTAGCTCGAAAACGAGCTTTTTCGAGTTGAGCTCGTGAATAACTCGTAAAAAAAACCGAGCTTTTGAAAATAAATCGAGCTAAAGAAAATTTTTTGAAGAAAGAAAAGAAAAAAAGTTTGTAATTTTTGTTTAAAATGGTGTTTTTAGTATTCTATCATGCAAAATAAGTTGTTTAAAATATTTTTAAAAATTATTTTATTTTATTTATGACTTTTATCATCCAAAAAACAATTTTTTCATAATGATAATCGAGCTTTTTGCTTCATAGGCTCGAAAACTCGTTTTTAAACTTTGGCTCAATTATCGAGCTTTCCGAGCTTTGGCTCGTTTTTCGAGTTTAAGCTCGATTTCAAGCTAAACCCGGGTTTCGAGTCAAACCGGGCTAAAAAATTTCAGCCCGGGTTAAAAATATTTCGAGTTTTTTACAGCTCTAGTAATTAGTGAAAATAATATGATAGAAACATAAAAAAAAACTTAGTCACAAAATAGTATGTATTGTATTCTGACAACGTAAAGTGACATACAATTTTATTCCTTATTGCCTTAAAGCCATAGACCACATAAAACAACATGTGCTTTATAATGAATAAACACGAAATGGGATCTTCAAAACTAGCTGATGACAATTTTTACCAAAATGTTAATGTAGCCGGACGAGAGAGCATGAAAATACTGTAAAGTATGCAAATTGCGTGAAAATTCATTTTATGACGTCAGAAACATGCAAAAATTAGTATAAAAATGTTGTGCAGGTTGCATAAATTGAATTTTCTGATCACTGCTACGGGGCTACTGTTGGGTTGTGAGACAAACTAATGCTATTTATGTAAATACCATCAAGTGTTTAGTGATATAAATGCTTATGTTTTTCTCTGGTGTATTCCTTTAGGGAAATTATGTGTTATTGGAATGCACGGTATATGTATATGGTTATACGGTAACAGAGTAAAATTTTATTTCAACACTATGTCCTATGTCCTATGTCTGAACATAGGAGATTTTAAAATTATATTATTTAAAGACAGAAAGTAAAGATGTTATTTTAATTCAATATAAGGTAACTCGTTAACGCTATATAATGTAAAAATCTGTTGAAGTTTTCTGAAATCTGAATAAAACATAAAAAAGAGACGATCTCTCTCTCTCTCTCTCTCTCTCTCTCTCTCTCTCTCTCTCTCTCTCGCTCTCTCTCTCTCTCTCTCTCGCTCTCTCTCTCTCTCTCTCGAGATAGAAAATTCACAATGATTAATAAAGAAACAACTGTTTGAGGTCTACTTTAAGCAATTTTGCTCACATCCGCTTCCGTTTCAACGTTCTACGCATGCGCAGTAAGTAGAAACGGAAGCGGATGTGACTGAAATCGCTTATACTCGGTCTTAAATTAGTTGTTTCTTTACTAGTATAAGTATATAGCTATGAGCTTTTAATTTTTTTTTTGTTTGAGGTGTCGCATTATACTGCTTTTGCTGTGTTATATAATATACAAAAAAGTGAACTTGAATTGAACCTTTATTTGTTGAGCGAAGGAAATTAATTTTACTGTACAGCAAAGTTGAGCTAACATGACATATATGCGTAGTTATCTCTAGAGTCTCTTTCTTTCCTACGCATTTTTGGGTACAGAGAATGTAGTTTATAAATATAATCCATAAAGTCTCTAATTATTAGTAACATAGTTGCTTTGTTTGCTTATTTTGATGACATTAAGAAAATATTAATCAAATATCTTTTTTATTGTAAAAAATTTTAATTAGATTTTTACAATCTAATTATATGTAGTATGAAGTAAAAGAATCATATAAAAACGTAGTATCATAGAGAAATAATATGATTATAATTTTAATATAATATACATACATATAGCAACAGTGAATACTGAATAGTGTTTTATACTGTAGTACGTATAGTTGAATATGAATTCGTATAAGGTTGTTTGAACGGTACTAAAGAGAATAGTAAATAGTGCAATAGTACAAACATGCACATTGGATTAATCATATATAAATATTTTTTGTGTAAAATGTGAAGAGATAACGGATTAGAGAGAGAGAGAGAGAGAGAGAGCAGTATAGTATATTGCATAGTGAAAAGCATTGAAGCAAGTAAAATGCTAATATTTGCAGTTTTACTTTTTAATTAGAACTCATAATATTAAATTTATAACAATAAATATCGATTAAAAGAAATAAATATTTGTATAACTCAATCAAACTGATATTCTGTATGAAATACATTATCAAGTACTCTTTTTAATAAAATGTATAACTATATAGTAGAAACTTTGAAATCAAATAGTTTTTATTTCAGTTTTATTGCTTTATTTTTTGTTTATTTTATTTTGTTTTGTTTATTTTTGTTTATTTGTTTATTCTTATTTTTATTTTATTATGTTTTATTCTTTGCTTACTTCTGAATTTTATTATTATTATCAATTTATCATTTTTAATTATCTCTCTGTGTGTTATTTGTTTTGCTACAAAAACACATTTTCTTTTTAATGTAATTTTAACTAGACTGCACGTATTGTATTTTTTTCAATTTATTTAAAAATAAAATAAGACGGCTGCGCGGGCCTTAATAGGTTAAAATTGTTGCGCTCTTGTTGTAAAAAGTTACGTACACACACACACACACACACATAAATAAAAAATAAGGAAACATTGAAACTACACCAATGCACAAGTAGTATACAAAATAATTAAAAGAAACTAATTATCTCCAAGTTGTAATATTCCTTTTGTTTATGCTTACTTACTTTAGGTGCTAACAAATGTAAAAAGCTACTTACAGTTTACGCAATTGATTGTTCACTACAGTCCAGAAAAAGTAGAAAACAAAATATACAGAACACTTTAGTGTGATACAGACAAATGAAATGTAATGTTTATGGAGAAGAAAACATCCTTTTACAATCGCGTGTTTGAACATGTAAAAAGATACTTAAATTTATCTAAATCCATTTTACTTTTTGTTTCAGAACTTTTTTTTTTGTAACGTTAAAAATACATAAAATCTTTTGTAAATTTTTTAAACAATATAAAAGACACAAAAAATACACAATATTTTAAAACTTTTTTTTTTTTTTTTTTTTTTTTTTTTTTTTTTTTTTTTTAGTATGAGATAAAAAGAGATTTTTAGAAAATGATACTTTTTTGAATTTTTTTTTTTTACGTTCATTCAAAGCACATCATGCATGGTACACGCTATCAGTGAGTTCATTTCTACCCGTCCGTGCACCAACCACCTAATTTAAGCAATGCTCGGATTAAATTTAGAAAGAAAAACAACACACTATACCTCTTAACTGTATATGTTTTGTTACAAAGTAAGAATGATAAAATGATATAAAACCATTGTTTTCATTTTTTTTTATATATATACCTAAACCTTTGCTATATAAATGAGAAGAGTTTAAAAACGTTAAAAACTATTGCTTTTGTTTTGCTTATTATTATTTTTTCGTTTTCACATAAAACAAAAGGTGTGGATCTTTATGAAATTATATATTAACTCATATACGTTACAAAATATAATTAAAAATGTAGAGAGATAGCAAGATAGCACGCAGAATGAATAAACAGAGTGTAATATAAATAAAAAAACATTTTAATATGTAATTATATTTGTAAAAGTATTATTTGCATATCACATATCATACATGAGTAATTTTACAGTATACGCTAGAAATAATAATTTATTAATCCACCGACACAAACACACATGTGGAGATTTTCAATTAATTTTTATTAGAAACGAGAAATTTAAATTTAAAATATTTTCCTCCTTTTTCGTCAAGAATGAGGAAGGTGAATTGAAATTTTTTTGTTGAGTTTATGATATTTTTGGAAAGAGCTTTAAAAATTTTTGAGGCGCTATTTTTTTCTTAGGACGATTGGAGCATGCGAAGTATTTTTAATTAATCTTTGAATATCGGCCTAGAAAGCCTGTGACGTCATCAGTCCACTTTTTTCTTGGCAAATACTAATCGTTCGAGGTTCAGTAGCCAGTTTAATGAAATCAGCTCGTCCTCAGGATTTCAAAAACCTGGCTACTGAACCTTCTACGGTCAATACTTTCCGAAATAAATGCCCGATTGATGACGTCATAGGCTTTTTAGGTCGATTTTCAAAAATTAATTAAAAATACTTCCCATGCTCCAATCGTTCTAAGAAAAAATACCGCCTCAAAAATTTTTAACGCTCTTTTCAAAAATGTCATAAAAAGTGTGGGTTAAAAAAAGTCACCTTCCTTATTCTTTTTAGTTATGTTTTATGTAGCATAGTTAAATTATATCTGAATAATATATCTGAGTATATATGAATGATGATACTTTAACTTTAAGTTGATTCATATATATTCAATTCAAGAATTCAATCAAATGTTGAAATATTTTGCATGGAATTTATAAATAAAAATTGTTACATTTTGTTAAGTATTTTAGATTGAAAAAGAATGATTGACATTAAAAGAAGATGAAGAAATAAAGAATATTTTAAAAAGTTTTTCTTTCTCTTTCTCTGTAAATGGAGTGCAAGAAATTGAGATGAAAAAAGTTGATGCTCGTTAAAGAAACAGTAAAGGGAAAAAAATATATATATATGATAGCGAGTGAGATTGCGGTCTTCCGAGGAATGAAGTTTGAGTGAGTGAGTGATTGATGCAAGCAAAGTAAAGCACACTGAGTAAAACTCCGTCTGTCTTTCACATGCAACTTTCATGCTTATGTATATTTAAAAAAAAAAAAAAAAAAAAAAAACTCAATGTATTCCATTCTAAAATTTAAATATTTTATATTGAAAAATATGTGTCTAGTAGAAAAACTTTCCTCGTTAGTTTTACTCTTCACAACTATAGTTTATACAAACTATAGTCATCATGATGTTATACACTTTAGATGGTAATTGGATTTTGTTAAAATATATATATATATATATATATATATATAATAATATATATATATAACAATATATATATATATATATATATATATATATATATATATATATATATATATATATATATATATATAATATATATATATAACAATATATATATATATATATATATATATATATATATATATATATATATTTAATTGTAAAGATAAATTAAATTGTTTTTATTATTAATATTTATGTTAGTGTGTTTCTAGTTTTACTTTGACACAAAGTTAATTTTATCTACAATTTAATTTGGAAAATTATCTACTAAACGTATGTGAAAATAATCATATATATTGTATAATATATAAACATAGCTCAGCTCAGTCATCTAAAATTAGTTTGACAATTGCAAACATGATTCAAAATTTTACACTTGAAATGATTTCATTCACATTATATATAAATATTAAATTTCAGAGAAATATCAATTATAAAATTCAATGAACTACATACAGAAGTCAATAGTTTTATTATAAATTTAACGCAAAATATTTCAACAAAATCGCATTTTTAATAATAATGATTTTTTTTAATGCTTTATGAAACACGAAGTGTTTTGCGTAGTCTATTGAATTCTTTTAGCTCTTCTTACTTTTGGCTTTTGTTACAAAATGTTTAGAGAGAGAGAGAGAGAGAGAGAGAGAGAGAGAGAGAGAGAGAGAGAGAGAGTTGCGTTGCTTCTTTTGTAATCTTGACTTGTTGTCTTCTTATTCAGAAGAAAAGAGAGGCAAAAAGCATCTCTCTCTCTCTTTCTCTTATATTTATTCGTGTTTACAGGCAAATAAAAGCTTTTTTGTAATGCAAACAAATTTGGCCTTTTGTTATACGTATTTTATAATAATTTAAAAATAATAACCACTAAAAAAGTATAGTTTGAAACTATATATTTGCAGAAACTTTATAATTATATTAACTGGAACTTGTACCAATCAATAAATACATACATACATGTATAATATATATATATATATATATATATATATATAACGAGAAACGCTGGTATATTTAATAACATGTATATAGATTGGGTATGGTGGTATGGTTGTTAGAGATTGGGTTAATTTGTACAGAGAGGATGTATATTTGAATATTTAAGGGGGGGTATATTATATATACATACATATAGTTATTGCTAGAAGCAAAAGAGATACATAATGAAGTACATATATATACTGTATACATTGATGAGATGAGAGAGACCACGCATATATATGAAGGCGTTAACGAAGTGTGATGAGAATTAATTAAGCTTAAATATAATTTATATTCATAATATTAATTATTATATATTTTAGATTTTAAACTTTTGTATGATCAATATTTGCAAATAACTCACCAAGAATACTTTTCTTTATAAGAAATTTTTGTTTGCTATTATCATTACTGTCTTTCTTTTTTTCTATTATTGCCATAATGTTGAATTGATATCTACAGATTTAAAAACATGTCTTAAATTGCAATCAATTTTAGCTCAAATCTATATCTATTATATACGTATATATAATAGAAGTGGTCAATTATTTATAGTGCGTGTATTATATTGTATATAATCATGACTTTTTTATTTACTAAGTAAATTTTTGTGTACGGTATTGAGTCAATGCTTAAAAAAAAAAAAAAAAAAAAGAGATATTTTATTACATCAAATTTCCTTAATGTGATTGTAGTATTCATTGCCTATTTGTGAAAGTAAGAGATGTAAAAAAGTAGAGTGAAATGTAACTATTTTACTTGGGCAAACACATTTCACAAATTCATCGATGCATGGTCAACAAGAGAGAGAGAGAGAGAGAGAGAAAACCCAAGTATAATATAGTAAGAAGTTAAAAAGGATACAAGATGAATTATATACGTAATACACGCTTGACAAAATTTCACGTATATAGTCTATAATAGTAGTAGCATAACATACGTTCCGCATTCTACGCGTTCCAACGAGAAATGATGTTATTTATAACATCTCTTTGTCACTGTTACATGGCAACAAACCAACCAACATTGATCTTTTACTTTATATAACAAACCTTTCTCTCTCTCTCTCTCCTAAAGTACTCACTTAGCAAAACAATGCAGTTAAAATGTTACTAAAAATGTCTTTACAGTTTGATATTTTGTCAGAGTGATTTATATTATTCAAAACAAATGTTTTTGACGTGTCTATAAAGATGCAATGATATTTTGCCACTGCCTTAATGTGGATGCTGCTCTTAATCTTATAATACTCATTAGCATTTGATATAGCATGCTATGACTTGAACTTTTCAGTTTGTAAAGTGTAATGCATTAAAAGTTGACGCTATATCAATAACATTATAAGTTTATTTAAAATAAATTATTACAAAACAAAATCAAATACAAGCAAGTATAACTGAGAAAAATTTTTATGACAAATATATTTTTAAGTATGAAATTAATGAAATACAAAAGTGCTTTACTACTCAGTAAAAAAATATATATATAAAATTGATTTACTTTTAAGTCTTAAGAAAAAGAAGTTGCAATATTTTATTTTTTAAACAGAACCTTTGTTTCTGTATATTGGTGCAAGTTTTTTGATTTTATGGCACATATTTTTAGTTCTAATATAAACTGCATGCGTGAGGTATACTTTTATTACATCGTCTCATTAAAATTTGCTTGTACATGTATTTTTACTTTATGAATATACATTAAATTAGAAAACAAAATTAACAGACTTGGCCAGCGCTCTTTTAAAATGAGCGCGCTCACGCTCATCGCTCACGCTCACGTAAATGAGCGCGCTCACGCTTTCGCTCATGATTTTGCAAATGAGCGCGCTCACGCTCACGCTCATGAATTTTTTGAGCGCGCTCATTTGTCGCTCATATATATATATATATATATATATATATATATATATATATATATAAATTATATCATGCACTTCTGTATAAAATATTATAAAATGCAAACATAAGATGGTTGTGTTATCGAGTTTTTTTTTACTAAGTTTTAATTCAAAAATATTTTTTATTAATATAAAAATAATTAGTGGATAAAAAAAGTTGATTTTTTTTATTAATAATGTCAATCAATGTTTAGTCATGGAACCACTCTAAAAAAAATTGCACATTTTTGTATGTGCATATTAAATTTTATGATGGAAACAAAATTATATACATAAATTATTATGAAAATAAAATAAATGTAAGTACACTTCTGAACCTATATTTACATCACTTTGTTATCAGTTATAATAGTTAAATGATTAACAAATAATAATATATAATATCAGCAGTAAGTCTTGATAATTGTCAACCTCAATTTTAATTAACCTAAAAATTGTCTTTCAAACTGTATTTGTACAGGAGAGAGTTTTCAAATGTTGAATCACTCATACTGCTATAGAAAGAAATATAGCCGGAGAGGGGAAGCAAGGGGACAAGTGGGTGTGTATGTGACCATTCTCCATCTCGAACTTTGTATTGAATGAAACAACAAGTCAAGTATTGTTATTTATTGTAAATAATAGCCAGGTGTTTTGGTTTGGTAAACAATATCACAAGCAGGTAGATTCTACTTGAGAGCTTTTACATTACAACATGAAAACAAAGTTAAAAAAAAAAAAAAAAAAAAAAAAAGAGCGAGTGAGTAAGGGATGAGCGTGTCGCTCAACTCATTTAAAATGAGCGCGCTCACGCTCATGCTCATATTTTCAAAAAAGAGCGCGCTCACGCTCAACTCAAAAAAAATGAGCGCGCTCACATGAGCGTCGCTCAAACAAGTCGCTCATGGCCAAGTCTGAAAATTAATAAAGAGACAATTTTATATCTATAGGTTGAGTGTAAGAGTAAAAACGAGTTTTGCATTAACTTAAAGGCGTAGAACACCTTGAACAAAAAATTTGCCTAATATTCTAACATACCTAAATATCAACGTTAATTTGGATGGAGTCATTGATTTCTAAATTATTTTCCATTTACAAAATGGCAGCTACGGGTTTGTTCACACTAGTCCACGCGCGCGGAAATAGGCAAGCTGTAACGTCACAAACCCGTAGCTGCTTTTTTGTGAATAGAAAATAAATGAGAAATTAATGATTCCGTCCAAATCAACGTTGATATTTAGGTATGTTAGGATAATAGACATATGTTTGTTTTTTTTTGTTCAAGATGTTCTACGCCTTTAAGTAAATGTAATTTACTGATTATATAAAAAATAAATTCAATGGGAATATTTAATGAGAAAATTGGATAAGAATAAAGCATGTTTGGAAGTTTGTTGTATAAAAAGTATAAAATCAATAGTAATGATGAAGGTTTTGGCACGTTAGATGTAGTAATACGAAGATACAATAAAATGACAAATCACAGAACAAGAATGTAATAAAAAATAGAACATAAAAGAAAAAAAAAAACCTTTAAGATACTTTTATTTGAAATATTACGTCAATGATGAAAAATTTTCTAGAAAGACAATTTCTGTAGCATATGACAAGAATACTGGCTATAAAAACACAAATATTAACTCAATATTCTGGAATTGGTTTAAACTTTTTATACAGCATACATACATACATATTATATACACACACACAAAAAAAGTTATTTCTTTGTAAATTAAGTCAATACAATCAAAATATCTATACAAAGCGTCAGCGAAAGTTACAATATATATAAAAAAAAAGTATCAGTCTTTTAATTATTTGTATACTTTTTAATTGATTTGTTTGTCAATGGTATAAATGAAATGCCGCAAGGAGAGAAGAGAAAAAGAAAGGATCTATATACATCGATGATCTTACTTTAAACCATATCTTCTTTTTCCATTGTCGTTTGAAGTAACTTTTATATACGTGCAAAGCAAAAAATAATCCACGTATGAAATCGCAAACAACTCACACCATTATTAAAGCAATATAGGGTGTATGCGGATGACGTCATATTTATTGCGCTTGGAGGCCATACTAGAGTAGTGCATAACATTGCTCAGCATAAGACAAACTTAATTTAAGCCAATTTTCTTTGGGAAATCAGCTCATTTTTTTTGTTATTGTTATTTTTCTCACATACTTGAAGCCATAGACCACATAAAACCACATGTGCTTTTAAATGAATAAACACGAAATGGGATCTTCAAAACTGATGACAATTTTTACCAGAATGTTAAAGTAGCCCCACAAAAGAGTGTGAAAAAACTGTAAAGTATGCAAGTTGCGTAAAAATTCATGTTTATGACGTCAGAAACATGCAAAAATTAGTATGAAAATGTTGTGCGGGTTGCATAAATCGAATTTTCTGATCACTGCTACGGGGCTACTGTTGGGTTTTGAGACAAACTAATGTTATTTATGTTAATCCCATCAAGTGTTTTGTGATATAAATACTTATGTTTTTCTCTGGTCTACTCCTTTAAGATACTAATTCAACATATTTACGCCAACAATGCTCTCAAAAATATTGCATAGTGTTTTTAAACTGTCAAAATGATTTTTTGTCCTATGCCACCCATGTTGTTGAGTTATCCAACATGGCGTCGACTTTAACATGAATGCATAGACCCTTATATATATATATATATATATATTATATATATTATACCATTATACCATCTGCATTGAAGTATGACAAACATTTTCTTTTTATATTATTGCATTAACAATTTGCTAGCTTTGCAATATAACATGACTGACACACAAATTTAATGAATTTGATACTACTGATATATTGTATAATTATAATAACTTATTTTTACGCTTGGCTCGTTCAATAATTTGTAATTGTTTTTGATCTGAATAAAACTTTAAATATATATTCCGAATGAGAAAGTTCATAATAAATTATTAATGATTATATTTATTATGCTATATTTAAAAGCAATAAAATACTTGATGCGAATACTTATATATGGGGTATGAACACTTATTTGTATTGTTATTGAATTAGTCATATATGGGAGAGAACTTAAAGCCCTTGTCAACTTACTTTTTTATCATTTTGAATACTAGATTGATAATTACCATACCTTATTATCCATGAATTAGACACCACCACGTTGATTTTGTATTTATTTTCATTTATTTTTCATTTTGATTGTTATATCACGTATCTGATGTCACAATGTACCACCGCCAATCACAGTCACTGCTCTGGTCACGTGATAAATTTAAGCCCCTCCCTCGAATTCTTTACCCCTATCACGACCCCATCGGTACATTGTGACGTCAGATACGTCAGATATATTTCAGTCAAAATGAAAATAAATGAAAATAAATACAAAATCGACGTGTTGGTGCCTAATTCATAGATAGTAAGTAATAAGGTATGGTAATTATCAATCTAGTATTCTATATCATAAAAAAGTAAGTTGATAAGGGCTTTAAGGCCTGTTCAAACGATGCAATATTTGCATTACGCATTTTGATTGCATGATAATGATTTTAAATCAAGAACTTATTAAATACTCAAAGTCCTCCATAAGACTTAACAATATAAAAAGCTTGATAAAATTTTAGTCTGGTAATATACTTGTTATAATGTACACAAAATACCCATGCATAACAAGTTGGAAGGTAATAAAAAATATTTAAAAAATAACAGAAACATGTTAAGTTGTATTTTGTGTTTTACAGCTATGTTCAATCCTCTACTCACAAAATACTAATTAACTATTGAAAACTATTATACTTTAAAATGTGTCTTAATTCCATGTATTTGTGTTATCATTCATGTTATCAGTTATCATATGCGTAAAAAATTACAATATATTATTCGTAATTATGTAGCTTAATATTATAATCTAATTATTATTTATTTTACAACTAATCAATGTTATTTCAGTAATGTAATACTTGTTAATTTTGATACTGATTTAAGTACTTTTTACATTCTTAACAAGTTTTATTTAAATAAAAAAAGTTACAAAAAAAAGTATAGCGTTGTTGCTTATACAAAGAAATATAGTTATAAGACATTCTTTATAATTAAACTTCTATATTATAATTTACTATTCTTTATTTCAATTTTCATTCAAGATTATTAAATATTATTATTTTATTCAGTTCATTAAATATATAATATTTTTAAAAAATTACCAACTTTCAATATTATAATATTTTTTATTTTTTAAAATTAGAGACAATTTGAAGAAAATTTAGAAAAAACATTTAGTTAACACAGGAATTTTTTTCTGAAAATTATAGTAAGTTTAAATAAAAATATTTTAAATTAAATATAGCCATAAAATGAATAGGCCTGATTTTTACTTGTATTTGATGTCAATATAGACCTTTTAATATACGTGTGTTAGCCTAAACATATATTCAACATTTAAAACTTTATCCCATTATTTTTTAAGACTCTCTGCAAATCGTAAAATGTTTCTCTACAAACCTCTGTCTTATGTTTGAATCTCTGCAAACCTTACGCTCATTTGTATGTACTTTTTCAAAGTACATACCATGATCACGCCCATATACTGTTTTTTCATCTAGACGTACTGTTTACATATGCATAAATTAAAAATTCTAAAAAAAAAGGAAAAAAAAAAGTTTTTATGTTTTCTTCTTTTAGTAAAAGTAATGCAAAAGAATCATAAAAATTCTAACCCAAAACTACAACGACAACCAAGGCATAAAATAATTCTATACAATGTTAAAAAAAATTACAAAATTTAGAGCTATTGAGTTAATAGAAAATTAAGAGATGCTATGATATGTTTTTTCTCTCTTTTTACACATTATGTTTAATATTGGATTAACTATTATGAATAAAAGAAAATAATAACTAAAAATAAAGATAATAGTAAACAAGTTGATTAATTTAGTAGAAAACATGCAATAAATATACGTAGTCGACAATCTTTTATAAATTCTCTTTGATAAAAAAAGGATATAAAAAAATGCTATTAAAACTTTGCTTACGGTTGTGATTATATCTTCATTATTTTTATATAAAAACAAAATAAAAAATAATCTTTATAAAGGAACAGAAAATTAAATTTAAAAGCACATTTTGATGAAGAACTTTTTTTTTATCGTATTTTATATATGGTATCAAAACACCACTCTGCTTCTCTTATCGATATTATTATTACTTTGGTATTTAATAATAGTAAAATGTTGCTTGAATAACGTAATGAATAATTTATCATTATTTATTCTAATTTTGTGACCATAAAGTAATGTAAATTATGTTATATTATGTAACATAATTTATATCATAGAATAATATTTATTTATTATGTTGTTCTATAATGTAAAATATTTGAGATTGATAATTAGGTTCTGTACCTGATTTTGCAAAAAAAAAAAAAAAAAAAAAAAAAAAAAAAAAAAAAAAAAAAAAAAGGCTTAATTGTTATTATGATTAGTATTTTTTTTACGAGTAGTATGATGAAAGCTTATAATAAAAACTTGCTGCCGAAAAAATTAATACCAATATTTTTTAAATGATAAAATAGAGATAAATCAATATACTTCTGCAGTACAAGTAAAGAAAATTAATTAGCTTTATCAACCTTGTTTTAATAATTACAGTGTCCCAAAATAATTGAGTTAAATTTTTACATAACATATAAAAGTGATTTAATCAGAATGAATATTATATTTTGATGGTTTATTAGCATACTATACAACGGGACTAAAACTGTTTTAATTAAACAAAGTGCTCTCATTGTTAGATTGTTAATGCTTTTTTTCTACTATTCATTGACGCTTTTAATATTATTTTGCTCCATCATCCATCAATAAAAAAGCACTCATTTTTATAAAATTGTTTTATGCAAATTTAAATTTAATGAAATTAAAAAAAGGAGTAGAAATGCGAGAACAATATAAAAGATTCTTAATTAAATTTAAAGAAAAATAAATCGTATTACGAAAGACAATACAACACAATTAGGAAAATGAAAATGTACAAAGAGAAAAATAAAGTGGGAGTCTCTATACAAAATAATTTAAGAGTCAATTACGTCGTCAATTTATTTTATTTAAATAAGTTTTATATGTTTACATTATATATATAGAAGAAAATTAAATTTAATATGTATTGAATGTGAAAATTAATTTTTTACATTTTAAATAAATGATCTAAAATTAATTACGTTATTCATTTTGCATTTCTCTGTGCTTTAGTATTTTTTTTTATTTGTACTTTCTTATAACTATAGAGATAAAAACGTTTTTTTTTTTTCAGGAATTGTTATGATATTTATAAATGTAGATATAATGTACAGTACAGTACATACAAAAATGTTTTTTTTTTTTTTTATGTAGCTATGTAGCTAAAATTGTTAAAGGCGTAAAACACTTTGAACAAAAATCATGTCTGATATACTAACATACCTATATATACATATATACATAAAATATACATATATACTTATACCTAAATATCAACGTGGATTTGGCCGGAGCCATTAACTTCTAATTTATTTTCCATTCAAAAAATGACAGCTGCGGGTTTGTGACGTCACAGCTTACCTGTTTCCGCGATCGTGGACTAGTTAGATGTGACGTCACAAATCCGCAGCTGCCATTTTGTAAATGGAAAATAAATTAGAAATCAATGACTCCAGCGAAATTAACGTTGACATTTAGGTATGTTAGGATATTAGGCAAGCTTTTTTGTTCAGGGTGTTCAACGCCTTTATATATATTTAATTCAAATTATTTATTTATTCAGCAACAGAGCAAGTCCACAAGTACTGAATACAATATGGTAATACTTGCATAAATTATTTATATTTAGTTTTTTTTTCTCCTTGGCTTTTTATTTTCAACTTACATGCGGTCCATAATTTTTAATAGATAATAGTGAAGACGTTTCCACAGATCTTTGGAGATTACGAAGCTATACTTTCAATAAATAACTTTTTACCTATTGTGAAATGTGAATATATTATAGTATTGTTGTCAGATCGTTTTTAAATAAAAAAATTACATAATTAAAAAAAAACTATTAAAAAATATACAGGTAAATTAGCAACACTAAAATCAATAAATTCTAGTTATTAAATTAAACGGAATGTTATGCATATAATTAAGTGAAAAATGGCGTGCAATGACGAGCTTGTTGTTTTGTTGTAATTTAATATGCAATTTAACACCTAATTACGTAAAACTAATTTGATATGTTAAACAAGTTACGAGCTTTTCGCTCATATTATTTTTAATTTTATTTGTAAATATCACATTTATATTCCAATTCTATTAAAATTGGTTTTACAATGATATAATGTATAATATCAGTTTTTGAAATTGACTTCGATAATTTTGTTTATTTTCCGTCCTTTCTGATAATACAAAAAAATTATGTTAATTTCATGTTTGTTTTGTCTTTTGATTCTGTTTGAATCAATTAAAAAGATTGTCTGCTATATAATGAATAAATTAACTCATTTTAAGCATTTTTATTATAATTCTATGTGTTGGATTATTTCTCGACTAGTGAAAGAGTCCAACTTCTAGCTTGTTAAAAAAAATCAATTAGAGCTAATTTACTTAAAGAAATAATTAGTAATATCTAAAACAAAGATAAATTATGAAAAAGAAACCATCGCGATTGAGCATGTATACATAGTTTATTGGAAAAGCTAGAGGAAACGAGCAAGGGTTTACCTTAGTAAAGAGATATCCTAGTTTGCTGAAAAATCTTCCCAGCACAGAGATGATAATTAACTTATTATCGATAGCTTTCGTTACAAGACTACAAGATAAAAAAAATATGTTGCACCTTCATCGGTTTTTACAGATTTTAGAAAGAGAAAGTACAAAGGCACTTCTGTACTACGTTTCTCTCTTTTGTTCTCTGCTTTTCTTCTTATGGTGAAAGCTTTCTTTGAAATATCTTTATTATCTCTGTGCTATAGGAAGATTTTGCAACAAGCCATAGAACTTCTCTTTAAATGTGGTAATAAAGACCCTTCCTGGTTTCCTGTATTCTTTCCTTTTAACTTATCATAATGCTTAAAAAAAAAAAAAAAAAAAAGTATTTACATAAAAAAAAATTGCATTGTAAGTGCCTTACAATAATTGAATGCATTATATACAGTATAATACTTACAGGAGCCTATGTTTCTCTCACATGCTCAACTATTACTATATAAATATCGATATTGCCATAAAGGAAACCATTTAACTCTATAAAATTTATTTTGACTTTTATGACGGTAAACTATTTGATTTAGTTAAACAACTTGGAAGTTGTTACATATAAGTCTTTATACCCTGCCCTCATATGAAATCATAGAAAACAATGGAAAGAATGAAATGTTCACATTCTTTTATAAAAGCAAATAATGCTATATCCTCTCGTAAAGTACACATGTTGCTATTAATACGCATTAAAAGTAAGCACACTCTATTTTTTCATTGATTTGTAATAATTTTTCATACTTTGTAGCGATGTGAACTTCCTATCTTACATTTTATACATTTCTAAATTGTGTTAAATATGTCCATTTTTGGAAATCAATTATATATATATATACAGTATATATATATACAGTATATATATATATATATATATATATATATATATATATATATATATATATATATATATATATATATATATATATATATACATACACACACACACACACACATACGTAGTTTAAAAAAGTTTATTGTAAATATTCAAATAATATAGTACGTAAAATAAACTAACGAAATTCGTTAAAAAAAAAAAAAAAGTAAAGAGAGACACACTTTTACAGTTTCGTTTATATATAATATATATAATTAAAATTTGAAACTATAGTAGTTAACAGTATAAAGTAATATAATACATGTAAAATAATAAAACTAAATAATAGTTTGAACATGTAAAGCTATTACAATTTATAATTATTATATCATATAAGACACAATAGCAAGTATATAACGTTGATCTGGTAAGTGAATTTCATGTGAATCTCTTTAACTATAACATTTAATATATTTTTTTTTAGCTTAACGAGGATAGAAAACAAGCAAGAAGTCTTTCTTGTATGAGTTTCATTGCGTCTTTAACATTTTGTGGCTCTGCTTGCACGTGCTTGAGGTAATACTCTGTACTATAAAATGTAAGATTTTCTTCATATATAGTCGTGAATTTAAACTACTACGTGTCTTAAGTCAATAGTTTTGTTCACTGCGTCAAACGTATGTATGTATGTGCTGTGTGGGAGAATGAATATAATAATGTAAGTTTAGCTATATTATCATTCTGTCTGACTACGCATTAATTTAGACATTTCAACGTTGCATTATCTTGAAATTGATGAATGACCAACTTAAAGAATTTCTAATACATTAATTACATTATAGTAATATGATTTTGGAAATGAAAAAACAAACAAATTTAATAGCATTCAAAAGAGAGTTAAAAGTTTTCCTAATGAATAAGCAATATTACTCAGTTGATGAATATATGAATGATGACACAATTTAAATACAAATTTTGATGTGATTATTGTTGAACATCGTTGTTGTATAATTATTATGTATGTGCTTGTAAATATTTTATTGACAATCTTAATCTCTATACTCAATCTCTCTATGACATAATCTCTCTCTATGGACAATCGGACAATCTCTCATTTCAAGGCAATAATCTAAACTAGTGCATTTTAATTGTATTATGAATGTAGGATGAAAGAAATGGAAATTTTGAATTTTAAATAATCGAATTCCATTGACCAAATAATCCAATTGCTTTATTTTATAGCTACTTTCATTACTTTCAATATCTACATAAACATATTAAAAAAAAAAAAAGAAAAAAAAAAAAAAAAAAAAAAAGGATAACCATATGCAGCAATATCTTAAAATTTATCGCTAACACTTTACCTTTTGCTTTTAATGGTATGTTTTTATTTGAAAATAAATCAAGCTTCAGTACTACTAGCTTTTATGCTAATCATCCAAAGAATTAAATACCTAAATACATTCTTTCCTTTTCTCGTAGCTGCATTATTAAAATGCAACAGTGGTTCTTTAAATTGCATGCCTGCATGGAACTGAACATTTAGAATAATAATAAAAATAAAAAAGTCTGTAGTTGAGAATACTGCAAAGTTCAAAGCATCTAGGTCACAAAATGATGTTACAATACGTGTGTATATAACAATGAGGAAGGTGAATTGAAATTTTTTTGTTGAGTTTATGATATTTTTGGAAAGAGCTTTAACGAATTTTGAGGCACTATTTTTTTCTTAGGACGATTGGAGCATGCGAAGTATTTTTAATTAATTTTTGAAAATCAGCCTAGAAAGCCTGTAACGTCATCAGTCCACTTTTTTCTCGGCAAATACTAATTGTTCGGGGCTCAGTAACCAGTTTAATAAAATCAGCTCGTCCTCAAGATTTCAAAAAACTGGCCACTGAACCTTCTACGGTCAATACTTTTTGAAATAAATGCCCAATTGATGACGTCACAGGCTTTTTAGGTTGATTTTCAAAAATTTATTAAAAATACTTTCCATACTCCAATCGTTCTAGAAAAATACCACCGCAAAATTTTTTAACGCTCTTTTCAAAAATGTCATAAAAAGTGGGGGTTAAAAAGAATTCATCTTCCTCATTACTATACTATTATAATTATATACCTTTCATAGAAATATTTAATAATGTACCATACATATTTTATACTTTTATCTTTTATAGTATTTTTATAAAAGAAGTTTCACACGTTTTACTACGTTTTGCATACATAGGTTTCAAATAGAAAACTATTCCTTACACGATATACGATGTTTTTATTTGATATGATATGTTATTTATACGTATAATGTTTTTATATTCATAGTAAATTCTAAATTTATACATGAATGAAGTCATAACTTTAATGAGATTTTCTTTTTTTTTTTTTTTTTATACAGATAAATACATTTTGCTGATGCATATGTATTTTTTTCTATCATAATATCCTCTTGCGTTTGCGACATAGTTTACATGCGACTGAGTTTCATGATGTAATATCAAAGTTTCAAAGAGTTCTATTTCAAAATTAATTCAACCGCATTTTGTAAGTAATTAAATATTTCTTTAAAAAAAAAAAAAAAAAAAAAAAAAAAACTATTTGGTTTTGGAGAAACAAAAGTTTGATCAAAATTTTAATAGCTCATGTACCCGTTAAGTTAATTTTTGATGAAATGCAATTCGTCTATATTATAGTGTATGCAATTTCTATTTGATTTTTTACAAATATTTTTTTTTTTTTTTTTTTTTTTCCCCCCAGAAAATATATGTTTCAAAACATGCTGTATTCATGCTTATATACATACATTATATTGAAATTTAGACCACAGTGTAGGAATAGTTTGGATACTTTGTGATTTTAATATGATTTAAACACATTTTCTGTTTTGCTAAAAATAAATAAATTGTTAAGGGTGCGATCCATTGAAGCACTTTTTTGATCTAAAGACATTAAGAATCTTATAATTCTAGGATTTCCTAAGAATAGCTAGAAACTCTAAGACCTTGTTGGTGACCTATAACTACTTTGATGAATTATTGTTTGTTTGACATGGATATTATTGATTACTTTAACGTTGTTGCTGTAAAGTTTTAAGTGAGATCCAAATAAAAGAAATCGGATTAAAATTGTACTCTACATTTTTTTTTAGAGATTTCTTTTTAATAATACATGACTTTAATTTCATATTAAAAATACATCAACCTATAAATTATCTTTTTGATTGTGAATACAATTTATTTAGAGTAAAAACATATTTTCATAACATAAATGTACAATGCATGATAACATACCAAAGTTTATTTATACCAAACAGCAAAAATTGAATTTTAAGACAGGAACATTTTTTATAATTATTTATTAGTTATAAAATTATGATGTTATCAAAGAAAAAGTAAATAAGATGAAGAACCGAGATGACGAACTAATGAATTTATATTTTCAGAAGCTCATCTCAACGTAAGATTAAATATAAATTTATTATTTACTTGAATTTAGATGGAAAATTAAAATATACTTAAAATTAAGAAAAACAATAAACATTTTATGTTGTGTAATATTGTTGCATGTTATTTTTATCAGAGTATATTTATAATCAACCTAAACTTTTAATATTAAAGGAGTAGACCAGAGAAAAACAAGCATTTATATCACAAAACACTTATGGGATTTACATAAATAACATTAGTTTGTCTCAAAACCCAACAAGCCCCGTAGCAGTGATCAGAAATTTCGATTTATGCAACCCGCACAACATTTTCATACTAATTTTGGCATGTTTCTGACGTCTTAAACATGAATTTTTACTTAAATTGCATACTTTACAGTTTTTTCATGCTCTCTCGTGGGGTTACATTAACATTCTGGTAAAAATTGTCATCAGTTTTGAAGATCCCATTTTGTGTTTAATGTTTATTCATTTAAAAGTACATGTTGTTTTAGTGGTCTATGGCTTTTAATTCATGGAATAATTATATAAGTATAGCGTATGTAATAGTAAGTTTTTATAAAAATTATTCCATTGAATTTTGAAACCATAGTTATTACAAACAAATATAATATTGTTGTGTTGTTTTTTTTTTTTTTTTTTTTTTTTTGCTTTATTCATATTCAGTAAACAGGTATTCATTGCTTTTGCTTGCTGTGTTTTACAATTCTAAATAAATGTTACCATATGGAATGTTATAAAAAAAGAAAGATAAAATTAGTTAACAAAAAATAATAATAATAATAAAGTATGTAACGTATTCAATACGATGCTTGAATTTAATTGTGATAATTGTTTTGTAAAATTCTCTTTATCTCACTCATTCAATTTCACAATGTTGCAAAGTAATTTCAAATACGTAATATACATTTTAATAACATAAAATAATACCAACATTTAATTTACATACTGTATATATATAAATGATTAGGAATTCATATTAGCACTAAAAAAACTATTTAAACACAATTATTTTTAGTACAAATAAGATACTTGGTACGAAGAATTCATTTAATTGCTACTTTTTTTGTCTGTTTACTTATACAGGCTACAGCAAAAGACACCAAAACGTTGATAATAATTATCATGACATTATTTAATTTCCAAATTGTTACTTTGATAGTTTTATTTTACGTAGTTTGTATACATTTTAATATAAATTAAATTTATTAAAAAAGATTAATTCAAAATACACACCAATTTGTTTAAAATTCTCTTTAAAAACAGTTCTTAAAAAAGCATGTAGATGGTGCTTAACCTTTAAATTTGTTAGTTAAGTTCTCTAAAATTTGTGTGTTATTTTTTGCATGCAAATTGCATTACTTGAAAACTTTTATTCTTTGAATGGTAAATAAAATTTTAACTATATACTTAAAAGCACTAGTCATCAAGTATATACATATATACATTGTTTTAGAAAATCCAATAGTAATTAATCATTTTCTTTAAACATAACATTTAGAATCTTTATGAAATTTGTCTTTGTAAAACTGTTTACTAACAAGAATCTTGTTATAAACCATATTAACGATGCATAATATACAGGATTATTATTCATAAGTTGTTATGATGCACGTGTAACTTGATTGATTATAAACCTCTGTATTTTAATGCGTAGTAAAATAATTGATAATATACTTTATTTTCTATAAAGAAATAGATCAATATATATTTAACTTATATGGTTTCAACGTATATTTAAGAAGATTTATTATGTTTTTTTTACACGCATTATATATTTTTCATATCATATTTTTTCTTAGTAATGTACAGTACGTAGTTTATTACATATATTTACGTAAAGATAATTAATCACACTGTTAACATAGAGAGACTACTATACTGACAAGAAACGTTATTGTTCTATGAAAAATGACAAAATTTTATAAATATATAGAAATCTTTTATGTTATTAAAAAAAATTGTTTGTATTATTTTTGTTTTGTTATGAAGTTGCCCCTTTTTTTTTTTTTTTTTGTTCCTTGATCCAATATTTTGTATTTTATTTGTCACACTGCTTCCTCAGTGGTCTTCAAAAACAGTTTTTTTTCCCTTTCTCTACTTTAATTTAAAACATAAAAAAAGGACAACTAACTGCAAGAAGTTACAAACGTTTTTCTCTTGCTTGCTTTATTATTTTGTGTGTGTGTGTGTGCTTTTGATAAAAAACACACACAATCCAATGACTAGTAAACAAAGGTCCAATATTTATTTTATTTTATACTTTTTTTATTGTCAAAAGAACAAACAAACAATATCAAAAAATACTTAATCTGAAGTGGTAAGAAAATATTACTTTCATTGTTTCATATTAATGTAAGTGTTTTGCTTCAATAGAGCTTAAATTTTTTACATTAATGTTATTTTTAAAGTACCAATTATCTCTGAAAAAAATACTGCATTTGAAGTATCTATCTGCTTTTATTTGAAAATTTTATACAATACATTAAGTCCAAATATGTATTTTTATCTGTTTAATAATCTGATAGAGTTTAATATTTTTATGAAAATAAAATGTACTTTTTTAGATTTTTAACAACAATTTAACTAGTTTTAATGTAAATTTATAAAAATAGATATTTTGCCAATCCTATTGGCTTAGGTTGTAAATATTCACAGATGATTTTTATCGCCTCTCGTCGTAACCTTAAATATTATTTTAAAATCCTAGAAGTGCTGGTGGATATATAAAAAAAAAGTCGTATAAATTAATAACAAAGTGAGCACTTTAAGAAATTGATTTTTATTTTTTAAATTTAAAGAGCTGATACGCATTAAATTGTCCAGAAATTATATTCCATTTATCATACATTGACATTAATAGCTACTGAAACTAACATTAAATTATGTGATAATATTAGTAGCAGACCAAAAGTATAATATTATTTTCAATCGTAAAAAAAAAAAAAAAAAAAAAAAAAAAGTCCATAAAAACCATGTTAAAATATTACACATTATATAGTATTCAATGTTGTTACGAGTAATATGTGTATCTCGTTTTTTGTCACGACGATCATAATGTATATCTCGTTTTTTGTCACGCGTAGCAAAATTACATCTCGTTTTTTCTCACGCGAAGCAGAATGTGTAAGTCAAGCGCCATCTACATAACTCTCAGAAACGAGATAAACATTTTGCTTCGCGTGACAAATAACATACATATTACTCGCAACAACATCGATTATATTATAATATATTACCAATATCTTTTGTTTTCCTTGAGTAATATAAACATTTAATTTAATTTATTAAATTTCAGTATGACGTATTATGTTGTATTTTATAATATATTGAGAGAGAACTTAATATTTACGTTAGGTAAAGCTTTAGGTTTCTACATATATACACTGTGTCATCAAAGCTTATATTATAAACTATATACATAGTACATACAGTATAAAACATCAAATACAGTACATAGTTTGTCGGATTTAAGTTAGATATTATAATGAGGCAATATATATATATATATATATATATATATATATATATATATATATATATATATATATATATATATATATATATATATAATATAATATAACATTCATGAATAAATAAGCCATCTAAGTAAACGTGGGTCTCAATGATAATATTCAATATTATACTATTAATTTATTTCACCTAACAAGGAAATGTGATATACAAATTATATAACTGTGATTTTTGACTTGGAAAAACATTAAGTTTGTTAAAATATCAGTTTTCAGATAAGCTTGTTTGAAAATGTACTGATGGTAAACTTAAAATTTGTTGTTATTCAGGCGTATTGATGTTATACATTTAATTTGAACATCTATACAATATGAAAATAGATTTAGTTATGACAACCGTTAGTAACATGGACAAAATAAATACTAGGAATACAATATTTGTAACATAAATATAGTAATTTACATTCAAAACAGTTATAGAATTATCTAATTAAACATGTTACATGAAGTAAAATAAATTGAAACTAAATATTCTATGTTATTATGTATAAAATTCTATAAATGATTTAATTAGAGCATAAATAATTAATAAATTAAGTAGTTAGTTGAATATATTGAATAAGTTACTATATAATGTACTACATAAAAGGAAAATATGCTATTGAACATAAATAAATTGGGTTTATATTGCATATTAGATGCATTGGGCGTTAAAATTGTTTTTGATCTAAATGTAAGTGTAGCATGAAACGACAGGGGCTTTGCTTTTGGTACAAAAAGCTATATTATATATATATATTATTCCTCAAAGAAATCGCAAAAGAAGCAACTTGATTGTGAGTCAGCTTTTTCATCCTTTTGATAGAGTCTTCTTAATACTATGATAAAATTGGAGAGTATCGTTCTAAAGGGAGAAATAAGAAACCAAGATTTTAAATGATAAAGGAAAAAAAATCAATTTAATGGAGATGCTATAGGCTTTTAAAAATTAACTTAAAATTTGATGATTAAGTTTTAAGTATGAGATAGAAATTGTGAAGTTATGTGCCACAGACGTGTTGAAGTGTTTTTATTGAAAATTGTTTTTATATTATTAATTAAACAATATGAGCAGTTTTGATATTATCTAAAGAAACCTGTATGAGCATTATTTTTGGAGATTGAACTGTACACAAAAGGTTTAATTTTAATATCAAGTATATTTTATACAGAAATGAAAAAAAAGTCAACATTTCATTTGCAATATATAAGGACAATGAAACGATATTTATCTCGTGACTCAGGTAATTAAAACGTATTTAAAAGGGGGTAAATGACCGACTGATATCTCGCAAACTATATAGCGATTTCCAGTCCAAGTTTGTCACCCTCTGTAGAGAGAGTGAACATTATTTTATTCAACTAAATTAAGCTTTATTACAATAAGCATTTTTGTTATCTTAGAACTTAATTGCAAACATTCACTAGCATACTAATTTACATAATGCAGAATTCCACTCACAAAAATGCAAAGACATAAAAAAAAATTCGTTTAATTCTTTAATTTAAAGCTTACGTATATTTTTTTTTTATAATAAAGTTGACTGGAAAATAAAACTACTTACAGAACTACGTTTTGTCTGTCAGTTGTTCTTATCTAAAGCAACGTTCGTTTGTTTTAACATCTTGCTGAGTTTTATTTTATATCAAAAGTCACGATTGCTCTGTTTTAAATGTTCACCTTAGAGCTTAAACTAGCACACAAAAGTCGTAAAATCTACAGGAATCGCAAACAGAGTGTGTTAAATAAACAACTACTTCAGTTGGCGAACTATAGAACACTAGATTGCCGTAGTGGTTGGTAAAGTGCACTTTAATTAAACCCTAGTGAGATTTTTATTGTGTTTATACTATGGAAAAAAATAGGAAAAAAATTGGAAAAAAAAAAAAAAAAAGGAAAAATTATTTTACGCTTTATATTTTTATATAAAAGTAAAATATTAAATGAATATTAAGCTTTCATTGAGTAATGGTATTAAAATAAAATCCATAAAATTTAAAAAAGTTTATGTTTTAATAAAGTTTGTAAAAATTTGCTGAAAAGTTAATTTGTATACAAAATAATGATTGTTATAATAATCTGATATGATTTTTTTTAATTATATTTTTGAATATTTAATGATAATTATAATACACTTTTAACATATTTTTAAATTGTACCAAAATGTTTAGTTTTATACAAAATCATGACAAAAAAATTAATTTGATTTTCAAAATTTTTAAAGTCAAGTCCTTTTTTTTAAGGGTTCTAAATACATGGCTTGTAGCTCAAAAAAAAAAAAAAAAAAAAAAAAAAAAAAAAAACTTCAAAAGTTTATAATGCCATTTGAAAGTTAATTGTAACAGCTACCTATGATAAAATTTTCAGAACCCGTGACCACCAGATAAGAGAGAAAATAATTATTGAAATTAAAATGGGCTCTTATGGGACTAAAGCTTTAAAAAATCCTAATTTAAAATGTAGCATGATGACCTTCAATTTTTTTTTTTTTTTACATTTTTAAAGATGCCTTACCCTAATGTATCAGTGTGTAAAATTTTAGATTTTTTTTTCTTTACAATTTTTTAGTCAAATCCCGCAGTACCTGATTTCCCGCCTTAAATAATATCTACAGGAACCAATATTATTACGTCTCAAAGTTTATATGATGGGTGGCACCAGAGTAACATATATACAGTAGACAATAAAATAGAAACAATTGTTGTTTTGAACATAAAAGTTTATAGCTTGTATGTATTTTTATACTTCGCAAATATAAAATCCTTTCGTAAAATATATGTACAAATATAATACGCATACATAAAAAAGTATTATTATTTTACGTATTAAAATGATATTTTGAACTATAAAAAATATCGTAAATTATAATTTATATAAGAAATATTTTCTTTATGTGGTGACATTGTTCATTTATCACAATTATTTGTTTATATTGTTGCATATCACTTTGTCAAACATTTATTATTTTTATCTGTCATTGTTTTTTTATATCCTATATTTTAGAGATATATTCTATTATTTTTATTTTTCCAGCTTGTAATCAATATGTATTACCTGTCTTATTCTATTTACAATCATATATATTTCAATATGAACGAATACTTTATTATTCAATATTATAATGTTTATAATAGATATTTTTGCTATTTCAATAAATTGTATGCACACTTGAAAAAAAAAACTATTTCTAAGCCAGGCTTATTTGCCTATATATAGATATAATAATATTGATATAATTATATAGTATATGAGACAGAGACAGAGACAGAGAGAATACAAAATTGTTATAGATTTTCTACCTCATTTAATAAATTTTGTAGATATAATTCCGCCACATAGTTCTGTTTAAAATTTAAGGAAAAACATCCCAGAAAAAACAAAAAAAAAAGAAAAATCTATATTTTACCTCATAAATATGTATCCTGAATGTATAGGCAACTCGGGCAACAGACATGACCACAAATTTGCATAACCTTTCAGGATAACAAGCTTATATCGCTCTCAGCTTACTTAACACATTTTTTTTTAAAGTATAGTATAGATAGTATATATATAGTTATAGTATAAAATAGTATTGCATTCCAAAAAATTATTTTTTGTAGAATATATTTTTAAGTGTCTTAAAAATAAACTAAATGAATAATTAAATAAAAACTGAGTCAGCACCTGGAGTGAGCCAAATACTGTACGTAGTTATTATTGTAACCTCCTCTTTAGTCATATACGAAATTGACAACCTTTTAAAATTTGTTACTTAAAATATAAATGAAGATGTCTACTGTACATTTAAAAATAATAGAGAAGTATTTAGTGGAGCATTAAGTCAAGTGACGTGCAGTCAATCTTTGAAGTGACGTGATTGACATAATTCGTCCCCCTTGCTAACTACATACACGTTAAATACTTATTCACGTGCTATGTAGAAAATGAAAACTAGGACATAACGTATAGTGCTGTTTTAAATAAGTAAGAGTATATTATTAATTCATACCACATTATGTTGGTATGGTAAATATGTACTTTAATTAATTGAATGTCTTTGTTTAATTTTATTTCAATAGAAAACTATTTGATTTTGAAGAAGTTGAGGTATATAAAATATAAATATTTAATTATAGCAAAATTTTGAAATAACAAGAAAATGTAGACTGATTTTTATTAAAGACGAGTACAGTAAATAAAACAGACTTTTATTTTTTATATAATCATCAATTCTTATTTTTATAGTTGTGTAAATTTAAATAAAAATTTTTAATGGTTTTTGTCTAAATCATAATCTATCTCATGACATTTTATTCAATTTTTTAATTTGTCTACGAATATTCTAATTTCAAAATCTGTTTATCAAACTTAAAAGCTTGGTTTTGGATATTCTCTAATTTTACATCTAGTTTTTCAATGAAGGGGTCACGTTTTTTAACTATTTTTTTCTTACATGTTAATACATTAGATTTAGGGATTGAGATACAAACTTTAAATTCAGGAGTAGGGGATTTCAACTCTTCTACAATTTCTTGTTGTTTTCTAGCAATATGTTTATACACATGATTCATAGTTCTCTTAATTGTGTTTTTAATTTTCCGTGGTTTTGAAATAGCAGAGAATTTAATTTTTCTGTATTCTATGACTGACATTTCATGCTTGCGTTGAGCATTAACTTTCATTTGTTTTTTCATTATTTTAATTTTATTTTTATCCCTCAATAATTTTAAAATTCCATTATTAGTAGGTTGGCTGGTCATAGAAGCCAAATTTTTCTCATTTATTATTTGTGTATTTAATTCATCCTCACTTTTTAATATTTGCGAATTGATAAACTTTTCATACATTTTCATTAAATTCTCATATTTGTATTTTCCAGTTTTAACCCCGTCTGCTAGATTGTGAATTATATTTAAATATTCAGAATCTAAAGCATCATTTTTAGCTTCCTCTGTATTTTCAACTTTTTTATTCGTATTAAATATATTTTCTTCTAAAATAATATTTACTTTTTCTACTGAAGCTTCATGACGATTGTTATTAAAAAGCTCTTTTTTAACTTGTTCTACAATTTTTGCATGCTTAGGAGGTATTTGAACAATTTTACGATATAAATTCCTTTTAGCAATTTGAATTTTTTCCATCTCATGTTGTTGTCTTACTTTTTTCTCATTTTTATTTTTAGGAAGTTTCTTATAAATAGTCATAAGAGGTTTATTTTGATTTGATTTTAACTCAATTAATTGTGCTAGAGTAAAATTATTATCTGTTATATTTAATTCAAAAACTAATTTTAAATAATCATTAAATATTTTTAATTGATGAAGATAAAAATTATACCAGTCATTATATACAACTTTACGTTTTACAGATTGTAACCAATTATTTAAAAATTGTTCAGGATCAAATTTTAATTTGTCTTTTGAATTTTCTTTTATCTTGATCGCTAAACTCAACAACTTTTGACGTATATTATATGATACTGTCATAAATTCTAAAGTAAAATTCATTTCTGAATTTGTTTCTTCAATTTTTCTTTCTTCTTCAATATTTGTATCAATAAATAATTTTAATTGATTTTCAATATCATTTTTCACTTCTTTCTCCAAAAGAATGTCATCAAACATAAATAAAATAACAGGATCGTTTGATGAAGAATATAAAATCCAATCTTCAATTTGAAGTAATTCATTTTGTGTAAAATAATTATTGATTTTTAATATTTCTGATATAGGTTTTAATGATTTATTATCTTTTACCATCATTTCTATATTTTCCAATAGTTTAGACTCCATATACTCTGGAGACAATTCTGTATTTTTTCTTCTTTTAAAAATTTCAACCCATTTCTTTCCATAAATAGTTTCTGATATATCTTCACGTCTATTCAGCACATAAATAAATTCTATTATTTTTTCCCATCTTTGTTTATTTCTTTCTTTTTTGTTTTGCTTTTCTTCTATTTGTTTCATACGACTTTTACAAAATTCTTCATATTTTTTACTGACTTTCAGTAAATATTTTTCTAGTGTTATTAAATTCTTATCAAGAGGTATATACGTATATTTTGATTTTATTTTACTTTTTGCTGTTTTCTCTTCTTCTCTTATTTTTGTTACAATTTTTTTATTTTTTGACTGTTTTTTAGTTTTCATTTCTTCAATTTGTCTTTTTTGTTTTATTTCATCTTTTCTTGCTTTTTTTCGAATTTTTTGCAAATTTTTAGTACGAATAAAGTTCATTCGATTTTTTGTGATCAAAAAATGAGCATGATTTACAGTCTTGACATTAAGTTTTGAGTCAAATTGAGCTGTATTTTCTAAATAATTTCTTACGTTTTTATCAAATTGCTTAAAATCTTCATATAATATTAAATCATATTCATGTTGTGTAGTTTGATCTAGGGTTGTTGCTCCAATAGCAAGCTTTGCTTTTACTTGCTGTAATAATTCTCTGTCGTTCTTGGCTGAAAATAATAATAATAAAACTTACGTTTTAGCCAAAGAAATTACCATTTTGTTATTTGAGCAACCATAAAAATTATATAAACTTTAAAATAATAGTATGCAAATGAATGCTTAAAAAAAATAGACTCTTTCACGTACGTATGAATATACACCATGAACACTGCACCCTACCGAATGTCAGAGTATATTCATAGAACTTTTAGCTAATAATTTAGCTACCAAAATACACATCTCATTTTTTTTCTCATTCTAAAATTAAATACTTACGTTCATTATCTTCCTCCTCATCCCAAAATCCAAAATCAAAATTTTCACTCACTAAAAACTCACTCATAATTTTATATTTATACTTATCACCAAAAAAAGAGGAGGTTATTAAAATATCCTTTAAATGGTATTTATATCTTGTAACAATGTCAAAGAATTCAAAGTTACAACAATCATTACTTTTATTAACGGACTTATGTTGAAATTATTTGAAAAACAACTTAATTTTTAGAGAGAAATGTACAATTTTTCCTCAAATCTGAAAAGTGCACATATATATTAAAAAAAAATCCGTAACTTTGCGCAGCAAATAACTTAATAGCATGGATTTAATTAGTAACAATTAATTTCCTGCTCAAAAGTCAGAGAAAAATTCAAATGGTATAATAAAAGTAGAAATAAATACGATTGTAATAATAATATTATTATTTTCTTTAATCGCTGTACACAAAGCTATACAAAGTTTAAAAGTTAACCGCTTCATTTTTATTAAAAATCAATAGTAGCAACTTGCTATGATAAAAATTTCAGGAGCCGTGACCGCATCATATAATAAAATTTTGTATATGGTACCCTCCAAAGTTTTTACATATTTGAAGTAATAATCCTCAAGTATAATCGTTTAAAACATATATTTTTAGTAAAATCACCGCAGTAACTTGTTTTCATTTTTCTTAAAATCTGTCAGCCATAAGGGTGTATGCGGATAACGTCATATTTATTGCGCTTGGAGGCCATACTGGAGTAGTGCATAACATTGCTCAGCATACGACAAACTTCATTTAATCCAATTTTCTTTAGGAAATTGATTAATTTTTTTTATGTGTTATTTTTCTCACATACTTGAGATACTAATTCAACATATTTACAGCATCAATTCTCTCAAAAATATTGCATAGTGTTTTTAAACTGGCAAAATGATTTTTTTCCTATGCCACCCATGTTATTGAGCTATCCAACATGGCGTCAACTTTAACATGAATACATAGACCCTATAATTTGCCTACAGAAATTATATATATATCGTGACGCTTGATTTTTAACCTTAGTTTACTCTTTTATTTTAACTCCTAGTTCCAAATAAATATTCTGTACCATGGAAAGATATTTTGATTTGTTGTATCTTATTTATAATAAATTTTTAACCCAAAACTACTATTTTCTACAAAAAAACATATTGTATCATAGAGGAAAATTGATTTCATATAATAATATTATTTCTTTTTTTCGACGAAGCAATTTATTTTTCCATATATATATTTATATAATAAAAATTATATAAACAACAAAAGACTAAAAACATTTTTCTGTTATTTTTATATCATCATCTTTTTATAAAATACTATATAAACATTATGTATTATTATACAGAAGTTTCAGATAATAGAAAAAAAAAGTAGGATGGAAGCAATAGATGTTTTATGATGATATAAACTCCAAGGAAATATTAAAAATAAACTTTTAAATATTTATTATTTTTCTCTGAAGGGTGAGTTTACAATTTTAACTTTTCACATACCTTTTGTATACTATTGTAAAGTGATCGTAAAAGTTGAAAAACTCGTAAACTACGCGTATTTCTACACGATTTGAGAGTTCCTGGATTGTTTTTTTACTTTAAAACTATAATAATAATAATTTATTCAATTAAATTTTATATGCATAATATAATACATCAATTCATAAAAAAGAAAAAGTGAGGAAAAACATTATATTTTTTTCTTTTTTTCTTAAATGCATTTCAAGTAGTAGGGAATAGAATTATTTCCCATGAGGTTGTCATCGTAAAATTTATTTTAGTATCAAAATATAAGATGAAAAAAAAATGATTATTTTTTCTTACCTTAAGAAAGGGGAGATGTCAGTTTCTTATGCATTGCATAATATGACAAAGTTTTACGCATATATAGTATCAAGGATTTTGAAGCTGCAATATGTGCACAACGATAAGCCCTCTCTCATTGAACGTTCAATCATAAAATGTGAAGTTAAAAATTTTTACACAATTTTTTTAAATATGAAAAGAGAAGGTTATAGATACAGTTCTATAAGAAATTTTACATTGATAGGCGTTAGTAGGGGGGGGGGGGGGGACTTGCATTGATAAGAAGTGCAATGCTTTGAATTCAATATGCGTGAAATCGTATAAATTCCAATATTATTGTTTTCAATTCACGCAGCCTTTACAACCAATGAACGTGATACATATATAAAAAAAATATACATATCTCATAACTTCGTTTCTGTTAAACTTAAAAATGTTCAATAAAAAAATAAAATTTATATCACTTTAACTCATATTGAAAGAAATATTATATTATCTCTATTTTAAATTTCACTTACTATTATTAATAAATTATACATATGTATATAAATATATATTTTTTATTAAGTATATAAAAAATTTAATAACTATAATATATCAACAGTATGCAATGTATCAAAGAAGCTAGAAAAAAAAGTGCAATGTATCATCAGTAGAGTGTTGATCTTTATTTTATCGCAACATTTATTTCCTAACTCTCATTCTCAAAGTAAAGAAAGAAATATGAGTTTTTTTTTTTTTTTTTTTTTTTTTTTTGCTCAGTTCATCTCACATGGTGGATAGTTACTGATGTGATGATTGAGTGACCCTCTTCTCTATCTTCCTACTTACCTTCTACCTCACGCGTAGCTTAGATAATTAGTATCTATTCTGATGTCTGCACGTCTACTCCCCAAACTAGCACGTCAAGAAGAGAGAGAAATGATCTACCCAGTAAAATATATATTTTTATGCTTTCTCTAAAAACTCCATCTCGTTAACTCCTTAATTTATAGCTTACGTGTGTGAATGTATTTTTTTTATATATAAACCTTTTGCTCTATATATTTTTATATAAAAAATTGATGGTGACCACAGATTTACGCAAGTTTGTAAAAAGCATATGTATGAATCTTTTAATACTCTATTTTTTATAAAGTACAGTATGTATCATTACGGTTTAAGTTTCTGTAACATTTTAAAAATTTTAAGTCATTTTTTTTAAGTCATGTCATATATTATATTTATATTATACTTTTTTTTGTACTTTTTATATTACTGCAAAAAAAATGTAATTACTGTACTTGATGTTAATATTGATGTATGTTTATTTACTTTTTTATGATTTCATATATGTTTTGATATTACTTTATGTTTCATTCCACAATATACATATATATATATATATATATATATATATATATATATATATATATATATATATATATATATATATATATATATATATATATATATATATATATATATATATATATATATATATATATATATATAAAGTAACATATTTTCAAGTAAATAGAGCATTTCAGCAGTCTCAAGCAGGTTTTATGTAAATTCAAATTCTTTTCAATGCTAAATTGGATACAAATATTTTCTTTCAAAGTGACTCAACTGACGAATCGTTCTTACTTTATATACATACTTTTGTCTTAAATCCACATCTGGACTGTAAATCATTTATATAAATCATGAATACATGTATCATGAAATATTCAATAATAATAAAAAAATGTATTGCATGTATCATATATATTCAAATACATACTCAACTTTTTTGAGTTTAATATTTACAGCATTTTGTGTGATATGATGGTATTATTTATTATATATATATAATATATATATATATATATATATATATATATATATATACGTAATAATATTTTACAATATGCAAATACAAAACAAATATTAGTATATTTATAAAATATTCATGTATAAAACTGAGTTTGTTTTAAACAAGCTATATATAACATTAAATTATTCGAGCATTCGAAATTATATTTTTTTCAGAGTAAATATATATTTTTTGTTCTGAATTTGTTAGGATATATTTTTTTTCATGATTTTTTTTTATTTTTAGTTATATGTGTTATATGAAACGTGATATCTGTGTTTTTTTAACTTGTTTATACTATGTACATGAACATTATAACATTATGTACTATAGAATAATTATACATGAAAAAATATGTACACGTCTACTCATGCTTTTAATAACTTCAATTACTTTAATGTTTCTGTGCACTGAAAAATAGTGATTTGAAAGCTTTATAATTACCATTTATTTTTGTTAACTCTTTAATTTAGCTTTATTGTAAATTTAAACAAAACAAAATACGCTAAAAATGTTTTTGAAACATTGTAGATTTTGTAGAAATAATAATTAGTTTTTTAATAATTCATGATATAATATTTACTAAGTAGATAGATGATGGGAAATAATATATATATATTTTTTGTATTTATAGTTGATAAAATATTGGTATAAAAATGGAAATCGATTCAATATTATAGCATTGCAATAAGAAATTTTTGCTGATGCTTTGCTGTCTTTATTGGTTAATAACGTATGAACGGATTTTGAATCTGAATGTCTCGACATCTGAGAAGATAGAAAGCTTTAATCGTTGAAGCATAAATATAATATATTCTATCTATACGATACGAACGTTTTAAGAGCCAAAAACGATTAAAGTCTCTTTCACATACTAAAATTATGACGTACGGAATGTCGAAACCATACAGCCATTATACAGTTCCATGTTTTGACGTAATTATGATTGAAAGCAGTATATTGAAAGCCAGTACCTTCTTTTTTTTTTGACGTTATTTACACACATAATTTTTCTAACAAATATTTCAAAATTGTTGGTTTTGTTCTTTACTATCATAAATATTTAATCAGGTAAATAGGTTAGATTTGTATTTTCTTATATAATGTGTGTAATGTGAGTATAAGAATATTTTATTAGTCATGTAATGTGTGTAACAAAAATCAGTCAATGTTTTTAAATGGGAACAATTTTATTATGCACTTTGTTATGCAAAAATCAAGAATATGTAAAAAAAAAAATGCTTTAAGGCGGGAAATCAGGTACTTCGGGATTTGACTAAAAAAAATTTGTAAATACAGAAAAATCTGAATTTTTGTACAGTGATACATTAGGATAAAGTAACTTCAAAATTGTAAAAAATTTGGGGGGTCATTTTGCTAGATTTTAAATGATGATTTTTTGAAGTCTGAGTCCCTTAAAAGCCCATGTTAATTTCAATAATTATTTTCTCTCTTATCTGATGGTCACGTGTTCTGAAAATTTTATCATAGGTAGCTGTTACTATTAACTTTTAAATGGCATCATAAAGTTTCAAAGTTTTCTTTTTATATTTTGAGATACAAGCCATCTATATACAACCCTTAATGTTACAAACCAGCATTGGTCTTGTCAAATTATTTACTTTTAAATATAATAACAAATAAGGAAACGAAACAAGATGAAAACAGCACAGCCGGATAAGATATAATACTGTATGTACCTGTATATGACATATTTTTTAAACACGTTATGACAACTATATAAAAATATTGTTAATTTGAGAAATAGATTTGTAAGTATTATTTTATTCCATTCATGTGCATATTTTTCTTTACTCAATCAACTGTCTCAAATATAAAGATATTAAATAAAAAAAAAACTAGAGTTTTGCAATATTTCAAGCTTTCTTAATAAAAAAAATGCAAAGTAGAATAAAAAGAAGTAAAGAAACTAAACTGAATGGAAATAATTTAAAATTTAATTTTCTCGTTTCCTTTCTAGACATCAAAATATTAAATCTTGAAGCAAAAACTACACGAATGCAGTTGAGAGTTAAAAAGCTTATTTTTATACATACATAAACCGGATTGGAAAAAAAAAATGCAATCTTTTAGTATAAACTCAATTTCATATTTTTGCACAATTTTACTTAATATTTTTACATTATACAAGTTACTCACGTTCGTACTCGTGTACGTATATACATGATGCAAAAAGTTTTCTAAATAAAGTTGAGTACGTGTACTGTATTTTTACGCAAGTTATTTGCTATTCTTATTATGTAATAAAAATGAATAGAAAATATTTGCACAATAGAATATATTTGAAGCGTTTTATAAAAAAAAAGTTTTAATTTAAATTTTGTTTTGTTAAATTTTTTTATGTCCTTTTATTTATTTTAGTCTTTTTTATTTATTTCTTTATAATTTAATTTTGCATGCCGAAAGCATCACATACAAAACTAAGATTTGATTTTAAAACTAAACAAAATATAAGTATACCTGTCGTGTAGAAGCACTACAATATATATATATATATATATATATATATATATATATATATATATATATATATATATATATATATATATATATATATATAAACATTTTTTCGTTTGCTTTATAGTAAATATAACAAATGGTACTGACGCTGTACTTTTTCTTCACAAATAAAGCTATTTTTTATCAATATAATATTTTTGTTGATCTATTACGGAAAAAGTTGCGCCAACTTTTTTGTTGAGGAAAAGGAAATCATTATATTATCTTCTTAAAAAAAAGTTTGACCTTTTTTTTTTTTTTTTCTGAAAAGGAGAAAAATAAAAATAAAAATCTTTGACATTTTTGATCTCATAGCAAAACTTTTTCTTTTATAAGAAGTACTTCAAAATAAAACTGAATTATTGAAAAATAATTTTGTTCTTTTTCTTCTTTATATACAATAATCTTATTGTGTATTTTAGGTAGCAAAATAAGCAAGCTTCTCTATAGAAGAAGAAATTGGAGAACAAGAGGTCTTTAAATTGTGTGGGGTGAAACAACAAGTGGCTGAGGAGGGTGGGTGGGGTTGAAGGGTGGAAATGACCCAAAATGAGCTGACTCAAAATGTCGTATTGAACAAACAGCAAGTTTATTTAGTATTGATCCCGCTCTAACGTTTTACTTCGTATACTCTCTGCTTTATTTGATATATATTTTTAGTATTTTCTATTAGAATTTTAATAATAATAATAATCATAATAATGTTGCTTGTAATTTAACATTATTATATTGAGTAATTAATTTCATAAAATTTAATTAATATGAAATAAATCATTAAAATTTTACAGTTCCATGAGATAAAATATAAATCAGCAATGAAAATTTACATGCAATTATATTTGTCTTTAATCAATCATGGTACATTGCGACGATTAAATTATATAAATTGTATTGTCATTTGATTTTATGTTCAACATTTGTGTTGTGAAATATATTTTATTAATATAAATTTTACAATTAAAGTTACTGTAATCAGTAACTTTATAACTTATAAAACGTTTTTTTTTTCTTGAAGTTATGTCAGTAAAAATTGCTTTAATTTATTTTATTTGAATGATACTGAAAATTGTTACAAATTAACTGATATTATTAATTTTAATACTTTTGATAAGAATGATTTTTATTCTGATAAGTAACTATTATGTTTACGTTTCAGAAGTTCTATAGAACTTAAAACTATATTAAACTATAAATACTCACACATGTTATATAATTTAATAATTAATAATAAATATTGCTATGTTGAAACACCCTTCACTGATCAAAGAGAAATATCATGTATTAAATGCACCTCAACAAACAATTATCAAGTAATAATTTATATTGAAAAGCAAAATGTAAATCTAAAGTACGTAACAGCTGCATTCTATGATCTTATATACATATCAAATCTAAAGTGCGATCGTTTATTTTATCGGTGCCAACTTTTCTCTGGAATGGAAATATATTTTCAGCAACAGCTGACTTATATATATACATAAGGTCGATGAACTTTGTAAAACGCATCTCTTTTCATAATACAGTATGATGCAACTGTACGTACTGTATAATGTAAACCCTCATATATAGATACTCATAATGTTATATTGATAAAAGTTTTACAGAAATGAGAACAAAAAACAAGTTAAACTGTAATACAAACATCTTTATTTCTCTTCTTCTTCTGCATTAAATTCTTTGTTAAGTAAAGTTATGAATAGTTTTCTTTATATAAGATTTTCTTCTATAAACAAAGTTTTAAGTATGTTGTCTTGTTCATTTTTTTTACATAAAAAATCAACATATAAGTATACAAGTATAGACACTTGATACTGACTTTGTCTTTTGATTTTAATATATATTTATATATATTAAAATGTATATATATATTTTTTTTTGCTATTCTATTGCAAACTTAATAAACTAAAAAAGTTTGCTAATTATTTATCGGCTCATTTTTAAATAAAGGAGAAAAAAATTCACCCTCATTAAATATAATTAAAAGTCTCTAAAGTAAAATTTCTAAGAGGGAGAAAAGAGATAGAGAGTGTAAGAGAGAAAAAATGACAGAGAGAGAGAGAGAGAGAGAGAGAGAGAGAGAGAGAGAGAGAGAGAGAGAGAGAGAGAGAGAGAGAGAGAGAGAGAGAGAGAGAAAGAGAGAGAGAGAGAGAAAGAGTGTGTGAGAAAGAAAAGATGAGAAGGAAAAAATATTTGAAACCTTATCTGCTTTCACACTCACTCACAAGATTTTTTTCCTGATTTTTTTTTTTTTTTTTTTTTTACTTTTGGCAACAAGATTGCGTGTATTGAGGGGGAGAGAAGGGGTGGAGGAAGATTACGTGTTCCTGTTCCTGGTGACACCTTGTCACACGCTGCATTAACTACATGACAGCATCGATGTTTTCTCCCCCCTCCTTCTTTCAAATGCATTTTACCTTGTACACGTCAAATCAAATTTAATTTCTATATCATATGAACATGTCAATTCCTTTCTGAAATATAATTCACGTATAGTACATAGACGTGATTATTATTTTTTTAAAGAAAAATATTGTTGAGATGTTATTCTAAAAAATTTCATTTAAAAATAGTCATTTAGTATTAGTATAATATAGCATGCACTTTGATAAAATTAGGTTACATGCTTTTAATCTACTAAAGCAAAATATATAGCAGAGTATGTATGAACTGTACCGTTATGGACACAGAAAGTTACAAAGCATTAGATATATTTATATGGAAAAATAGTAAATGTAGCAACATAGCCACAAAGATAACACAGGTCAAAGTAGAGAGTGGGTGCGGTGGGTGGCAAAAAAACATGTTAAAACATTGCCTTTTACTTCCTTTGTTTGTAACTTTATGTGTCTGTATCGGTACATATATATGTTTGACATATCAAACACATATAATAGGCTTCACTGTAATATTGTAAAAAGTATAGCAAAAAATTATGGAATATTACCAGTGTTGGTTGTTCAAATCGATATCTTTATCGTTGAAAATAATTTCAAAATATCGGTATCGGAAAAAAAAAGCATCATATGCATAAGTATAGTTAAATTACTGGTAACCCTATATACATTTTACATGTGTTTGAAAATATAGACAAAGAGTAAAACTCTCCCACAATTTTATTTTATATATATATATATATATATATATATATATATATATATATATATATATATATATATATATATATATATATATATATATATATATATATACATATTTTTTGTGAAGTTTAAATAGATTTTTAAAAATTAAATATGAATATTTTTATTTGAGTTTGTATTTTCTAAAATTTATAAAAAAAAAAAAAAAAAAAAGAAAGAAAAAGAAAAAAAAGCCTGTTTTAAATAAAACTGAATTTCATTTGCTTCTCGTCCTTTGTATTAAAAAAAAGTAAAAATAAAGTTAATTTAATTTAAAATGAAAGCCTTTTTGAATTCCCATACGTATTAGAATTTCAATTATAATATTTTTATACAACAAAATGGCATATATTCATTTCAATTCTATAATATTTTAAAGCTTGACGTAAACAAATTTAATATTTACGTAAAATTATATAATTTTGTCGAAATAGCTTTTGAAAAAGAAAACTAAAAGATTTGGTTATACAAGGCAAGTATTTTAGTGAAATTGAAATGATTTTCTAAAGTACAAAAGTGTATTATGTAAATTTGAGTTTATATATATATATATATATATATATATATATATATATATATATATATATATATATATATATATATATAAAGATTGCCTTAATGGAAATGAAAAATAAATCAAAGACGTTTTTGAAATGTAGAAAGAAAAAAAGTTTATGTGATCAAGTTTAACTTGATGCTCAATACTTTACTTTCTGTGGTTTATACAAAATAAATACTTAAATTGAAAGAGAGAGAAGTAAAATTTTATTAATTTAATTAGGTTGACTTTTTAAAAAGTCACAGCAAGTAATTTCTGGTAAATAAAGAGACATATCAAGTAAAATTTAAATGTATAGGTATATAGTGTTTTAATATATAATATACTGTACGTGTTTTTTATATTATCCTTTAATCTTTATGCTTCTCAGAACGTGATTTAAAGTCATTCAGAGATATGTGATTAAATGATATTTTACTGTGCTTTAAAAGTTATGACAAAAAACTAATAATAATAATAAAAATCTAAAAAGTATGGAAAGAGACATGTAAATAAAAATGAAAAACTTTTCATTCCGTCTGTAATATATATTTTTTCATTCACTTTATTTTTCTTTCTCTAACGGGCATGTCGTTACTTTTCTGTATAATATTCTTGTACGAATAAAGTTTGGAAGCCGTACATATGACATCATCTGCAGTATAAAGGTAAAATGTATAAAGAATTGGATGAAACCCATGTTATCTCAGTTATATGATAAAATGTAGCAGTGGCAAGAAAAATAATAAAATAAAACCTCGTTTTTCCCAAAGGAATATAAGCGAGAGAGAAAAATAGAATGAAAAATAATAGTAATAATAATAATAATGAATGTTATGAAAGAATTCCTCAAGAAACTTTTATTTATATACACAAAGAATGCAATCATATAAATGTTTGGTGTGATCTTTTTTTTTTTTTTTTTTTTTTTTTTTTTTCATAAAAAATTTGTGGCATATGAATACATGCTGCAAAGTAACAGAAAAGTTTTTAATTGTCTTTTTTTATATATATAATAATTTCCAAAGAAAGCAAGGGGGTGCATTACTATATAATATAATGACATATAATTTCAGTAGGGCATAATATATAATTGCACAAGTTTTAGTAGAATATTGGTTTTCTTCTTTGCCAGATTCATTAATTTTTATCGTTAAATAAATTAGAATTATTAAGGTTTTGTAACGGAGTGCGAATGAAATGATAACTTTGTAATGCGCATATTAAACCTATAAAAGTTACAAAACTTTTTCTTTTTTAATTATTATTTGCAGTTCCAAACTTTTTTTTTGCCACCAGTTATTTGTCTAGATTAAATTTTTAATGTTATAAATACACACTGATAATTTGTCATATAACCCAAATTTGTTAATATCATTAGATAATTCTATAGTGTCAAAAGAAATACAATTATTAATCAAATAAACATAATGTTTTTGCTGAATTAATTTTAGGATTTGTTTTGACAGATGTCACTGATATCTGACAGCAAATTGAAGCATGATGCATGTACTGTATATTTGATTTATTATCATTCCCCACAAAAATTATTAAGGGTAACAAATAACAGATGCATGTGTATTATTCTCTCTAATATATCCCTAGATAAACATAAAAAAAATTGAAAAAAAAAATAATAGAAACAATGCTTTCAAACTCACCATATTACAGTATAATGCAAGTTTTTCAACTTTAACATAGTAATAATTTTTTTTCTATATATATGTGTGTATGTGGTATTCTGGGCTTTATTATTTTTATTTTTGTTTTGTGTGGCTAGCAAGGGTGTATTTGCACTTGAGGGGATGAAAAGTGAATACAAACACGTTGCTCAGGGATAAAGTTATGTTGTATAACTTCTCTTTTTCCTTTCTCTCCATCTCTAATGAGTTGACATTATGCCAGGGAAAAAAATAATAATAAAAACTTTTTCCAGTATATTTTAAAATGTACGCATGAAAAGTCAACAAACACAAAATTAAACTGTAAAAAAAAAAAAAAACTCACACATACATTTTATAATTTGTATCAAAAAGGAAATTTTTGAATAAATGTTAGAGTTTTGTAAAAAATAAAAATAAATATAACTCTTTGACTTTTTGTTGTTGTTCCATATTCATTTGTCATAATTGTTTGTCAATATTTCTTTATCATATATTGCTTGAATGTTTATTGATTCATAATAACAGAATAATTGGAATAAATGTTATTATCAGTTTTTACATTGCTCATGACATAGAAAATGTTTACGGATATACACTCCAAAGTCTTCATATATATATATATATATATATATATATATATATATATATATATATATATATATATATATATATATATATATATATATATATAGAGAGAGAGAGAGAGACGAGAGAGAGAGAGAGAGAGAGAGAGAGGGAGGGAGATAGAAAGAGTGCAAAAATAGTTTTTCGACTATTGTCATTATGTCGACTATTGCTAGTTTTATTTCATATCTCCAAAGATCTCAACAAATGACGCATTTTAAACCAATTAAAAAAATCGACTATTTCGAGCTTAACGACTATTTCACACAAAAAATAGACTATTTATCGACTATTTGCACCAAAAATCATTGACTATATATAGTCGACTATTTTGTTAAAATTATCGACTATTTTTGCTCTCTCTCTCTCTCTCTCTCTCTCTCTCTCTCTCTATATATATATATATATATATATATATATATATATATATATATATATATATATATATATATATATATATACACATACACGGAGTGTAAAGTTATACCTGAGTAATGAATGATGTACATAACTTAAAGACAAAAGCTTACGAAAGATAATTTCATAGACTTGAAATTTAACTACTGTATAATATTCATTTCCACTTCAAGGTATATATATTTATGAAAATAAACCACTAACTTTTTAAACAAAATGCTTTAAAACTATATAATACTCTTTATTATTATATAGTCATGAATACTGTATGAATGCTTTGTATATTTTAATGGCTTATTTTATCCAAAAGTTTGAATAATGAAGGTAGATAAGAGAAGTTTTGTTGAATAAACATCATTTTATATAAAAAATATATATATAATATAGCTTTAGGCTAAATAAAAACGCAACACAAACATGCGCAAAGTAACTTTAGAATACAAATATTTAACGTAAATAATTACATCAGTTAGCAATTACTGTTTGATATCCTTTTAAGGAATGATGGATGTTTAAGAGCACAAGATATAAAATTAAAGATATTTTGAAACTTATTCTTATTTGCACAAATAACTATTTATTTGTTATTAAAACGTATAAGTTATACGTTATTATTATTATTATTATTTTTTACAAATAATGGATATCGTTTTTAAACAGTTGATGTTCAGAAATGTAAATAAAAAACCCAGAGAACGGTATATTTTTAGAGTGTTAAATATTTAGTTTGTAAGAAAACTTAACATCTACAAGCACAGAAAACGTCAAAATTACAGTTAATAATGCTGTTCGTAAAACCTGTTCTCTGCACCGAAAATGACAATCGCCTATGGTTATTCAAATGGAGTGCGCATTTTTTGGTGCAAGAGAACAAGGTTTACGAACAACACTAATATTTTAACGTAACCTACATTTTCATTTCAACCACGTATGTATATATAATATAAATTATATATATTAAGAGCTTATATTATATATATATATATATATATAATATATATATATATATATATATATATATATATATATATATATATATATATATATATATATATATATATAATACTTTTAATATTAGTATAAATGATGATCAAAGTATGAAAAATGGTACTTGATAATGTTAAAGTGTAGATTTTCGTGATTTTTGTAGTAAACTCCCAAAAACTATTCGGTACGTGATATTCAAGTTTGAAGGCAATTGAGTTGAGCTGACATGGAATGGATTTGTCTTGGTATTACGATCAAGAGTGCAGAGAGAGAGAAAACTACGTGCTTATAGTCAAAACCAGTTAACTAAAATAAAACTAAACTGACAGTAAGCTAAGCAAATAGATCCACTTTTAAAATACATTTTTATCAAATTATTTACATTTTAACATAAATTTTGTAATAGTAATAATAAAAGTGTAATATAATAATAACATAATATATATACTTTCAAAAAATGACGTAATTTTTATGTAGTTCTAGGTAGTTTTTGCTTGTTATTTCTAAAAGTATTATTTGTTTCCAAAAGAAATTTGTAAGTATGTTTTTTTATTAAAGGCTATATTGATGTATATTGTAATAATTATTGTTTTGATAAAAGGATGTTTTGGTAGAAAATATTTTATTACTTACACAAATTGAGCTTACTTATTGTAACTCGTTCTATAACTAGAGAACTTTATTGTTTTTGTTAGAAGCAAAATGTTGTAACTGCATAAATTTTCCCTAGTCTTCTGTTCCATCATAATTTATTTAAAATATTGAATAAATTGCTCCAGTGTACTATAATAAAGTCTATGACAAAAGACTTAAAAAAAACTAAAAAAAAAAGTCTAAGACCAATTTCAAAATTGTTTCTTAGTAATTGCAAATAATTAATTTTTCTTTAAGAAATTGACTTAAAATATATAAAATCAATGGAAAGATAATAGAAATTTACTTTTAAATTTGTACAAAAACGATCAGCGTGTTTACATTTTATTCAAAAGATAAAGTTTCCTTTGTAAAAAATATTATCTGTACCATTTTTTTAAACGATTTATATATGCGATTACAAAAGAGACAAACAGAGAGAGAGAGAGAGAGAGAGAGAGAGAGAGAGAGAGAGAACTTTGTATAAAATAATGATACAAAAAAAGAACAATGTTCAGTAAAATAACATCTGGCAATGTTTGGAAGGCAAATAATGTTATCGTTTGTTTAATTTTTATTTCCTCTCTTTTTTTTTATTTTTTAATTTCATATAAAAATTAAGTTAGAAAACAAGCAAAGAAAATAATGATACTGAACTTTTTTTAACCTATGTACTTTTTTTTTTAAGTAATTTATTGTAGGCACTGAAAAAAATTACAAAACTATTCTATTTATCACATAACACAATCAATTTTTACTTAAATCTTCGAATAAATCTGAAAAAGAAAAAAAAAATTCAAAATAATATTCCACATATAATAAAGTTATTTATAAGATTTAAATTTTTAATATATTAATTTACGTTTGATAGAAACTGTGTATTACAAATTGATAAAATTGAAATATGAAAAGAAAAAAGAAAAAAAGATAAAAAAAAAAAAAAAAAAAAAAAAAAAACAGAAAATAAATAAATAAAATCCAATTTTCTATTTCGAAATGAACGTATACAACACTCATATGTGTAATTTAATAGGAAAAAACATCAACTTTTTCATTTAAAAGTAATAAATTTTAATAAGAGAACGTAAATAATTTTTTATGGTTATAAAAAAAGTTTAACAAATTGTTTCCATTTATTGATATTTATTATCTATGACTTATGATTGTATACAAAAAAGTAAAAATCTTGATAGCTAGTTGTGGTCGAGTGAGTTGTTTTGATTCAATTAAAAGTATGGAAGTATCAAGCTCGCCTGGAGCAAAATATTACACCTCTCTCTCTCTCTCTCTCTCTCTCTCTCTCTCTCTCTCTCTCTCTCTTACTACTCTCTCTCTCTCCTTGAGTGCTAAACATGAGATACAAACGCCATGTTGTTTTTTCCATCACCACAAGCTCCTCTCTTCTACTTTAACTCTCATTTTTTTATTTTATTAATACTTTTTTTTTTATCTTACACGTCAGACTCTGCACACTTGTGATGACTTCATCAAAACTTTTTCTGTTTACAAAAGAAAAAAAATAAACTTTTTTTTTTCATTTTCTAACTGTTGCAATTTAGAATTAAAGAATTTATATAGTGGATACTTTAATTATAAAAAAGTCTTTAATTTCAAGAGAGAGAGAGAGAGAGAGAGAGAGAGAGAGAGAGAGAGAGAGAGAGAGAGAGAGAGAGAGAGAGAGAGAGAGAAAGTGGATATGAAGGTTTATCTTCATTTCAACAACATTACCATTTTGATGACTCTTATAATGAACAACTCTAATTTTGTAAAACCTAAAAGGTAAAGTTATATATATCATTCTTATATTATTGTTAAACTATAGAGAAATATATATTGTACAAATTGAAAGGAAAAGTTTAGTGTGAAATATAGAAAATTTCATTACTGAAAAGTTAAACATTAAGAAAAAAAAAAAAGTGTAATGAATTCGAAAAATGAAGTAGACTTACTTTGTACGAGTTTTTGGAGTTTCTCTCTCATTCATGTTTTATTCACTAGAACTTCGTTGAGTTACATTAATATACATTTTGACGGAGTAGTGTTAAAACTCATGTTTTGCGTATATTGCTACAAAAGTAGTTGTTACTTGCTAATCTTAAGTAGAAACCCATATATATCTGTCCACTATACTGTATAAGAGAGAGAGAGAGAGAGAGAGAGAGAGAGAGAGAGAGAGAGAGAGAGAGAGAGAGAGAGAGAGAGAGAGAGAGAGGAGTTAAGTGCTGAGTTAGTATTTGTAAACATGCTTTCTACTTCCGCTCATCTCTCTCATTCTGTAAAACAACACGAAATGCAAACAAAACATGAGATTTACCCCTCATCCCTATCTTGTGTGGAAGAACACTTTTAGTCAAACCTGCAAAACAGACAACAACAAAAAGTTGCTTACAAGTTTCAGGTGCACGCATTAAAAAAATAGCAATTAAATTCATAATACATGTAAATAAATATAAAAACTTTGAAAATTCTCGAAAAAGGGGGGAAAAAAAGATGACGAAGAAAGAAAAAAATATATGAATACATACAAGAAATAATGATGTCACCATCAAGCTTCAATGTATGACATACTTTTATTAAAGGTTATCAAACTCAACCAATTTTTTACAATGTTGTGAGAAGAACTTTACAGGTTTCCTCCTACAATACAAAAGAGAAGCTCAACAATATGATATAAAAATATTTTTCATTAGTAGCTGAAACTTTTTATTGTAAAATGCAATTAGGGAAGATGCCTATACAGAATACATTTTTATTTTATTTTTTCACAATCAACTATTTTTAAAAAAATAAAACAATGAAAAATAAAAAAATAAAAATATGGCAAGCTTACGTTTAATGAATATAAATAATTGTAGTTGTTTACTAATTAAATATTTATATTGTTGCTAACTACAAAAGTTTGGGTAGCTCATGAAATATTTATCGTATTTTAACAGAAGGTAAAGTTTTAAATACGCCGAGTTTGTTTTATGCTTCATTAATCTTTGTTAGCACTTAACTTTTTTTTTTCTTCTTCAATTCATCACTTGGGTTAAAAAAGAAGGAGAAATAAATATTGAAGACACTTTTGTGATATTGGTAGCTCTGTTCTTCACCCTATGAACTGAAATATCATTTGTTTTTGTGTGCAATAAAAACGTGATACAATCTATTATAGTCCAAATCTTTTGTAATTTATTATTCGATACTCATAGTCAAAAAAAATGGTGTGTTTTATAGAATACATTAGCTCTATTGAAAAAAAAATTAATGTTGATGATGATTTCATAAAATATAATCGATAGTCATTTTAGAGGCATGTATAGCGTAGAATAATATAATAACAGAGTAACCCATCAGAATAAAAAAAAAAAAAAAAAAATTGACATGAGTTGTTTTTTATTTTTACTTTAATTTTAAATATTTTTATAAAATAGCAATTAACATTAACATTAAAGTTTAACCGGTTAGATGCTAAAATTATTTTGTTACTTAATATGATAGTTATTGATTTATTTCTAGACAGTATTAATTAATTCAACAAAAGAGGAATATAAACATTTTAATGAATCAAAAAAAATGTAGGTCAAAATTTTACTTATACATATTTTTTTTTTACTTTAGTGAAGTAAATGATAAAAGTTTATCCACAAACCTGTCTTACACAAGCAAGTTTGGAATTACTTTTGTGTGCTTTGTTGTTTGTAAATTAAAACCAAAAGCTGGCTTTCCTTTTCTGTGTCACAGTTGGTAGAAATCATTTTATCTTTAATTTGTTATGGGAAAAAAAAAAAAGTTTCAAAGGAGCTTGTATTACAAAGAAAGAAAGCATGATAAAAGTAAGGATAAAAAAATTTATTTAAAAGCAATGATTAAATCTCTTTAGTTAAAATTTAAAAATCATCTTTACAATAATAAACAAGTAAAATAAGATTTATTTTTTCAGCTTATTGTTGGTTAATTACAATTTTGTTGCGATATTTTAAAACAAGATAATAATGAAATAACAACTAAAATTATTCAAAGAATTTATTAAAAGTTAGAAAATTAAATTGAAATGAAATTTAAATAATAATTATATATATATATAATATATATATATATATATATATATATATATATATATATATATATATATATATATATATATATATAATTAAAATTCTCATCTTTATTATTAAATCTCAAGAGTTTCTTAACTATGTAGATTGTCATATAATTTTATTAACGTGAAAGTAAGAATATAGTATTATTATTACTACACATGTTTCTTATAAGCATTCTAACTTTTATTAATTAAGTCGCTAATTTATGAAATTTTTGTTCATCATCATAACAGATAGAATTAGTTTTCAGAGAGAGAGAGAGAGAGAGAGAGAGAGAGAGAGAGAGAGGAGAGAGAGAGAGAGAGAGAGAGAGAGAGAGAGAGAGAGAGAGAGAGAGAGAGAGAGAGAGCAAATACCTGCCCCAGAGGAACTAAAATATTACATTTGACATATAGAAATATTCATTTCACAAATGAGTTTGCGGTTTGATGGCTAAAAATTGTTAATTAAATTCAAAAAAATAAAATTTAACTAAAATTTTAGTCCTTTTTTTTTATCTGTCCCTAATAACGTCAATTTTTTTGCCGAAGTTAATTAATTAAATTACACTTTTATAAAAAGTTGTGGATCATTATAAACAAACAAACAAAAAAAATTACGTTGTATCATTATATTTGGTATGTAACATTATTATTTTAGTCAATTAGTACAGTTTGTATACAACTCAAACGTAATATAAAACAAATCTAGCCGGCTGTAATTGAAAAAAAAATCAAAACATATATATTTACAGTATCTTGTATTGGAATAGAACTCTCAATTTACTGTCAGACCTTTTGTGTTTTTGTTTTCAATATCATTTATATATAAAAACAATATATTTTAATTTATTTTACTTTATTTAAACTAACCTATTGTTGAATGTCGTATCATGATATTAATATACTAGTTATTCATTTTATTATATCACATCATTCCTTATGTTATGAAAGCTGAAAATATTGTGTTGCATGGTGCAACGTCGAGTAGTATAATAAAAGTTAGCTGGGAAATATAATGATTTTTTTTCTTATTAAAAATAAAATAAATATGAGAAGACAAGAATAACGTAACGTTATATATATATATATATATATATATATATATATATATATATATATATACACACACACACACAAGGAGCTTAGTTACTCCCTGGTGCAGTTGTAATTATTATTACCATCACAAGTTATAACATGCGAGCAAGTGAACGTGCACCGCCACTAAATCAAGTTGTCACGACGACTTATACTGCAGTACTGTATGTATAATACTATACTAATATAACAAACCCCAGAAGCTGTGAGTAGTCACTATGTTATTTCACTGTAAGCTAAAATATTAATTTTATAATTTATACGATGGTATACAATTTAAATATCTTTATATACCCTAAAGCAAAGATAATATTACTATTCAATCAATGATTTTTAATTTAATCCTTTTTTTTTAAATTAATTTTTATTTTTTGCATTTTTAATATTAAAAGGCAATTATTATAAAATAAATATACAAGGGGTTATTTTTCTTTTATTATATTTTATATACTTTTAATTTATAATTATATAATTATTTTGATTTATGTAAAGTTATGTGTTTTTAAATATATATATCAGTAAATGTGTATGATTTTAATTTTTTGAAATGAGATCGAGCAGTTAAAGTTTTAGTGATCTCTTGTGTAAATTATTTATTCTACATTTCACAAGTTCAAAATTTATTACTTTTTTCTTGACAGTTTTATATTATATTGGTTTGGTACAGAATTTTTTTTTACTGAATTTAGTAAAGAAATAGGGAATTTTACACAAGATTGTGATCACATATTTTACCATTGAAAAACTAGTGGCGATTCTCTTATAAGAAAAACATGTGCTAAATTGAAATTGTAAAATATATTATCGTAATCCTGTGTCCATGAAATATTCTCTCTCTCTCTCTCTCTCTCTCTCTCTCTCTCTCTCTCTCTCTCTCTCTCTCTCTCCTCTCTCTCTCTCTCTCTCTCTCTCTCTCTCTCTCTCTCCTCTCTCTCTCTCTCTCTCTCTCTCTCTCTTCTATGAAGAAATATAATATACTTATTTAAGATTCGTTTTCATCATACAAAACCTTTGACCCTAATTAATATATAGTGTGCAAAATTAATTTTAAACTACCTGAATCAGAACCCAAAACTCTAATTACACTTGCGTGAATCTTACATGATAGTTTGGTTTAACAAACAAGTGAACAATCAAATTTCATGTTAACAACGTTTGTATGATAATCAAATAATTCTAGACCATATTTTCATAAGAAAAAAATATCATGATATATAAATAACCATCATTATTAATAACAAAGATACGTATTGAATTAATTAAAATATTTGTTAATCTACTATTGAAATATAATTGGATATGTGCTAATTGCTACTTTATATTATCAAAATCATATACAATATAAACAGAACAAAAGACTATCGTAGATAAAGCAAATATAGTTTGTTCTCAAATTGTAGTTTTAATTATGCGTATATAGTAGGAAATACAATACGTTTCATTAGTCCATCAAAATCTATTCATATATACCGTCAGAATCATGTGTTGTGTGTGTATGTGTATATATGTTTGTGTTATGTACACATAAGCTATTATGTTCTTGCGAAATACATTCAAATCTAAATCTACTCAAACTCTCTCAATGTTTACGTAATGCAAGTCAGCATACTGTATTTTGAGCGTGCGCTTACAATCAAGCAAAACTAATATAATGTTATGGCCTTTGTAAATACGTACAGGGTAAATAAACAAATAATTTCCCTTCTTTCAAAAAAAAAAAAAAAAAAAAAAAAAAAAAAGTAACGCAAAAGTCCTAATTCATGGGAAGAGCAGCGATTTTCCATCCAAATTGTTTCGTACCCATTTCAGTATTTTTAATATTATCCAAGTGTTTGCAATTTTTTACTTTTAATTCTTAATACTCTGGTATAAAATCTAAAGAATTTTTTTCAATGAACTACTGCACTTTTTGATATAATGGATTAAAGTCCAATTAAATTAACTTTCTATTTACTTTGAATTTTTAAAAATGATTAATGAGTTCTGTAAAGTATTTATTTATCATATACGGTAAACAGAAGTTATCACACCCAATTACCGTGCTTTTAAAATTGATTAGGTGAAAAAAAGTACAATCAATCAGTCAATTGAATAACTAATTAATTGATCGATTGGATTGTAAATTCCGAGAGTAAAAAATACGTAGTTGTTTAAAATACTTTGATAGCCTTGTTGATAATTTTTGATCCTGACTTTATACCAGCATAAATTTTTATAGAGAAATATAAGACATATTCGCCCTCGTTCTATTTTCATCTTTTTTTTATCCATATAAATTTAATGCCCAATAATATTTTAAATTTTCCTTTTTTACTCCCTTTTACCTCTAAATGTTTAGACTACACTTTATGTTTAGTGTTTACTAGTCTATTATTTAAATGTTTGTTCTCGTACGATTTTAACCATATTTGATCCTATGTAATAAATTTATTTATCTTCACCTGAAAAACTTAAACACTTTAAAAGATATAAATAGAACATTCAACCCGGATAATTATTAAATTGTGAAATGGTAGTGTGCTCCAGGGCACTAGAACATAGACGAAGTCAAGCAATGTTAAGCGTGGGCAGTACTCGGAAGGGTGATCATTACGTCCTTTTTTATTCCCAAATTTGTGCTCCAATATTAGTCTAAATTTTTGTTCATACACTTTTGTAGCTCTGATACGCAAATAAAACTTACAGGCGTAGAACACCTTGAACAAAAAACATATCTAATATCCTAACATACCTGAATATAAAATTTTATTTTTCTGAAATTATTGATTTCTAATTTATTTTCCATTCACAAAACCAACGTTTGTGAATTGAAAATAAATTGGAAATCAATGACT
>OX439130.1:21681013-21698513 GCA_949318235.1 Ecdyonurus torrentis | reverse complement strand
GACAAAAACATCTTTAAATCTTATTAACGAGTTTCTGTGCATTTTTTGTGCATATTTTTTTTATCTTATTTATTATTATAAAAGTAATGATAATACTCTTTAAATTAATATTTATTAATTGTCAATAAAAGAAACATCTTTACATAGCCTTGAATTTTTTTTTTTTTTTTTTTTTTTTTTTTTTTAGAAAATAAAATTTGGTTTGTTAAAAGTCTTGTTAGTATACAAATTATATACCAACACTTCAAATGTCAAAAGTTGCTGAAGTTCATTTTTCAGTTTACACTTATGTTATAGTTAGAAAACGACGTTTCTACAGTACGTGTAAATAAACTTGCCTCACGGTTCAAAGAGCTACAAACTACTGTACGTACTACAATTTTAGAGATCTACACAGAAAATTTAAAACTTATTTAAAAGTTATATAAATATTTAATAATCAATTTCCAATATACTATTTGTAAGTATTTTAAAATTATAAATAATTAATGATATAAAGTATGGTACCTATTACAAATTTAAATTCATTGAATTTTATTATTTTGATATTAAACCATTTTATTTGTGAAGATGTCTATTTAAGTATACACACATACTATGTATTCAAAGATTACACTGCCCAGGGTATATAGAAGTATATTTCACAGCAAGTTAGAATTCCCATGGTCAGTGAATATTGCGAAGTAAGGCACGCAAGAGACCTCATGCATGCCAATTTCTTGCCCGCTCTACCGAGGACACAAAACCCTCAAGCCCTTGAATGAAAGCTAGCAATCATTTGGACTCTCTCTCTCTCTCTCTCTCTCTCTCTCTCTCTCTCTCTCTCTCTCTATTCCTCCCCTCACTCCTCTATATATTTCTCTCTTTCGCAACTTCTGAGACTTACATACATATCTCTAGGGATAGTACAGCAGGTATATTTGCCACCACTAAGGTCTAAATTAACTTTACCACCTTACCTTTAACCTTATATATATATATGTACAAACAAAAAGAAAGCAATGTCTTTAAAAAAACAAACAAGCTCCCCCATTCTTATTATTTTGTTTTGTTTTGTTTACATCCAAATAAGAAATAAATTAATATTAGTGTGAAAGAAAATTGGATACAACAAATTGTATTTAATTTAACATTAAAAATGAAATAACACTTTCAATATTAAAATAAATAAATAAGGATATAGTTTTGAACTTTTCATGTTCAGTATAATATAAATTTATCAAAAGCTCAAAAGAGAAATTTTGAAATTCTATGAATTCATTCGTTCAAATATTGAACGTAAGCATACAATTGAATAATAAACCAATGTTCACGTAAATGTTTTTATTAATTGTATAATATATTATTAGCTCTGTCTGTGAGATTTCCTCGTATGTTAGTGAAAATTTTGTTTTTGTTATATTTTAGAGTGGAGTAAGAGAAGCTTACAGGATTGTCACTCTCACTCTACTCGTACTCAGTAAAGCTTGCGGCCGTTTGTTTATCGTACGGTAACACACAATAAACTACTTTGTTGTAGAGAATTAACTTTATCACATTTTACAACTTGCGTTTCTGAATTCTAAAACAGAGAGACAGAAGGAGACGAAAAAAAAAATGTCGCTTATTTTGTAATTTAAAAGTTACTATTTTGAATTATATTAAATTTAGTTATTTATGTTTATATCTCGTATTTCATATATAAAGTCATTATCATTATTTTAATTTGTAATGTGTATATATTTTGAGTGCTTCATAAACCTTATGTGTAATGTAAAATGGCTGGTGGCAATTTTAATGAGTATGTATATAAGCGTTGGTTACTACAATTTATATGTGGCCGGTGTCATTAATACAAGAACGGTTATATTTCATGTTATTACTATTATTATTATGTTATAGGTAGTTTAATACCTGAGTAGATAAAGTAAGTAAATAAATATGAAAACTTAAACTTGTGATGTGTTAATTATCCTTCATGTATTTATTTTCACTATAATATGCTAAATGTAACGTAAAAAAAATTCAACAATATAAGGGGAGCAAAGAGGGCAGTACTCATGGGCGTAAGGGTTTAGGGTGTGAGGTATCGGGCAACAGCCATGGGCAAAAAAACAAAAACGGTAAAAAGTAAATAAAATCATTAAAAATCGTGATTTTAAAAGATAGTACTTTATTTTATTGAAACACGCCAAAAAATAATACTAAAAATGTAATAGGTAGACATATAACCTAGAATACAGGTATTATTGTACTGCAATAATACTTAATGCACGTGCACAGTGCAACAATAAAGGTGTGACCACGGTGTGACTCACTTAGATTAAGTGATATTGTAGATTCATAACTACCTGTTCTAAAGTCAAGTGTACCTATTGCAAAATACAGAAGTCATGTACCTGCCATTGGTATAGTAATTATTTTCCGTGAACAAATAGCGCATAATATAGAGAAATTAATAGCGATGAACGTTTGTTATATATCTTAAAACTTTAGGTAACTAGGTGGTATTATCTTTAGGTAACTTTTAGGTACTTTAGGTAGGTATTAAATATTTCAGACACAAGCAAAATACCATTTCAATTTCATTAGTGGAGGTGGGGGGGGGGGGGTGCTGAAGAGTTTTTTTTTTTATCTCCGGGAGTAAAATTTGCCGATCAAAATTGCATTTAGATACTTTAAACATACTGACAAACAAATTTTAAAAAATTACTGGACATAACATCAATAACATAGATCATTATACATAATAATACCATCACTATCATTATCAGAGGAAAAAACAAATATTTAAATGATATTTGAGATATAATTATATCGTCGCTGTGGCGGCTAAAGTGCCGATCTGCAAAATCAACAAAGGTCATTTTTCTATGTTTTTGTATTGATAATAAGCCTTGTTGATTTTGCAGGTCGGCACTTTAGCCGCCACAGCGACGATATATAATATACAATATATGAAAATTGAAGTATTTTATATACGAAATTTTTAAAGACGGCATATCAAACAAATAGTAAAGAATGAATCAATTGATTCTTTATCTATAATATTTCTCTTGTAATCATATCATCACAAAATATAAGAGAAAAACATGCTGCAACAAATTGATGATTTAATAAATATTATAAATCATTAGATTTTAATTCTTACATCAAGAGCTAAATTTTTTACTTAAAGTGTTTCAATTTTTCATTTCGAGTAGTAAAACTATTTTTAACTTTTCTTATTCAACATGCTTGAAGAAAAAAAAAAGTTAATATTTCAGTTTCCTCGATAAAATAGATTCTGTAAAACTATAAGAGTAGTAAAAAAATAAAAATAATATAAATGAGGCTTTGTGTGTTATAAAAAAAAAGTTGTAAAGCAAATACATTTGTTAACGTAAGATTTTTTTACATGGCTGCCTCATTAATTTTATCTTTAACTTGAATTTTTTTTTCTTTCTTTCTTTTTCTTTTTTTTTTTTTTTTTTCTTTTCTTTTTTTTTCTTTCTCTTTTAGATGTTTGAAAAAAATTACTGTGTGAAATTTTTTTTTCCACTTTTAATTTTATTTTTTTCTCCCCTTTTTTACACTTTTACGAAGCTGTCTCAATTTACCCTTATTTTGATCTATAGCGGATTACACTGTTTATACATACGTTCATTAATCTTAACTCATTATCAGCTTATTAATTAGAGTATGCAGTTGCAAGGATTTGTATTATGAAGCATCGTGAATTATTATAGGGTTTAGTTAAAATGTACCATAGGAAGTTTATTCGTGCATTAAAATTGAAATATGCTGTTTCAATTTTATTTTCTCAAAGTAAGTTCTGTATAAGAATATTAGAAGAAAAAAAATGCAAAAAGTAAATGAAGTAAAAAAAAAATAAATTGTGCAAATTTTGAAAAAAAAAAAAAAAAAAAAAAGCTGTGATTGTTAACTTACAGAAAATACGAATAAATTAAACTAAAATATCAGAAATATATCAAGCAAATTAGAATTTAACATACTTGAAAACATATTGACACCAACCGAAGTAACTACGGTTTAACAATGCTACATTTTTTTTATATCGGATTGAATTTTTTTTTTAGTAGAAACTAATTTTGAATAAAGTTTTCAAACATATTTAACTTGTTGAAACTTTCTACTCCATAAATTAAATAGAACTTACAAATCCTTTTGAGATATAGCAGCAAAAAGTGACAAGTTAACCTAGAAAATGGAAATATTAATATTTTTTATGATAAAGTTCTATATTAAAAATATATTAGAAAAACTTCCAATATACATTAATTAACCTACAGATTATTTATAAAAAATAATTCAGGACTTATTCTAGTGTAAATTATGAAGTGCATAGTACAACGTTTTTTTAACCTTAATTTATTGATGTAAAAGTACAACTGAAGTTCGTTCTATAAACTATAATATACACACAACTTTTGAGCCAGCTTCGAAACTTTTCTTTTGTTAAAAACATCTGATCACTACGTCACTACCTCTTCGCGACGTGTATTTTGACTCTTACTTACGATTTATTTCAGTAATAAATTTTCCTTCATACGTTTTATTTGATGAATATTATTATAATTATTTTTCAACGAGTAAAAATGTGTCAAAAATGTTTGATTCAAGAAACTTTTGATGTTTTGCTTGTGTAAAAACTTGACTTTCAACTCAAATGCTCGGACAGGTCTTGTAGCTCGGTACCTGCCTGGCGAGAGTGTCCGAATGACATGAGGCGCCGTGAGGCGACTTCTCATTTTATTCGGAAGTCAAGTTCTTACACAAGCAAAATACATAAATTTTTCCTCAAATCAGCATTTTCAAAATTTTTTTATATGCAAAAAATATGAAAATAATTTTCAACTATAAAAAAGTACTTTAGAAATTTTATTTCTTAAATAACTCGTAAGTAAAAGTCAAATACACGTCGTGAATATATACAGTGACGTCGTGATCATATGTTATTAACAAAGAAAAAAGTTCTGAGCAGTGACTCAATTTTGTGTGTAGTTTATAGAACGAACCTGAGTATAGTTTCATTCTATGCACATTTCTAACTAATATAACAGACCAAGGTGGTACGACTCACTCAAAGTCAGTGACAAAGGCAGCTAACTCCTAACTCTGTGCAATTCAATGTGTACTGTATACGCTGTACGTATAGGTTCAAGCCACTGATGCTTAATGCATAGGTGAAGTGTGCACGAAAAGTATAAATTACGTAATTTATACTGTATTTATGTCAGTATATAGCATAAATTATACTAAATTAGAATAACATAAATATTTATGCTGTTGTATAACATATGTAATATTTATGCTTTATAACATAGTTTTAATGAAGTATAATGCTGTTTTGAACAAATTGTGTTGAAAATGAGCTAGCATTTATAATTACGTACGTGTGTACGTGTGAGAGCATGAACGATGTGTAAATACATACACAGCATGATGACAAACTGCATTCTGGAGAAGCATGATTGATCATTACTGCGATTGCACTGACAATTCTTACTTACACGTTTCCAAGGTTTCTTATTCAATCTGTCATGGTAAATGCTGGGCTGTGTAGTTAGGCCGTAGCCCGTATGTGTGATTTCATTGCACCTGTCAATATGACTATATTTTTACGATTATAAAAAGTCTAGCACTATAACACACCATGGAAAAATATTAAAAAGAATAACAAAATACTAAAATTGAATATTCCTGAGAAATATTCTAATTATCATCTAAAACTATATTAATAAATTAGTACAACACCCATGTATAACAGTACAGAATGGATGAAGTTTTCTATACAAAATATAATTTAATATAATACAATTCACATTATACACAATACAATTTTAATCTTTAAATAAAAAATTTAACTTAGAATAGTAATTATTATTATAAACTCAATTCTATGTTGATTTAAATTACAATGGAATTACTAAAAGTCAAATAACATATATGAAACTTACACACACATATATAATAAAATATTACATGTACAGAATAAGGTTACACATACATACATAGAAACGAACTTTAAATGTATCTTTGTTTTAATGTAACATACAGTAGTAGTGAGAGTATGTATGTATATGTGCGTATGTAAGTGTATTTATATACTGTATATATATATATATATATATACACAATACATATAGTATATGTCTTTGGCCTGGCTCTAGTTTAGTATGTATTAGTGTGTAAAATAATGCGTGTGTGCGTATGTTTAGCATTAAACATAGTAAACGCTATAGCTTATGTTGTATATATATCTACCACAGTGTTTCTGTCACTAGCAAAACCCCTTGTTCCATATTCTCACGTATTTTATATGTATATGTATATATATATATATATATATATATATATATATATATATATATATATATATATATATATATATATATATATATATATATATATATAATATATATATATATTATGTAAAATGTTGACTTTTTAACATTAATTCAATTGTTATAGGGTAATAATGAGGATAAAATTGTTCCATCCTTTATATTTGCACAAAGAAAATAAAAATATATTTTGTGATTTTATTGTAGTGTTTCTGGTTTTATTTTTGAGAGCATGAAATACGCTGAATGTTTATATTTTACAGTTCTTTGTTTCTAAAAGCTTCTTTTTATTTTAAGCATTTCATATTTTGTTTACTTAATCAAAATTTTACAAGGAATAAAAAAAAAAAAAAAACGTTGAATGTTTTAATAATACATATAGAGGTTATTAATTTTATATAAAATGCAGAAGTATAAATGTAAATAAAAAATTACAATGTATTCAAAAGTAATCCTTTTATTTACTCTAACGTATATGGGAAATATATTTTCAAAGTAAAGTCTGCTGTTTTTACTATTACTCTTTTTAACACGATTCATCCATTTTAATTCCATTTTCTAAATGGAAAAATAAAATGCATCGGATATAATGTTATTTCATCACGTCTGAATATGATCAAGTAAATTAAGTTATTATTATTATTATTCATTATACGGTAATGTCATACATGAAGCAATATCCTACATATTTACTGCTCTACTGCATTTTTATATGCACAAATAACATCATATTGCTTTCTAATATGATATTGCTTTACCAACCTCAAGCTATATTCAGAAAGAAAAAAATATAATATATCACAAACAATTTCTTGTATGCACTTTACGTGACATATACAGTGTTGCATACTCGTCAAACTTTGCATGTACTAGGTTTTCACATTGAAATATAACTCAAAATTACCGATGTTATATTTCCTATACAGAATACAGTTACAGAAGTAAGGTCTGTGGAAAAAAGGACCTCGGATAAAAGGTCCTATACTTGTGCGCAGCTCGCCGACACGCTATACCTGTGAGCAAAGGCAGATCCTTTTATTCGAGGACCTTTTTTCCGCGGATCTTCTTTCAGGCATTCATTTTCTTTTACTTGCAAATTGAAACATTTTGTAACTGTACTTTCGTTATTTTAGTGATTTATTGTTATAACTTGAAAGAATATATTTTCTTGGGTCTCTAATTTAGTTTTCACCCTTTTACGTACATACATAATTGTAAAATAGCTTCATATTTTATATCAGTATTGCATCTGATTGATTTGAGAACAAAAAAATATAGAGAACTGAATGCTTAAAGGCATAGACAAGAAGAAAACATTATCATTTAAATCATAAAACACATAATGGGACATATAAAAATAACATTTAGTTTGTTTCAAAATCCAACTGTAATGCCGTAGCAATGATCAGAAAATTTAAATTTCTGCAACCCACACAACATTTCTATACTATTTTTTAGCCTGTTTCTGACGTCATATACAGAAATATTCACGCAAATTGCATACTTTACCTTTTTTTCGCGCTCTCTTGTGAGGCCACATTTACATCCTGGTAAAAAATTGTCATCAGTTTTGAAGATCCCATTTTATTTTTAATCATTAAAAAGAACATGTTGTTTCATGAGGTGTATGGTTTTAAGAACATAAAAGAAAGAAAAAAGTTCTTATAGAAGCAACGCTTGCAACGAAAACAAAAGAAAGCCACTTGCAATCAATGTATATTTTAAAAGCATTGAAGTTCAATATAAAAAAAAATGATTGTTTGCTATTTTCTAGCAATCAAAGAGTAGAGTGGAAGCCTCAAGGTGGTTGCAGCCTCTTTACCCAGTTCAATCACTAGCACTGACTGACGGCAAATGTTCTTGACATGTTTGTATTCTTACTGCAAGCACTCACACTCATCAAGCATGCTTTTTTATTGCAAAGTGTAAAATACAAATCTATAATAATACACTGGATTAAGTCTAGTTTGTTTACTTATTGAAGTTCTATCTTTGGAAGTTTTTATTATTATTCATTTTTTTTATTTTGCAATAATCATAATTTAACTTTTAAATATTAAATAATTAAAACATTGTACATTTTTCTCTATATTGGATTATAAAATAATTACCACTTCTACTTAATGAAAAATCTCAAGCGTCGACTCTATTGGTTAAAAATTAGAAGACTTGCAAAAGTATGGTTTAGTAAAGAAATAAACCTTAATAAACAAGCTCGCAGGTAACAATATCAACAAAGTGCTAGCAGATAACTTTGTGTTCCTGTCTAAATTTAACATGCTTTCTTATGGGGGATTGAAGCAGCTATAACTCCACTTAAAATTATTTCTCGGAGTTGAAATTTTTATTGTAGCTTACTGAGCCTCAAAGCTTTTGTTTTTCCTGTTTTGTCAATTGGGTGCAAATAATAATTTTTAACCAAATGAATTAAAATTTAGGAAAACAAAAGTTTTAAGGCTCAGGAACCTAAAGTACAAATTTCAGCTCCGAGAAATAATTTTAACTCAAGTTATAGCTAATTTGTTGCCCCATAAGAAAGCATGTTAAATGTAGTAGACAGGAACACAAAGTCGTCTGCTAGCACTTTGTTAGAATTTTTGAGCTGTCAGTTTGTTTATTTTCTCACCCAACCTACTTTTGCAAGTCTTCTATTCAAATGCTATGTTTGTTTTCAGAAAAATTCGTAAAATTCTATTTAATATTGGAACAATTATCTGCTGCAAAACTTCAAATAAAATATCAATAAAGAATACCAGGCTCAATATTATACCAAAGTTGTATATATATATATATATATATATATATATATATATATATATATATATATATTATATACATATATTTATATAATATCATTCCGTATGTTCTTCAAATTATGATGAGGGTTTTAATTAACCATATAACAAAGTCCAATTTAAAAGTTTTTTTTTTTTAATACTAACGATGTACTAATCACGTTACTTGTATTCCATGTGAATTTTTTCAATTTTATTCCTCGATAACATTTAATTAAATATGTGGAGTAAATATATAATATCATTATTAAGTAATTAAAAGTAGATGGAACTTCGTGTGAAAAACATTCTTATTAACTGCAATTCGTTTGACACATATAGCTATGATTATAACGTTAGTATTTAATTAATAATTCCTATAAGCAAAAAGTATCATATCGCTCCAAGCAACAGTGGTATTATAAATTGAAATTTTAAGTTATAATAATAATTTCATGACTTTTATATCAAAAATAATTAATTTTTTTAATCAAATATTAACTGTATTTTTTAATTTAAAAAAAATATATCCCGTTGACAATATGATAATAGGATCTTGTTTAAGAAACATGCATTTTTCTTGGGATACTGTAGAAATAGTTTAGTTTTAAAGGCATAGGACATCTTGAACAAAAACTTGTCTAATGCCAGGTAATGTCCTTACCTGAAAATCAACTTTAATTTGGTTGCGCGCTGGTATACGCGCACGTGGACCTAGCTGGCTGTGATGTCATAAACTGAATCTGCCCCATTACAAGGAAATCATACTAAGGAAAATAATGCAGAAATTAATGATTCAGGCCAAATCAACGTTGATTTTCAGGTATGTTAGGATATTAACTGCAATTAGGCAAGTTTTCGTTCAACGTGTTTTGTGCCTTTAAGAAACTCTTTTGTGATGCTACTATAAAATACATATTTTACTGGAAAAAAAATAAAAGCTTTGTTTGGAAATTTACGGCGATAACAACATTTGTTAACCAAATTGTTAATATTTTTAATACTTGATTGAACATATTTATCTTACTTTTTTTTAAACATAAAATTCAAAGTATAAACATCGTTTTTAATTTCTAAAAAAAAAAAAAAAAAAAAAAAAAAAAAAAACGTAGACTGCAAGTAAATATTTATGAAGAATATGTAAATGTAAAAATTTACATTAACTAACACAAAGTATCTAAATATTATGTTTATATGTATATATCAAGTAAAAAGTGATTTTGAATAAAATAAATTCAAATATATTGAAAACAATGAAATTTCAAATCAAACAAAAACCCATCGTCGTTTTTACATTTTATTTACATCAAAAACAATTTTCCGCTTTTATATTGTAATGTGATTTAAATCACCGGTTTTTATTGATTGAAGTTGATATTGACATTAGTGGTAAACAATAATAGGAAATGGATTTCACCGCTATATGGAAATTGAGAAGCATTTTGTGTAGGAACAATACAGCCTAGTGTTATTCATGTGGCATATTATATATATATATATATATATATATATATATATATATATATATATATATATATATATATATATATATATATATATATATTATTTTTATATTTTTGGCACCTTATAATTTTTTTTATCATATTATGCCATAAAATTGTACCAAAAAAGGAACAACAACTTATTTGTTTGTGTTGATTTACAAACATATTTAGTAGGTTATTTATTTCAACATTAATAAACATGATATTTAGTGGATTAATATTTTAATTACATCCCCTCTTTTGCAAAATAGATGGTAATTATCATGTACTAAAGTTCATCCTACCATTCAAATAGATATACTTTGTTATAAATTTTTTTCATTCTGTTGAAATGCTATTTAAGCGTGGCATATTAATTAATATACATCATCGTTAATATTACAATAGCGTTTAGTTTGAGTTTATTTTTTTAAATTTTATATGGCTAGACTTTAATGTTCTATTTTCTATTGTAATGTATTGTTTTATTATTATTATTATTATTATTAAAAGCATATTATTCCGCCATGTTTTCACATTATTTAATCAGTAAATTTGTACGCATGACTAGCAAAATGAACTAATTAACTATGTGGATTGAAAATGTCACGCATGAAAACGATAAAATGATTGATCGAATTTAAATCATATTTTTTAATAAAATTATATGAAATATTAAACTTTTATATTTTACTACTATAGTATATGATAGAAGTCACTTTAAATTTATGCTAATATAAAGTTTTTCAACTGTATAAAATAACACAAAAAATATCAATCATAACTTTATACAAAAAAAAAAAAAAGTTAGAAAAAAAAAGGTTATAACTTCATTTTATATTCATGTTACACGTCTTTATCAGAGTTAGCTTTTTATTAGTCTTTTTAGTTACAAACTATTTTATCTGTCGCCAAAAACTGATGACTTCTCATTCTCATCATTTCATTTCTTATGAATGATTTAAAAATTTTATAAAAACTTGGAGATAAAATGAATTTTATGATTTGTATTTGAAGCTTTATTTTTATGATTATTTATCCAATAAAAAACAGTCCAGTAAAGTAAATCTTTAATCATTTAAGGTGGTACAAAAGATTTTAAAAAGTTTTAATGTATAAATATATATATATATATTTATATATATACATATATATATATATATATATATATATATATATATATATATATATATATATATATATATAAAATTATTGATTTCATTGAGATGCTGTAACCGTTACAAATAATATGTTTTAAGGTCAAAAAATTTATTGAAGTATATTAAAAGAAACTACCTAAAAGCTCATTTTCAACTTTTTATCTTTATTAAATTATAAATTTTGGCCTTCAAATAATTTAAAGAATTTGCATTTTAGCTTTCATTGTTAAATAATGGTATGAAGTAGTCAGAAACAGACGAGAAAAATAATTCTTGTTAGGATGCTTTCAATTTAAGTTCTCTCTCTCTCTCTCTCTCTCTCTCTCTCTATCTCTACCGTGTTTTTTTTAATGAAAGTAGACGTTTTTGTGTGTGAATATTTATATGAAATAATATACATATTAATAAAACGAACAAATTTTAATATACTGTATTGTATTATAACTTTTAATATCGTTCATATTTTAAGGTCTAGTATACATAAATGAAAATGTAAATAATACACAGATTATTAAAAAGATTTAACCCGATTTAAAACAAATAAAATTAAACATGACTTTTGAGTATCTCACAAAGCAGGCAGTCGCACGTCCACAGTTGATACTGCAGTCATGATATTTGATTTTTGTGTTTGCCTCGTATCAGTTGCATGTAAATCGAGAGAACGTTTTTTATTTTTTTTTATTTTTTTTAGCTTGTTTGAATATGTTTTAATGACAGTCAGTTTGTGGGCAGTGATTGTTTTATTTTTGATGTTACTGAATATGATAGTAGCCTGAGGGATGGTTTATATGACACTTCTCTATATGAAACATTTTGTTATATTGTTCTCTTTGTTTATATAGAAAAACTCAATAATATAATGTAAAGTGACTTGTGATTGTTTGCTCATGACTCATGATAAATATTAAATATTGTAACTTAATATATATATATATATATATATATATATATATATATATATATATATATATACAAAATACTTTTAGACTAAGCGCTTATACTTATCATTATAAAAATTTTAAATTAAATATTAGGCGTCCTATAATGTATATTTGGATATTTATGCTTTTTTTTATTTTTTAGTAATTAAAATGTTTTATATTTTCAACAATTTTCAATGTAACTATAGGGAAGAATTTAGTATACTTAACAATTATTTATTGTGTATTCTGATTACGGGAATAAAATAAAAAAAAATTATTTGTCAATAACTCTTGATTAAAAATGAACAAATATACTATACAATATAACAAATATAATAACTTCAATAACTTGAATTAATAATTTTATTTCATTAAAAATATTATAAATATACAAAAACCATTATAAAATTAAAATTATATTGAATTTATCGGGCGTCTTAAAAAATAAAAATGGTACTATCAATGTGTTTGCAAAAATATTATTATACTGTTACGCAAAATTTGTGACAAAATCAGATGATATTTTAAGGTAAGTTGTGACAAAGTCACTTGTAACGCGCGTTGCTCTCGTGACAACTTCACTCGGCATACGCGAGCGCGCGTGATAATTTCATTTGGAACATTCGCGGGAGCTCGTGATAAGTCCACTAGAAACACTCGCGAGGTCTGTGATAGGTGCACTTGTGCTAGAATTCCGCGATAGAAACGATATATATATATATATATATATATATATATATGATGCCATATTTATGTTTTTTTACTGTGCACTTATTGGTGATTTTTTTATTTGCTTTAAACATGAATAAGTATTATTTTATCTTATCCGTTCTGCTTTTCATAAAAAAAATCCTTTAGGGATATTTCTACTATGCTAAAATAAAGTTGCCTACTTTACAGTTGTTTAACACCAGTTTGTAATGTTTCAATTCAATTTCAAAGGGTTTTTATTGTCAAACATTATACATAATATGGTAAGGCACAAGTAATTAAACCATCGGCCGTCTCAACCCCAAAATATATTATAAAAATACAAGAAAATATACTTTTTTTTTTTACAAGTTTCTTAAAAACAAAAATTCCACAAATAAGGAAAAAAAAAAGAAAAAAAAAAAGAACAGCTGCAGTTAAGTTACAACCACCGCACCAAATCATGTGTGCGAAGTAAAAAATAGAACAGACACTTTTTTTTTTCTTTCTTCTTAAAATATAACATATGAAGTAAAGTATATATAAAAAATAAAAGCATACCCTTACTATAATAATTTTTTTTAAGAGTACAAAGAGTTGATACACATAAATACTGTATATGTATGAATGGTGGTCCCATCTCATGAATTTTACGTTTTGGATTTAATTTTTTGAGACCAGTGTCCCATTAAGTATTTAAGTTAAAAGTAATTGAATCATAACTTAATTTTGAATTATTAAATATAGATTAAATTTTAGATAATCAACGTTAATTAAAAACTAATATGTATCCTTTGCGTTAGGCAAATAGTTGTGTAGATATGGTAGCATAGTTGTATATTTTACGGGGGCTAATCTTTTTTCTTTCACTTCCTTTAAGATTTAAATTGACTTAATAAATAAATAAATGTCTAAAAAAAAATAAGCTGAGATTCAAAAGACGTGTACAGCTTTGGTTAAAACTTCCCGAGCGATTTGCATAAGCAACCCGCAACCACTCAATATGTTATCTTTATGTTCGGGAACTTTTGTAGCTATACACACGATTATGATAATATATTTTACCATTCAAATTCAGCGCATTTTTTTCTCATAAGAATAACATTTGCAAATTAAGTGCGAGTTTTTGATTGAAAAAATTTAGTATCATAATTGTGTGTACAAAATGAAGGACATTTTATACAATGTCTTCTGTTAGGACTTAATAAACAAAGCAACAACATATTTTAATAATTTGGATTTAAATGTCTACTGTAAAATATCACTTATATTTTAGCAATTCTGATTTAAGAGTAACAGTATCTCTTTTTGTTCTTTTCTTTTTTACCTACACATACATACCTGTTTTTTAATTGCATTTTTTATGATTATAATGACTTTAAAATAGTAAGTATTATTTTTTCTCATCTCTGGAAAAAAAATTAAAATTTGAGTGGAGACATATCCCACGAGATGTAGGATTTTATATTGTCATGAGCAATTTTCACAAAGTTTAGTGTACATGTTTCAGTGTACAGCAAAGCAAAAGCCATTGCTTTGTAAGATTTAAAATATACGAAAATCAAACCATGCAAAATTTTTGCCTATACATACAAAATACAGAATAATATTCCCCACACAATTTTGTGGAAGAAAAAAAAAATTCATACGTTGGCAAATTTATAATAGAATAGCGTGTTTTGTAATTTAGGCTTATTTTCATAATACGAACACAGCATGTTAGACCTAATTACCTGCAAATATCGCTCTAGTTATTAAATAAGAGGAATTATTGTTAAAACAAACAACCAAAAGTCGTGAATAACATTTTGAAAGTACAGATATTAAAATATACATTGTTATATATGATTGAATATTGAATGATATTACAGGGAATACAATAACATATATTTTTTCATTTATAATTTGAGAACTGATGCATAGTTTTAAATATAATTCTTATTAAATAAACATCGTTTATTAAATCAAAAAAAGGGACAAAATAGAAGAATCAACAAATGTTACACCAGATTACGTAAAGCCTCGCCGTTAGTTTGATGTTTGATGTTTGATGTGTAATGATTAAAACAACTATGTGATTGACAACTCATTAATTATTGCAAAATCCTGTTATTTTTCGTCAAATTTTCTGCCTTTTTAATGTATTTTAATTCTTAAAGTTAGTATATTTTTCATTTATATTTTAACTTAAAGGCGTAGAACACTTTGAACAAAAAAAACTTGCATAATATCCTAACATACCTAATACGTTAATTTTGCCGCAGTCATTGCTTTCTTATTTATTTTCCATTTACTAAATGGCAGATGCGGGTTTATGACGTCACGGCTTGCTTGTTTCCGCGCATGTGGACCAGGCGAGCTGTGACGTCATTAACCCGCATCTGTCATTTAGTTAATCGAAAATAAATTAGAAATCAATGAATCCGGCCAAATCAACGTTGATATTTAGGTATATTAGCATTTTAGGCAAGTTTTTTGTTCAACGTGTTCTACGCTTTTAAAAAATTACAATTAGAACCAAATTATATTCATGATTTTCAAATTTACGAATAAAAATAGCAATGTATACAGTATATCTGGGTAATGCTATGAATGTTCGATTATTTTTAAATAATCGTTTATTTAACAATAACTGCCATTTGAACTGGGCGATATCTGTGAATGATACTGCAAACTAAAGCTGTTTTGACCATAGGATGTATGCATTCATATTAAACTCGATGCCATGTTGGATCACTCAATAACATATGGGCCGCATAGAAAAATGATTCATTTTTCCATTTGCAAAATAATAGGAATATTTTTGAAAGAATTGATGTTGTTAATAGGTTGAATTAGATTCTCAAGTATTTGAGAAAAAAATTAAAAAAATTAACCAATTTCTCAAAAAAGAAAAAAAAAAAGTTTGTCAAAATGCTGAGTAATGTTGTTCGTTGATCCAGAATAGAGTTGAAGCGCGTTCAGTATGACGTCATGCAGATATATCCTCTATTTCAGACGAGTTAAAACTTAAGTGTTAACTATATATATATTATATATATATATATATATATATTGATGCCTCCGCGTCAAAAGCGAGCATCTACACTTTCCAGATTTCGAACAAAACGACTATCTACTCTTTCCGAGCAGAGCTGTAAATCGACTAGCGGCCATAAGCTTAACATTGCAGATGGTTGGCGGCGGAAAGTGTAGATAGTAGTTTTGTTGGAAATCTGGAAAGTGTAGATGTTCGCTTTTGACGCGGAGGCATCAATATATATATATATATATATATATATATATATATATATATATATATATATATATATATATATATATATATATATATATATATATATATATATATATATATATATATATATATATATATATATATAGAAGTGGAAGACAGTTTTTAATTAAATTTTGAATATTAAATACAAATCAATATTTATATTCTCCTCTTTTTTAAAACCCGTCAAAATATTATGATGCGTACAAAAATTTCAAATAAAACAGTATATTATAAAATAAAGTTTATATAAACCAAACCATAACTTCCACAAATGCAGTGAAGAGACATTTGATACTAAAGTAGGAGGTGATGATAGAAACCCAAGCGTCATATTTATCATGTTACTATAGATTGACACATAGAAAGTCACAATGGGCAACGCCTACTTAAAAAAATATATATGATTTTGAATAATGGTCTCTCATATTTTATGCATTTTGTTTACTACTATCTCTTTTTTTTCTTTTAACCCAATAACTCAATGTCAGATTACAATTCACAAACAATGGTGAAAGAAATGACATAAAACATTTTCCTATTTAAATATCATAGTTGAAATACCATACATTCTTCATTTAAAAAAAAAATAAAATGTAAATTTTTATATTTAAAATAAAAATTAACCATGCATATAACATTGTGTTTCCCCTTTAAAAACATACAAATTAAATCAAATACTTAGTTTTTACTGTTAGTAAGAATATTCATTAAAAAAAATCGCAAATAAAATAAAACTTTATTTTTATTATTTTGATGTAAATAAATTCAAGACTGACTATAAAATTTATAGCTTTTACTCTTGTGTATAGCCTCATGACGGTCGTAAGAATATAACCTTTTTCAAGTAGTTTGTTGCTCTTAAA